>OY856414.1:87003700-87563700 GCA_963693085.1 Alisma plantago-aquatica | reverse complement strand
CATCATCATCATCATCATCATCATCATCATCATCATCATCATCATCATCATCATCATCATCATCATCATCATCATCATCATCATCATCATCATCATCATCATCATCATCATCATCATCATCATCATCATCATCATCATCATCATCATCATCATCATCATCATCATCATCATCATCATCATCATCATCATCATCATCATCATCATCATCATCATCATCATCATCACCACCACCACCACCACCACCACCACCACCACCACCACCACCACCACCACCACCACCACAACCATCTTACTCAATCCCATCATTGTCGTCATCATCACTATCATCATCATAATCATAATAATCACCATCCAGATCATCATTATCGAAAAAGAAGCTTACGATCCTATGAGTTAGACAAGAAGTTTAGATGATTGAGTTATGAAGCACTATAGATACAACCATGGTGGGTGACTAGATAAGGAAACCAAAGAAGGTCTCTCATCTAATATATATTTTAGAGTCTAAACAAGTTAGTCATTATATGTTTATACTCAATTGTGATGCTGTGTTGTGGTGTTCAGGTTTAAGGACAAGAGAAAATGCACATAGTTACATAGGAGACGTTGTGAATGAGTTTATTCTAAATTTACTTCCCTCTTACTTCTTAGAAACATGATTATACCATCGAATTACTTCCCTCCTAATTCTTGAGAAACATGATTAGACAATTGGAAAAAATATGTGTTTATTTATATGTATGACATATTCCTTATGCATCATTTTCTTATTAATAGTTTGAACCTATTTGTCTAGGGTTCATCTTTTAATATATCACTAATTAAACTCCTAGGAGAACCAACATTTTTTAAAAGAGTTTGCTTGTTTTGATTTTGTGCATGGAATAGTTAGAAATATATCATTTAAACCTAGACTATCAGAACAAGAAAGCTCTCTTTTAACAAGAAGGATTTGGATTTCTTTCTACCTTTGTCAAAGAGAAATATGTTTTTCCAACATGTGTAATAGCAAAAGAATGGGATGATTGAATAATGATAATGGGATGTCAATAATTTTCTATCACTTTTGACGTCAAACTACAAAAAGAAAATATTAGAGCCGAGGATGTTTTGATGGTATGTGATTTTGCAAACATCTTTCTAGTTGTGTTTCCATACATATAACTATAGATAAATTAGTTGTGCGATACATATTATGATAGGTTTTCATCCCATATAACTTCCAACCAACCAAATGGTACCAATTGAGTTAAATTGATAAAAAATGTAATCCCATGAATTATTAAATAGTCATTTCATATATCCTAGTACACCGCCTTAAGGAGATCCAAGTATGCTTATTAAGAAGATAAATGGTATGGATAATTTATGTGTTGATTTATATACAATTAAAAAAGGTTACATCAAAATAAAGTATCCTTTAGCCATAATTGATGGCATGTTTGATCAATTATGATGGCTAAATGGCCAATTTTAAATATGTATCCAATTAAGGTACACTAATTATGAATAATTACCACAGTTATGCAGAGACATCTTTTATGAAATGATATGATAATTATGAGTTCATGGTTATACCTTTTGAATTAATGAATTCCCCTACAACATTCATGGATTCGATCAACAAAGTCTTTCAACTATAACTTCAATTTGTGGTCATCTTCATTGAGGACATTTTGGTATATTCTAGATATACTATGAGGAACACATAAGGATCAAGTTGTATTTGTTGAGATAGATTTTTTTTAGATGAAGTTAAACTAATATGAATTCTAGATGGCTGGAGTTTCTTTTCCTAAACAAGTAAGAGGAGTAATTGGGGATACCAAAAAGGTAGAGTCTATAATTTAATAGGAACAAAAGAAAACTCCTAATAAAGTTAGAAGATTCTTTGGATAGCAATGATACTACAAAAGGTTTACTAAGGACTTTCATGTGACAACAAAGCCTCTTATTCACCTGTAAAGGAATGATGTAATTTTTCTCTCAAATGTGTGTGAAACAAGTTTCAAGAATCTGGAAGAGAGGTTAAAATGAACACTATATTTGACTTTTATTTCTCGAGAAACTAGGGTTCCATTGACAAATGATGCTATAAAAGCATGTACATTGTAACAAACATTTACATATAAATTACTCTATAAAACCCTAGAGGGGGTGATGGAAATAAACAATATGTATCACTGAAGGAATGATGATTCTTTGCCAAAGCATATTCTTCAATATTCTACAAGCGGTGGATTGTTTCTATAACAAACTCCCAAGAAGGGTATAATATATGATGAATGACATTCAAACATGTAGCAAAACAAGGATGGGTGTTATCTGTGGTATTTATTAACTTGATAGCTAGAGCATGGTCATTCAATATAACGTTTTGCACCCAACATGTTTCGCATATGATAAATCCACGTGTATTGCTTCTATCTTCACTAGTAGAACTGAATTTGTATAAATAGTTTTTGAGCAATCCCAAACCCTTACCCTCTCATGAGAGATGGTGGCCCATACCTCCCCGTGCTAATCAGTTTGGTTGAAGGAACTAATAATGCCGAAAATTTGAATCTTGCAACCGTATTCACTTTTTTACAACTGCTCTTAAGTGAGGCATCCATGATTACTTTTAACTAATCTTGAGTTGGATTAGTCCATCTCTGTGTTTGAGTATTGGGATTGCAAGATTTTTTTACATGTTCATTATCAATTTCCTTTGCAAGTGAAGATGCCAAACAAAGAATTGTTGATTGTAGAAGCAATAACGTCATTGAAAAAAAGCATCATTTCTTGATAGCCACAAGTATAGAAAGCATATGTAAATATGTAAAGAGTTTTCTCTGGGCACTTTATGGATGACCTCAACCAACACAACAGAGAAACATTAAAGAAGTCTGGAATAACCTATTGGATATCAAGCTTCATCCAATATGTAGTAGGAGTACTACAATCACGAAGGGCATGTACGGTTGATTCAAAAATTGCAAAATAAATGGTACATCTCACATCATTAATGATATGCCATTATGTGGGTTTGGAATTTGTCATAGAACTTTATGAGCTATAGCCAAAGAAACACCTAGTACTTTGATGGTAATTTTAGACACTAGATGTTCCTTCACGACCCTTGTGCCGTCCTATTTTTTGTTTGAATTAGAATTTTATATGATGAGGAGCTTGTAAATCATCTAGTGGCTGTATGCATCCACGTACATCTATCTAAATGTTTTATTGGTATAGGCATAGACATAATATTTGTAGCGATTTCATGAGGAATATAAAAATGGATAAACTCCGCATCCCAGTCCCCACTAAAATTGATTAAAGAAGCCACTCTCAAGTCTAAAAGCTCATGTGGTACATCGTCTAGTTGATAAGCTTGTTGATTTTCTACCTGAGGAATCCATCTATCAAACCAGACTGAAATGGACTGACCATTTCTAGGAACAAGAAGACTATTCAATAGAACAATGCCTATCATTGAGCAAACTGACCTCGAAAAAGATGTGTTGCTGAGATAATCCCCTTGGAAAAAAGGTTTGTACTTTTTCATGACACCCTCAACCCATGCCATGTTACAACCAGTGAATAGATTCCAAGCTGAATTCATCAGAAGTGATAGGTTTTACCCATGCATAGAAAGGATACCTAATCTTCCATGTTGTTTATCTACTGTGATATGCCCCAAGCTACTAAGGAAAGTGGAGAAGCATCATTTCTCCTCCAAAAGAAACGTCTAATTAATTTTTCAATTTTGTTATAGAGTGCCAGCCACAAGGCGCATGTGTGCATTGAAAATGTCAGTATAGATTGAAGGACTACTTTAGCCAAGCAATAACTTCTTAGTAACACTAGAGTATGAGAATTCCAACTATTAATTCTCTTCTGAATGTTATCATGAATTTGAGTGTATTTGTCTTTTGTAACCCTTCTATGTATTATTGGAATACCAAGATGACGTCCCAAGTAAGTTGTTTTAGCCTTTTAGACAATATTACATATATCAAGCTTGATGTTTAAAGGAACAAAAGCCAAGAAAAAGAGTACACTTTTCTTTGCAAACATGGAATGACCTGATATGTTACCAAAAAAAAACAATGCATAATAGTATTCATACGATGATTGTCTGCTTTTAGAAACAATATGATGTCATCTACAAAGGTGACATGTGAAAGTGCTAGATCTTTCCATGAAATTTTAGTTGTTTCCACCAGCCAAAAGCAACTTCAACGTTGATCATCAAGATTAATTGATTTAGACATGACAAAGAGATAAAGGGACAATGGATCCCCATATTGAAGTCCTCCAGTAGCCTTGAGACTAGGCAAGTGATCCCCATTCCAAGTAATTACAATATTTCCACACATATGGAATTCTTGATATAATTTATAGTGGAATGTGGACAATTTTCTTTGACTAACATATTGAGTGTAAAGTCCCATACCATCTGATCATATGCTTTCACAAGATCTACCTTTACTGCCATCATTTTTTCACCTTTTCAACGTCATAGATTATGTATTAGTTCTTGAGGTAGTATGATGTAATTTGTAATTCTCCACTCATGAACAAATCTTTATTGGACATTGCTAATCTAATCTGACATATTCTGTTTGAGTCAATTCACTAATATCTTTAATATCAATTTTAAGAAAACAATATTTCATTAGATAGGTGTGAATTAGCTACATTTTCTCAGGTTTGGTACCCTTGGTATGACCATCATTAAAGCATTGCAAAGTTTAGATAATAACAGATATCCATAGAGAGAATTATGGTTAGTTTTGATTACAGAATTGTTAATAATTGCCCAATTACTAACCATGAATACTCTATCAACAACATAGGGCCGAAAAACCTTATTTGTCCTCATATATTTAAGGACTTCTAGGATTTCAAGTTCATAAGATGAGGTTGAAATAGCTATGTCATCAGCCAAAAATAAACACATACTTTGATGCGGAATAAACACTAGATTTGACTTTGCCACAAGATAAAAAGTGTTATATAGTATTTTTTGTTGCATATAGAAGAGATCTAAATTGTAATTCTATAGGATGGTAAAGTGATTGCATACACATCAAGAAATCTCTTGGAGTACAAGGAGAAAAAGCTAAAGTATGAACTTGAACTAGAAAAAATGGTGCTTGTCTTACAATTTGGCATCATTACTTGTATGGATAGGCATGTCAAATTTTCACAAATCATATGAGGTTAAAGTAAATATTCAAAAGGAAATAAATAAATATGAGATATTAACAATTGTTAGAGCTGATAAAAGACCATGATGTCTAAATTGATTAACATCCATATGAAGGAAACATAGTGACATGCACTTTGAGAAGGAAGCCTCAATTAGAATGTGTTACCTAGTTTATGAGAATACATATGTATGTGAAATGAACATGCACTTGGGTGTACCTGACCAATTTGTTCAAGTTCCTCATATACATGTTATACCGATCTTATTTGATCATATAAGAGACCTAAACATGAAGATGAACAATTGATACATATTACACATGAGATGATAGAGTGAAATAGATCAAAATTTTTACATGTAGATAATAGGTTTTTATATGTTTAACCAAAAATGTATGTTCAAACTAAAAATATTGTTGATAGAGAATATTATAAAGGAGGAAAATTTATAATTCTATTGATGTATCCATGAAATTTCCAAGAATTATCATTATCTTTAAGGGTTGTATTGGTGACATGGGATGAAGAGAGATGTAGAAGATAATGCTTCAAGATGTATTGCGTTCCATTCAATTAATCCTTAATGCCCAAAGCCAACATGAACCGTACAACCACTCCCTATAGTTGACTGAAGGCCTGA
Source organism: Alisma plantago-aquatica (assembly GCA_963693085.1). Lineage (NCBI taxonomy): Eukaryota > Viridiplantae > Streptophyta > Magnoliopsida > Alismatales > Alismataceae > Alisma > Alisma plantago-aquatica. Next base: position 87,557,864 of record OY856414.1, on the reverse strand, counting down.
GCACACCACAGTGGGTTTCTTGTTAGTGTTTTTATATTGAGACAATATACATAGATTACATCCTTACAACCTTACAACGTGAACATGGGATGCCATAAAAATTGCAATAGTATGAATAGATTACATGGTTAGGAATAATGATAATGATGATCATTAGGTTAGATTGAAATCCAAGGTTCACATACAAGTTTGAAAATTATTCAAATCATGTTTTACGAACATAACTAAGATTAGACACCATTTTTATCCTTGACAAATGGCAATCATAACAAACTATATAGACTCAAGGAGATAATGTGAGATATTGTGTGTTACAAATCAATGACAGTTGGAACCGACATCTCATCTTGATGGAGTAAAAATACAACAATATCCATCACTCTAGTCTAGATATGGTTCTAGATGAGAGAAAATGTAGATATCATTTTACTATCTTGTTTTTATATAGTTGATACTATAGTGAATGAGAAACCTTTATTTTGGGTCAGCATCTCATTACATAATATATGTGTGTATAAACTTGATATATATGAATACATGCACAATGAATCATATCTAGGACTTGAGGTAAGACCTTAATTTTAGATAATTAAATTATAATGAACTATTATTCAATATAATTTGGTTCTTATTATTATGGACAAGATATTTGTTTTGAATATATTTAGAACGATTTAACCCTAATTTGATTCGATGAAGGGTACAACCAATTAATAATATTATTTAATCAAATTAGATGCAACAAATAGTGGTATAAATGTCACAACAAATATATGTACAATCATGTATCCTAGAATTGGTTCATATTACATAAAAATGTAATTAGAGACAATTAATGTTTTGGGAAGCTATTTGACTGTCAAGTTAATCAAATTAACTTGGGGGTCAAGTACTTGGTATTGAAATGATAGTTGATATGAAGCAAAACAAAGTAAATCTAGATAGTCAGATCAACTATCTAAATAGTTGGTAGATTAAATTCTCTACTATGAGCTAGCTAATTGGATAAGGTTATTTTGTAGGTGATCACCTCAAAGAATTGATTTTGTATCTTAGACTCAAGATGTAGCTCATTATGTAATTGAACTATTGAATAAAAATCTTAGTTTTCCAAAGTAAGTAATAGTTTAATTTCAAGGAGACTTCTTAAGAAAAGTAATCATAAAGCCTAGCTCTTCATTTTGATCCTAATCGAGGTTAATAGATGAGTTAGTAATTGGTTGTTTTAGCTTATTACATTTTTAGTATCAAATCTCATGGTCTATATCCATCACACTTTTTCTTTTGTTGATTTCCTCAATCTTTGATTCTAAGGGTAGGAACAACTTCTTCATGTATACCCTACATGGTTGAATTGAAGAAGAGATATCTAGTTTATATAACTAAAAAGAATTTATAGATTATGATCAATTTCTAAATATTATTAGGTGAGTGCGTATGTTTATTTAACAAAAGAAGCATTTGAATAGATAAGATATAAATTCAATGAATATTTTCCTATTAAATGATAATGAAATATAACTAACTGTTTAGTTCCTCCAACAACAAAGTGGATATAAAACCCTAACTTTGGGGTCAATTGATGATTGTTTGGTGATGAGATTTTGGGAATGAATGTTTCTAGTAGAATAGTTGATTTAGATATTTACTTCAATATTATGAAAAATAAGGAAAATTAGATGTTTGGGTAAAAATCTAGCCTACATATAGTAAAGAATAGACAATTATCAAATTCATTTCCTCTTATGCAAGTGTTAAGTGATGTAACTAAAATTAATCAATAGATTGGGTATGGATAATTAGAGTCCCCATTTGAATATTTATGTGTACATATTAGTAAGTGGTGTTAAACTATAGTCCAATAATATCTAGTGTTCCTATTTATGATCCAAATGTATATAACTATTAGAGTTATGTTTTCATTAATTACAATTTCTATTTGATGTTGAATTTTTACATATGACTTATGGAATGTGAATGAAAAATGGGAAACTCTAGCCTAATTGTATACATGAAACACAATATATTATCCTATTATATTTTATATAATAGAAATGATCTTTTCATAAGTTAGGCTTTTCAATTTTAAGATTTGTCTTATACTTGAGAATGATAAATATAATTGAGATAAAAATAATCCCTAACAAAAGCAAATTCTACAAATTGTGGTATTCAATTTAGTGCTTCAGATTAGTTTCAGAATAACAACACATTAATCTAGTGAAATACACAAACATGAGACATCTATATGAGTAAAATATAAAACCAAAAAAGTCAGTAGCAATAGATGCCTTAAAAAATGTATAACATTTCCCTATAGATCTATACCAAAATGCATAATGTGGGCTATAGACTAGTAGACAGAGGAAGCTGTAGCCTAGAATATCTATAGGAAGTATACAATACAAATATTCTAAGTAGCAATCGTAATTTAGTAGATATTACCCAACACCATCCATGCATGTACTTGTAGAACTAGTTGAATTCTACAAGATTATCCAACAAAAATTGGAGACCCGTGTGGTACTTAAGATAGTAATAGTTAGAGTGAACAACCTTTAAGGACCTACTCCTTCTAAAAGTACATTTTACTCTATTTAGCGTGTAAAATCTTGTAGAACCTATTCTTATAGAGTCACAACATTTTAGAGTAGAAGCACCCCACTTGTGTACCCAAGACATGAGGTTAAATTTTGTGAATGATATTTAGTCACCACCAAGCCTTATGAGGAAACCTCAACTTGGCGCCATGCTTTGAAGAACATGTGACTCTTCCAAACCACCTGTGATAAAGTGGTTTTTCTATTTCCTTTATTACCTTGATTTCTTCACTTGAATCTAATTCAAAACCCTAATTATCCTAAAGATTAACTGACCACTCAAATATTGGAATCTTAAGCACAAACTTTACCAACATGTGGGGTATGCTATGGTGAATCTGTGGTCCAAATTTCATGTCATTTGGACATTCCTAGCGCCCTCTATGATTTTTACAAGTTTTGGCTATAGTTTGATCAAATTATGTCACGATTTCGATTATTTACGCTACATTTTCAATTTTGATCTCTGGTCACACAACGCTGACGTCAGCAATCCACGAACCCTTCCTCCTGAGCCACGGTGACTATTGGATGGTGCATCCACAGATCTAGGGCGGATTGGACGGCCATCCAGTCATCCTCTACCTCCGTTTGAATCGTGAGTACGTGGCTACAGCCACCTCACGCGAAGGTGAGCCACTCCCCGCCACTCCGTGCCACCTCGCACAAATCCAACTGAGGCAAACAACTCCCCTCACCTCCACAAACCTGACAACTCCTCACATGCTGCCAGAACGCGGCCACAACTCCCTCCATGACCTCACCAGTGAGACCTCTCCTCCAACCACCACTGAGCCCAATTGGGCATTTGCGATTCACTCACCCCCACTCCTATTTAAGCACACTAACACCTTCCTTGACCTCCCTTTAACATTCCTCGATCTCCAATTCACCTAGAGAAAGCACCACTCACCCCCGAGCCTAAGTTTTTCACCTCAGTGCTGCCCATTGCCGAGCTACTGGGCAGGCTGTTCCCGACCACCTTGCCACCAATTTAACGCCCCCCAAGCTCCAAGGGACCTCCACCCACCTCAACGGTCCCTCAAACTGAAGCCCAATCACCTGCTACTCCCCCTCCAATCTCCCTCCACCGCGAGCTGTGCAGCTCGCCGGTCATCTAGTCGATCCAACATCTTAGGAGGAGCAACGCCCTAGCGATCGGCCGTCCAGCTATGGGAAGCTCGCACGAAGCTAGCTCGACCTCCATCTGCGCATAAAACCCCCCTCCTCTGGCATGATCTCGCCAGAGTTCAACTCCCTTGTTTGCTGTGAACATTGAGTAAGGAGAAGAGAGGGACCCACTCGAGTCTAGTTGGACCACTGAGGTAATTCCACCTCAGCTGACTATTCTTCCTTCTTAGATTATGCGATAAAAGCCTGACCGTTGGATCTAAGCATCCAACAGCCCACCTTTATTCCCTTCTCGTTATTAATCTTTGATTTTCAAGATTTTTTTCAGAAAGTACCTATATCTTAGGAAAATCATAATAAATCATAGGAGTGTCAGAAAAATATGAACAAATACTCTTTTTTTTACCAGAAAAATACGAGGATCATTAATCTGACATATGTTGACCCTAAATCTGTGTTGAATAAATTTTCATGCTCAAATATGATTATATCTTGTTTAATTATTTAGGAAATACTCGAACCTGTCTACATCACCAAAAACCTATGATCATCATATTTTTGAATCTATATAATTATGGAATGATCAGATCAAAATATTGTGACTCAGTTATCAATCAAACCTAATTATCACTCTTTTCCCTATTTTGATATACCAAAATGTGCATAATTAGTAAATATGATCTAAAGACCATGACTTTGACCTTATAGACCTACTCTGATGTGACATTACTAATCTTGAACTCAAATCCATACTCTGAGACTTGTAATCAACTCTCATGACTTTAAAACTATAAAAGGGCCTTTTATATACTCTTTAGAATAATGGTGATTTGAACAAGATAACTAATAAATACCAAATCTCCTACAATTTTAGGAAATCAAAGGTACCAGTGAGGAGCATCTCTGGACTCCCCACTTCTGAGTAGAAGGTATGCCATTACCTCCCACTAGGACATATTACTTGTGCTTGTATTATATGTGTAGTAATGTACCTAGCATGTAACGATGAATAGTTGGTGGTACTTGAATAATATGTTGCTTGATTTTCATACATGTATATATATACACCTGAAAACATAATATATTTGTTCCATTATATTTAGGCACTTCAACTCTTTGGTAGTCAAGTGCTGGATAATAAAGTACTTCAACTCTTTGGTAGTCAAGTACTTAAAGGTGATCCAACACTATGGTAGTCTGATCACAATGAGATATGATCCAACTCATTGGTAGTAGATCATAAAGGCCTTAATGCATTCAACCTGCAGCGATCAATGCATGTATGATATAATGGAAAATATGTTTAAAATGTGCTTTTTGTAAACAAACATTCTTGTTCAAGTATATGAGTTTTTGATATACTGTTATTTTTCTGTCAAGAGATAGTCTTATTCAATTGCCATGTTTAATTGAGAGGTACAATTTGAAGACACGTAGGCGTAATCAGTACAATATATTTATATATTGTGTTGACGTGTACCACTTGCAAATGTTTTATAGGTACCTTTTGCTTAGATGACGATGATGCAACTCAATATGCTGGCTCACAAAAATCAGATCTATCATGGGGAAGCTAAAGCTAAATGGGACTCTTAGATTATGTTATTTTTCTTCTGTAATCAGTTTCTCATGTATTAAGTTTTCTTCTGCAGAATTCCTATGCCTTCGAGCCCCTATGTAATGAACATTTTGGTTTATGTATGGAAGCTTTTTATTTGGTGCATTTATATATTCATGTGTTTGATCCACTTAGGGACAGACAACTTTAACTCTATTGTACACCTTATGTTGGCGCCTGAGGTGTAGAGTGGAGTTAGGTTGTTAACTCGTGACAGATGGTATCAGAGCAGGCACATGAATCAATATAGGTGTACCAAATAATTAGTAACCTTACCTAGACCTGGGGTAACCCACATTTAGCAGTAAATTGCCGAGGTGTCTAGAAGGGTACCTTGCGGAAGGTTATGACATAATCACTCTCCCTATCTGTTTTCATGGTGCGAGGGTTCCCGCCGCAAGCTATCTACCTGGATGATGCAATTATTGTTAAAGTGGGCACCCTTACCTTAGAAAAATCTTTCGTCTCATCTTTTCTCAATTAAGGACTACCCCCAACCAACCTATCTAGTAAATGATGCACACTAGGCTTCTCATCTACTTTCTCTCTCATGACCATGATCAATGATATACTCTCCCTATTATGTGGGTAGATTAGGAGAAATGGGAATCACTAAAAGACATTTAAAAAAAAATTTGAAAAATATATGCCATGATTGCTAGATCTTTATTGCTTGCTTTATGACCTATCTCAAATAAATATCTAAACTATCTTTTATACAAATTTGCAGATCCCTCCAAAAACTAGGTCCAAGAGAACAAGATCTAATGATGGCTCTGGTGATGAATCTCAATCACGCCCTAGTAAGATCATGGCTGTAGGCAATTGGGAAGAATAAAAGAAGGTGATGTTGGAATGCATGCATGCCCTAGCCCTAAAAGAAACCAACAATAGTGCCTCATCCTCTAGGACCAACCCTGAAACCACCATTAGTGACTTCCTTAAGCTAAAACCTGAATCCTTTCATGGAGAAGACTTAGGTGAAGTCCTAGATAAAGCTAATGCATGGATCCTGTCTATTGAAAATGCCTTTAGAGACCTTAAGTGTCCTAAGGAAGATAAGGTCACCTTTGCTACCTACCAACTTAGGGGGTCCGAGAAGTTGTGGTGGGAAAATTATTACCATACACAAGCACTTCCAGATGCCCCCAAAGGTTTGGAGGAGTTTAAGGGGATCTTTACCAACCGTTTCATGCCCATATTCGCTAGGAAGGAGGAGAAGAAACAGTTCAATAACCTCACCCAAGGAAACCTATATGTTGCTGACTATGTTAGGGCCTTTAGACTCCTAGAGTGTCATGCTCGTAACCTTGATGAAGATGAAAAGATTGAACACTTCATAGATGGCCTTAACCAAGAAATCAAAGTTTACCTTTGTACCACCACTCATCCTACCTTTGAAGCTTCCATCAACAATGCCCTTAAGAAAGAACCTTAGGGAAGAACAAAACACCAAGCTTAGGATACCTAGGTTTAACCGATGCATCCATCACCAAGGGAAAGGAGAAAGAGAAGGATACGAAGAAGCCTAATAGCCATGGCATGGGTAGAGGAGGAGGAAATCACCATAGAGGTCGATCATACCGAGGAGGACCAACCAGGGCAGGTCGAGGCCGAGGCGGGCAACATCAAGGGCCGTTGACAGAGACGAACAAATGTAAGATTTGTGGATGGTTCCATTAGGGAAAATGAAAGTTTGAGAAGCCAATCTATTTCTATTGTAAGAAGGAGATACATATGAAGTTCAATTGCCCAAGTCTGGTCCCGGGGGCACCTCAGGACCGTCCTGCCCTATTACCTCATCCGGGAGCTCCACCTGCTCAGCCAGCTATCCCTATAGCTCAAGCTCAGCCAGAACATCGTCAGGGATGAGTCTTTGCAATTAATGCAGATGAAGCTAAGGCCAATGACAACTGTCTGATTAAATGTAACAATGTTAATAATTCTTTATTATAATAAATCATTGAAAATCATGATCTCATACAAAAAAAATTATAATGAAGGTATGATATGTCTCCAAGATCATCCTGTTGTGGCCCTATTTGATTCAGGATTAACACATACCTTCATATCTAGAAATCTTGCTTCCATGATCAAGTTAGAGAGTAATGATCTAGGTTATATCTTGGATGTGATAACTCCCAGTGGCAAAATTTATACCTCTCTTCAGAAAACCAAAATCTTGCCTTTTTATTATGGTGGTCATCAATTCCATTCTAATTTAATTCTTCTTGATATGGAGGATTTTGACCTAATTTTGGGAATGGATTGGCTTTTTGCCAACTATGCCATGCTTGATTGCCGAGCCAAGAAAGTAATCATTTCTGCACCTAATTCTAAACATCTGATAATACCAAGAAGAAAGGAAAGAAACCAAAACATGATTATCTCTTCTCTTAAAGTTGAAACCTTGATAGCCAAAGGATGTAGAGCATATCTTGCAGTTGTGTCAGTGTATGATTCTAAGGTGAGACCTTTAGAGAGCTTGGATGTGGTGAGAGATTACCCAGATGTTTTTCTTGAGGAGCTTCTAGGGCTGCCTCCAGTTCGTGAGATTGAATTCTCAATTGAGTTAGCACCGGGCTCCGCACCAGTCTCGAAGGAACCTTATAGAATGGCACCTGCCGAGCTTGCAGAGCTCAAGAAACAAGTAGAGGAACTTCTTGATAAAGGCTTCATCCATCCTAGTACTTCTCCTTGGGGTGCTCCTGCCCTTTTTGTTAAAAATAAAGATGGGTCAATGCGAATGTGTATTGATTATTGCATGATCAACCAAGCCACCATTAAAAATAAATATCCCCTCCCAAGAATTGATAACTTGTTTGACCAACTTCATACTGCCACTGTGTTCTCCAAGATTGACCTTAGATCAGGTTATCATCAATTACAAGTAAAAGATTGTGATATTCCAAAGACAACTTTCAGAACTAGATATGGACATTATGAATTTGTGGTGATGCCGTTTGGCTTGACCAATGCTCCTGGAGTATTTATGAATCTGATGAATACTATCTTCCAGCCATTTCTTGACAGCTTTGTTGTGGTCTTCATTGATGATATTCTTTTATATTCAAATTCTATTGATCAACATAGTGAGGATCTCCAGAAAGTCCTTGATGTTTTGAGAGCCCAAAAATTGTATGCTAAATTATCCAAATGTGAGTTTTGGATTGACCAAGTCATGTTTCTTGGCCATGTCATTTCGGGTGGGAAAATTTCTGTTGACCCTGCCAAAGTTCTAGCTGTCCTTTATTGGAAAGCCCCTACCAATGCTTCTAAAATTCGTAGCTTCCTTGGTCTATCAGGTTATTACCGTCGTTTCATCCTTAATTTCAACAAAATAGCCCTACCCATGAACAAACTTACCAGAAAAGATGCCAAATTCGTTTGGACTACTGAGTGTGAAGCTAGTTTCTAAGAATTGAAATCCCTCTTGACTTCTGCTCCTGTTTTGACCCTACCTTCTGGGAATGATGGCTTTGTAATATATTCTGATGCTTCTAAAATGGGTATGGGTTGTGTCCTCATGCAAGATGGTAAAGTTGTTGCCTATGCCTCTAGATAATTGAAACCTAATGAGGTCAATTATTCAACTCACGATTTGGAATTAGCTACCATTGTCTATGCTCTCAAAATCTGGAGACATTATCTGTATGGTGCTACTTTTGATATAGTCATAGACCATAAAAGTCTCAAATACCTCTTGACTCAGAAGGACCTCAATCTTCGACAGAGGAGATGGTTGGAGTATCTCAAAGATTATGATTTCACAATTGCATATCATCCAGGCAAGGCCAATGTTGTAGCTGATTCTCTTAGTCATAAGAAGTCGATTTGTGCATCAATGCATCTAGAACCTTCATCTTCTGGATCATCTCAAGAAAAATCTGGCTCTATTATTCTAGAAAATATCACCATTATTCCTGGTCTTATTTCTGAACTCTTGACGTCCTAAAAGAACAACCATGGCTTGGAGGAGATGACAACTCTTGTGGATAAGCCCCAGACACATCTATCTGTTGGTATGGACGGTGGACTAAGGTACAAGCATAGGATGTGGGTACCTAAAGAGTCAAAGATTAAGAAGCGTATTCTGTAAGAGGCACATGGGTATAAGTATTCCATACATCCTGGATCTACTAAGATGTACAAGGATCTACAGAGACACTTTTGGTGGAGAAGTATGAAGAATGATATAGCTAAGTTTATCTCTAAGTGTCTCACTTTCCAACAGATTAAGGCCGAGCACCAACGTCCCGGTGGTCTATTGCAACCCTTACCAATTCCCGAATGGAAATGGGAAAATATCACCATGGATTTCGTGGTGGGACTACCCAGGACCAGGAAGGGTTATGATGCGATTTGGGTCATAGTAGACCGGTTGACCAAGTCTACACATTTCTTACCTATGCGGACTACGACCAAGGTTCATGAGCTTGCTGAGCTGTATATTAAGGAGATTGTACGGCTGCATGGAGTACCAATATCTATTGTTTCAGACCGGGAGCCAAAGTTCACATCACATCTATGGAAGTAGGTGTAGAATGAGCTGGGTATATAGTTGAATTTCAGCACAACATATCATCCCCAAACTGATGGCCAGTCAGAATGCACTATCTAAATATTGGGAATATCTTCTTAGAGCTTGTGTTCTAGATTGGGGAGGATCTTGGGATTACTACCTTCAATTAGAAGAGTTCACTTACAATAATATCTATAAGTTCAGTATTGATATGCCACCCTATGAAGCTCTCTACAGTAGGCCATGTAGATCCCCTCTCCATTGGGATGAAGTTGGAGAAAGGAGAATGCTAAAGTCTAAGGAATTGCAATTTTATGCTGATAATGTGTCCTTGATTAAGAAGAGGTTGAAACGGGCCTAGGATCGTCAGAAGTCATATGTTGATGCACACAAGTCTGATAGATAGTTTAAGGCTGGTGACTATGTTTTCTTAAAGATCAGACCCATCCATGCCATAGCAAAGAACAAAGGGAAGCTTAGTCCGAGATGTCTGGGTCCTTTTGAAGTTCTGGAGCGCATTGATGAATGTGCTTATCAACTTGCTCTTCCTCTGCAGTACAACATGATGCACAATGTCTTTCATGTGTCCAATCTAAAGTAGCATGTGAAGGATGATAGTCATGTGCTAAATCACGAGCCTCTCGAGTTGCGGGATAATCTCTCTTACCCATAACAACCTATGAAGATTCTCCACTCCAGGGTCAAAGATCTCAGGAACAAGCAAATCCCGATGGTGAAGGTGCAATGGAACCATCATGGTGCTGAAGATGCAACCTGGGAGCTACGAGCAGATATGGAGCAACATTTCCCTCACCTTTTCCAACAAGTTTAATTTGAAGGACAAAATTTCTTTTAAGGTTAGCAGGATGTGATAAAGTGATTTTTCTCTTTCCTTTATTACCTTGATTTCTTCACTTGAATCTAATTCAAAACCCTAATTCTCCTAAAGATTAACTGACCACTCAAATATTGGAATCTCAAGCACAAACTTTACCAACATGTGGGGTATGCTATGGTGAATCTATGATCCAAATTTCATGTCATTTGGACATTCCTAGCTCCCTTTATGATTTTTACAAGTTTTGGCTATAGTTTGATCAAATTATGTCACAATTTCGATTATTTACGTTTTCGATTTTGATCTTTGGTCACACGGTGCTGACATCAACGATCCGCGGACCCTTCCTCCTGAGCCACAGTGACCATTGGATGGCGCATCCATGGATCCACGGCAGATCGAACGACCATCCAGTCATCCTCTACCTCCGCTTGACTCGTGAGTACGTGGCTACAACCACCTCGCATGAAGGTGAGCCACTCCCCACCACTCCGCACCATCTCATGCAAATACAACTGAGGCAAACAACTCCCCTCACCTCCACAAACCCAATGACCCCTCCACGACCTCACCGGCGATACCTCTCCTCCAACCACCACTGAGCCCAATTGGGCATTTGCGATTCACTCACCCCCACTCCTATTTAAGCACACTAACACCTTCCTCGACCTCCCTTTGACATTCCTCGATCTCCAATACACCTGGAGAAAGTTCCACTCACCCCCGAGCCTGAGTTTTTCACCTCAATGCTACCCACCATCGCCGAGCTACAGGGCAGGCTGTTCCCGACCACCTTGCCACCAATTTAATGCTCCCCAGGCTCCGAGGGACCTCCACCCACCTCAATGGTCCCTCAAACCAAAGCCCAATCACCTGCTACTCCCCCTCCAATCTCCCTCTGCCACAAGCTGTACAGCTCACCGATCATCTAGTCGACCTGGCATCTCAGGAGGAACCATGCCGTAGTGACCGACCATCTAGCTATAGGAAGCTCGCATGAAGCTAGATTGACCTCCATCCATGCATAAGAGATCCCCCTCCTCCGGAACGAGCTCGTCGGAGTTCAGCTCCCTTGTCTGCTGTGAACGTTGAGTAAGGAGAAGAGAGGGACCCGCTCGAGTCGAGTTGGACCACTGAGGTAAATCCACCTCAGTTGACTATTCTTCCTTCTTATATTGTGTGATAAAAGCCTGACCGTTGGATCTAAGCATCCAACAGCCCACCTTTATTCCCTTCTCGTTATTAATATTTGATTTTCAAGATTTGTCAGAAAGTACATATATCTTAGGAAAATCATAATAAATCGTAGGAGTGTCAGAAAAATATGAACAAGTACTCTTTTTTTTTATCAAAAAAATACAAGGATCATTAATCTGACATTAGTTGACCCTAAATCTGACTCGAATAATTTTTCATGCTCAAATATGATTATATCTTATTTAATTATTTAGAAAATACTCGAACCTGTCTACATCACCAAAAACCTGTGATCATCATATTTTTGCATCTATATAATTATGGAATGATCAAATCCAAATATTGTGACTCAATTATCAATCAAACCTAATTATCACTCTTTTCCCTATTTTGATCTACCAAAATGTGCATAATTAGTCAATATGATCTAAAGACCATGACTTTGACCTTACAGACCTACTATAATGTGACATTACTAATCTTGGACTCAAATCGATACTATGAGACTTGTACTCAACTCTCATGACTCCAAAACTATAAAAGGGCCTTTTATATACTCTTTAGAATAATGGTGATTTGAACAATATAACTAATAAATACCAAATCTCCTATAATTTCAGGAAATCAAAGGTACAAGTGAGGAGCATATCTAGACTCCCCACTTCTGAGTAGAAGGCACGCCATTATCTCCCACTTGGCCATATTACTTGTGCTTGTATTATATGTGTAGTAATGTACCTAGCATGTAATGATGAATGGTTGGTGGTACTTGAATAATATGTTGCTTGATTTTCGTACCTGTATATATATACACATGAAAACATAATATATTTGTTCCATTATATTTAAGCACTTCAACTCTTTAGTAGTCAAGTGCTGGATAATAAAGTACTTCAACTCTTTGGTAGTCAAGTACTTAAAGGTGATCCAACTCTATGGTAGTCTGATCACAATGAGATATGATCCAACTCGTTGGTAGTAGATCATAAAGGCCTTAATGCATTCAACCTGTGGCGGTCAATGCATGGATGATATAATGGAAAATATGTTTAAAATGTGCTTTTTGTAAACAAACATTCTTGTTCAAGTATATGATTTTTTAATATACTATTATTTTTTTGTCAAGATATAGTCTTATTCATTTGCCATGTTTAATTGAGAGGTATGATTTGAAGACACGTAGGCGTACTCAGGACAATATATTTATATATTGTGCTGATGTGTACCACTTGCAAATGTTTTATAGGTACCTTTTGATTAGATGACGATGATGCAACTCAATATGCTGGCTCACAAAAATCAGATCTATCATGGGGAAGCTAAAGCTAAATGGGACTCTTAGATTATGTTCTTTTTCTTCTGTAATCAGTTTCTCATGTATTTAGTTTTCTTCTGTAGAACTCCTATGCCTTCGGGATCCTATGTAATGAACATTTTGGTTTATGTATGGAAGCTTTTTATTCGGTGCATTTATATATTCATGTGTTTGATCCACTCAGGGACGGGCAACTTTAACTCTATTGTACACCTTATGTTAGCACCTGAGGTATAGATTGGAGTTATGTTGTTAACTCATGACACCACCTCGACGTGCTGAACACATAATGTGCCACTGATGGAGAACACCACCATATTGGGAACACCAACACCATCCTCCGCATCGACGCCTTTCTATGAACATGTCACCTTTGGCAGATGACACCTCACCACCACAAGAACACCATAGTCAGCCCCATCAATAATATCACCATCAAGGACAAATATGACTCGTATTACTCCAAATCAGATTGGTTTTGAGCCTTGGACATGGCTATAGTATTGCCTCTATAGCTTACATCACCGTGATTTCAGATCTGAAGCAAAGAAACAAGGTCAACACCGCTGTCACCACTGCCGACAAGGATGACCACCTTCTCTGATCTACAAAACTGAGTCTATTTCCCCAAACTTGACTCAATTTCTCCCAAGCCACTGCCAACATCTAGTCATCTTTCCATGCCACATCAACACCACTTTTTGATGAAATCAACCCAAGTTCGACCAACTCGACTCGAGTTCACTCTCACCTTTATCGAAACTCTTTTCAGTCTGTCATCAGTTACAGTATGGATGCCATGAGAAGTGGATTTAGAAGGCTCAAGAGGATAGTTTCAAGGAGGAAATAAGAAGGTTCTTCTTCACCAACACCATTTATCCCCAACATACTGGTGGTCTGCATCACTACTCGTAGAGGGCCATACATTTTGAGGCATGAAAAGTATTCACTCATTCACAACCCTCCCTTTGCTATGTGCACTAGGTGATTGGCAACTGCGTCCTGCCCAACTAGAATAGTCAGGGAGCAGTCAACGTGATTGACCTATACATCGTCTAGTATGTAATAGTAGGATTGAAGGTGAATGTGACAAATTTTGTGATTTGCCACTTCTAGAACTCTAGTAGAAGACATCAGAACTACATGCCTTTGGGGGCATGATCATGTTCATAGTGTGAAATCTTGGGGTCAAAAATGACCAATACATCAACATGCTAGACATGGTAAGTCACACCAAGGTGAACTTGTATCACCTTATGCACACTATGGTGATAAAGGCCTGCAATAGAGGATTTTTCTTCATCTTTGTCTAGGCCAAACATAGCATTTTTTGGAAGCAAATATTGTCACAGGTTTCTTGTCGATGTCTCTATCTTAGACACCAATGGAAACACACCCCAAGTGCATGGTTCCACAAGTGCCTCTTCTTCAACAACACAGATGACATAGTTTTAGGAGGCAGGGCAATGTAATGGGGAAACTTTCCATGTCATCTGTAGTAGGAAGTACATCATACACAATAACCCTTGTTGTTGTATCAACAACCTCCTCCCCCGAGAACCATCCTCAAAATTTTGACATGAGTAGAATTTATGAGACGTTGATGGGCATTTGACAATACCTCACCACTTACCAGACTAATATTGGACGTTGTTTTGACACTTTGCAATAGGTTTGAAAGTCTGTGGGCAAGCGTCGAGCAATTAACATGCATTACCTCTTCGAGGTTTGAGACCATCTACCTACCACCATATTTGACTACACAACTGCGACATCCGTCCCTGACCTTCTTCAACAATGCCTTTCCACAAGCTACTACACCACCTCCAGGGTCGTTATTTAGTCTAGTTCATTTGGAATCTAGACTGAGCTCGTTCATTATTGCCACCACCCCGCAATGCAAGCATCAACATCAACAACATCCACTGCAACTAGACCTCACTTACAAATTCCTAGCTAGTTAAACTAGAAAACATTGGATGGACAAATCTTTTAGTAAGCTCCATCATGGCTAAGATATGGACATCACACCACACTCAACATGTGCAACAATGAAGGATACTACCAGTAGCTGTTTCTTTCAATCCAATCATCCTAAGTTCATAATTTGCTCAAGGATGAGCAAAATATAAAGCTTAGTGTGGAAGGGAGTTCCACATTTCTATCATTCATCTTTCACTTTGTTTTATCTTCCATATCATGCATGCATGTTTACATCCCTGTTCTTGCATTTAGCATTAAAGTTTCAAAAATTTCCAGCTTTTTAGCCCAACTTTACTGCTTTGTAGGACTTTGTTTCTTAATGTGTAGTTTTTGCAATTAAGGCTATGGGTTGAAACTTGCATCTTATTAACCAAATTTTATCTTAATTACTTGGACTCTTGCTTTGACGAGCTCTTTGACTCTTTCCTTAAGTTTGACAATTAAATATAAGGTTATTCTCTTGTTCAAAGTTGAAAACATATGTTCCCTTGATCTATGCTATGCATGACAATCCCAAGATTTGGGACCATATGGATGGAGATAGTGTTTGATCAATATTCGAGCTGCATTTTACACAAACCAAATGTTATGACCGCATATGAGCGTAATTGGTAAACTAGGGTTTATCTGGATAATTGCATGATTAGTTATATTGATCATTGTTTAAACATGATTAAGTATGGTAGTTTGATTATGATATATTAAACCTAATGAGAACTCCAAGTATCCTATCACTTTGTATAATTAGGGTTTGAGAAAATATAAACCCTAGTTGGCTGAAATTAGGGTTTTCACCAAATAGGCTCATGTTGGGAAGGAGTGAGAGAGGTAGGCAAAGGAAAATGGAATTAGTAGTTGGAGTCTTGGATACAAAGGCCGTGGTGGGTAGCACGACCATGTTAGGTCGTTGGTGGCACAGAAATTCTAGGCCACACAACCGTTTTGAAAGAATTGAACCGTTGAACAACTTTTGTATTCAAAACTGATGAAACAAATGCACCACAACCATGGTAGGTAGAACGGCCATACTGGGTCCATCTTAGCACGGCCGTGGCAGCTTGCATGGCGGTTTTGGGGAATTTTCTCTTCAACCGACTATTCTACAGATTACTGGATAGAAGTGCAATATTATATTTTTAGTTATTTAATTGTAGCTTGTAATTATCTAAAATTTTTACTAAAGCTTCATAACTCAATTGCAAACAATTTATATTTTTTCATAATTTTTGGAGAAGTTTTGAGCTCTTAAATAAACGAATTACAATAACTTTTTTCTGACAGAAAGTTGAACTAAAATAAGAGAAAGTATAGTGAGGGGTCAATGTACACTTGACCCAAGCAGCTCAATTGCTCTATATGGTCAACCTAAAACATTAGGAGATCTCATAATGTGATTCATTCTAGAGAAACAAAATCCTAGGGAGAGAGGGAGAGTTAGGGTTTGAGAGGAAAACATGGTGGAATTGCTGATCTAGGGTTTCTCTATCTGAGATATGATGAAATCAAGTCAGTTTAGCTTCTTTGCATAGCCTTTCATGGTGAATCTTCTCTCACATGTCAAGATTCCATCCCTCCTCTGATTTGATTTGAAATGGTATCAAATCTTCCTGTTTTCTCACTCTTTCTTCATGATCCCCCATTTCTAGGGTTTCTGAGTTGCAAGGAAGAAGAATCTAGTGATTTGCTAGGGTTTTGAAATGAGTTCGAGATTTTCAGAGATGGGCTGTGTTATAAAGGTGTTTTTACACCTTAGGGTGAGTGGGAACTTCCTTTAAATAGTAGATTGCACGAAAATGTGTTAAATCATCAACAATCTTCAATTGCTTAGTATGCGAGTGCAAACCCTAAATTGCCTTTTTGATCTAGCTTTTACAAAATTATATGAAATGGATTAATCCTCTATTTTGATGAATTTTAGATGATAAAAGCATATTATAAATGGATACAATCCATCTTAATGAGAATTCTCTAAGTATCTGTAGAGGTTATAAGAGTAAATTGAAATTTAGGGTTTTCATCTATGACTAAATTTTTGTTATAATTAGATAGAGAAATTTGTCTATCTGAATCTCACTGATTATGAATGATTGTTTATTCAAATGCGTAGTACATATATGTCAGATACTGTCTTGTATTTCATGTAATGTGAATAGTGATTGCTTGATATCTCAGTAAAGAGGGTGACACCCTTGATGAGTGGAAAGTTGGAAATTCGCAAATAGATATTATGAAATGCATTTGAAGTGCTTTTCTTGACATCATAGACTTTATTTATTCAATGTTATTCTTGATCCATGATATCTCAATGAATGGCACGGAAATCCTAATTTAGCTCAATTCCAAGATTTCATACATATGTTGATTGTATATGACTTTGTTGAAAGCAATATTTATTCAGTGAATGTTTATGACACATTAAATCCTTATGTGAGTCATGTGATAAGTGAATGAGGTAAATGAAACCCTAAGGATAGGGTGTTTAGTGAATCAATTATTGTGATATCAACATTTCTCAGTATGAGATGTGGTTATGATTAGCAGTTCAATTGTGGTAAATGTTGTCAGATGGTTTAAGAAATGGACGATATATAAAGCTAAACTAAGATATGTTTATGTGATGATAGAATTGTGAATTTAAAGAGTGAATTAGACTTTTAGCTGCCCTGAACATTGTAGAATCCTCATAGGATGAGGCCTGCGCTGTGGGGAGGAAACAATTTCCCGAATGGAGGTAGTCCAAATTGAGGTAAGATGGAGCGTACCAGTAGGGTGTGGGGTTCTTGACCAGTAGGGCAGACTCCTTATAGTTGTGTGGTGCCCAACACCAACTGGGGATGCCAGTGGTACCTATGTTACATGTTGTAGTGATCAATGGTTAGTAGGTCACTGATGCACAGTAAGCATGAGGGCTTTGACTCACCACCTGAGTACCCAAGTTGAGAGGTGGAGTATGAGATATCCAGCCACTCCCATTACCCACAAGAGGCAGACGTGCCGAGGCCTGCTGCAGATGGGGTCTTACTGAAGAGATAGGCTTAGGAACCCATGCATGCTTCTAAGCCTTGCATAGTGAGATCATAGCTTGTTGCGATTCTTTCACATGTTGTGGTACATCTCATGTGGGTTCATGGCATAATATGATGAATGAGAGGTTAACTAAGTGTGTGCAGTAATTGAATTATCCTTTGTATGTTTTTGAGTTATTAGTTCTATTTGAGATTAATCAAGCATGTTCATATATTGATTCACTATTTTAGATATCCAAAGTATCTTGACATATTTTTGTTTATGAATGATTAATCTCTTTAAAGTTTACTGCATCAGTTGCTCAATAGTATATCTATAATTACAATAGTGCTTTAAACTATTTCTATGAAGTACTCATTCACTGTGCAAGTAGGCTCACCCTCTACTCACAATTTTTAGGGATAACTCGTGGACTGAAGATGTCATTGCATCAGATTAGATCAGGAGTTAAGTATGCGATTAGTTAAGTTCAGTCGGTCTCTATCACTCTAGGTCCTTGTATAGAGTTGAAAGAGAGTTGTAAATGATAATGTGTAACTTTGTTTCTTTAATAATAGAGTATATATCTGGTTATCATGTTGTATGTGCATGGAAGTGTGAGAAAAAAAATGAATGTCTGATGTGTATCATTAATGTTGAGATCATATTAGAGTAATCAAGGTTTAATTCTCTTGTAAAGTTTGTTTATGTGATTGACTGCGAGAAAACAAAGAGTTTGAAATTGAGGAAAAATTTAGGAGTGAACTTTGTATTAAGTGTAATCCTCAAACTTATGCCCTAATCTCATGATTAGTGGTAATCTTGGGATGTGGGTGTAATTGCTTGGTATCAGAGCTTAGGCTGAGTTGTCAGGGACCATTAGGATAGAAAGTCATAGTTATTACTATGGCAGTTAAGAGGTGATGTGTCTATAGCTCTGGGAAGTCTAGGTATTTGGATACCCTGACCCTGTATCTGAATATTTAGGTTGACTAATATCAAGCTACTCTGTCTATTCTCCTTTGGATGCCCTGGCCAGGTATGTAGAGGAAGGATGGTCTAGAGAGAAACCCTAGAAATATTAGGGATAGAAGATGAGAAAGTAATAAAGGAATAAAGCATAAAGATAATATCTAATACAACTTTAGTTGATATTGTTGTTTTTACTTGAGATGAATATAAATTCTCTTGTTCATATGAATTAAAGTGTTTAGTTATCATAATTATATATGGTTCTTTAAGATCATTGAAAACTATGAGGTTACTTTTTTAATTCTTGGTATCATATAGACCATAAATGATTTGTAAATGAGTTTTCCCTAAGTGGATATTCTTTCCACATGTTTGAGATCAGTACGAGTTGGTTAATCCTAAGTAGATCTTGGCTTCAGGACTATAGGTTCGGCCTGGTCCAGATGGCAGGGTGTGTTACTGGGACCTAATGAATCCTATTAATAATATAATAAGAGTAGACTCTGGGTTTAGACCCACATTATAGTGAGAATGTACATACACCAAGATGTTGAAACATATGGGAAAGACTGGAATAACTAAGAATCAGTTGGAACTGATATCTGAGATCCAAATTTGGGGCCTCAGATAAGAAACCCTAATTGGGAATGAAGGAAGAGGGATATAAATACAAGACATATATTTGTATGTAACATTCAAAATGAAGAAGAAAGGATGGATAAAGAGAACTAAACTATATAACTAATTGTGACACTTTACCCAATTTGAAATCAAGGAAAGATAAGAGAAAAATACATGGAAAGCCAAGATTGAAAGAATTAATTAGAATGAATGGATCATATAATCAAATAAAATGTACTTATGTACTCTACAACAAAATGAAAATAGGAGAAAAGAGTAAAGTATGCAAGAAGTACATAGAAGTGAAGTTCAGAAGAATGAAAGTGAAGAGAACTAGATAAACATGTAAATTATAAGACTAGGATAATAAAATAAGATGAAACAAAAAAGGAAGTGATGGAAATGATGAGTTTGATTTAGAAAGATGGGTTACATGATATAATGAGGAGCATGGAATGTGTACTTTTATCATAAATTTTAAAGTACTCATCCTTACTAGATTTTGATTCAAAGTCTCTATTTAGTAGCAACCTAGTTGACATCAAGTGTGTTCAATAGGTTCCTAGTGATGAAATGGAACTAGTTCTTGAAAGGAGAACAAAGGTGCGGCTAAATAAATGAACAACTCATATTAAGGTAAACTATATTTAGAATATAAAGGCTTGGTTGAAAAGGAAACAAAGGTGTTGAGTCTGTTCTAGTGTCCTCCAATATATCTTATAGTCACTTCTACTAATCCAGTATATCTTTCTGATTACTCTAATCAAGTAATCATTTGGAGACAATCTAAAGAGCATAGTGAAACTAAAAATATGGCATGGATATTTCTATCCTATCCCAACTGCAATGAAATAGAAACTGAGTTTATCTTAAAATAATCTAAGTGTATGAGGAAGTAAAAAGTACAATCCTCATAATAAGACAAATGGAACAAGGGAGATGATCCCTATTCGATAAAGAAAATTTAAAAGTAAAGATATTTCCTTTTATGTGGAAATAAATAAATTCAGAAAATGACTCATGAACAGTTGCAAGTTCATGCAATAATCAAGGAAGATGATAATATTCTTTCTTTGGTAAACAACCCCGGGTGATGACGAGGTGATAAGAGGAATATGATTCCATATGTTCTTTCCTTATAGGGACATGATAATTAAGTAAGTCTTATGACACCTGATGTGCAAAGATTAGAAGTAATCTATAGATGGGTACTTTGTAAAGTATTAGCTATTCCTAGATTTTTGGTTCCAAGATAAAGTTATATGCGATACGTAATGTCCCAAGATGAAAGAAAGGTCTTATTATATGTTTGGCCTTGGTAATAACAATAGGGATATGGATATGATGAGGATATGATGTGTTTTTGGCACATGTAACACATATCAAGGTAAGGAATCCTAGTATCCAAGAACTTTCAATGGTATAAGAAAATGAGAACATGACTCCTGATAAGATGAATAATGTTTGGTTATCTAGAAGGGCCAGAGATAACTATAGTATAAATATCATATGTTAGGGGTTTATGCTCTGCATAAACATAACATCGATAAGGATGTATCAATTGAAGGAACAATTGTAGAATCATTTTGGGAAAAAGCTTATTAAGCTAAATATAATTCCTTAGAATATCCCTATCTAGATCTATTGAGACAACTTATACATAACATCTAGAGATACCTCTGAGATAAGTTCTTCTTTGATAAGTAGCCTCTTCTTATGACAAGAAAATAAACAACTAACAAATAGTTGGTATAAGTCATAAGAAAGTTTAGTGTTGTGTCATCAGCTTAGAGTGGCACATCAGATGTATGATAAGACTTGTAGTTCCAAGTGGGTGACAGAACGTGACTCTAGTCTTTCCTTGAAGGTGAAGTGCTAAACTAAGTGAGGAGTATGGAAGACTCCCAAGGTCAAGAATCGTATCACATAAAGTTGTATGTTGAGAAGGTAACAAATCAGTGAGGTTTAACACCTGAGTAAAGTATGAATAGTACTGCTCTGACTTCGAAAGTGTTATCTGACACAGAATTGACACTACAGTTGTTAATGAAAAGGACAATTGAGTGTGTATCCTATATGCCAGATTCTATGATGAGTCTATGTGAAAGGACTTTGTACTGATCAAAGTTCTATGGCATCTTCATGATAATGAGATGTTATGTGGAGACTTGATGATATGATGCATGAATAACAATTGTTACAACCTCAATTTTTGGGTTCTTTTGGTGAGAAATGCAATTTCTCCTATTAAAGACATGAAAAAATAATGATGTGATTTGTTTTGGAATGTATGAATTTCGTGTACAATAGCCTTGTTGGTTGCTTAGCGGGCTTTATTGGCTGTTGGGCCCAATAACAAAGAAAAGAAAAAGGAAATTCAAATAATAAATGAATAAATAAGAAAAGGAGAAAAGGAAGAGGTAGAAACCTCTAGAAGGCAAGGGAATATCCTCCATGAGGGGATTTCATGCCTTTAGGGTTCCTTGAACTATGGTTAACCCCTACATGAGTCATTTAATTCGAAATGAAGGACATGTAATGTATTATGCATAAGATGAAGCTAGTAGGGAGAATATTGATTTAGAATTTCAACCAGATAAAAGTAAAAGGATGATAAGAAAGTATGTGACATGGAATGTGGAATCATACATAAGAGTGAGAAAAATGATCATAAGAGATAAGTAAAAGTAAATAATGACATAGGGAAGAGTAGCAAACAAGTAGCTGGTGATAGAAAATAAAGAAGGGGCTGAAACATGAAGGAGTAAAATAGATAATAAAAGAGAGATATTGTGAGATGTGGGGAAATGTGAAATAGTCTAGTCTCCTTGATGATGACTGATATGAGAATTGTGTTTAGTGAATACTCGAATATCATAATTCTATGTCTCAAAAGTTATCTTCTCTTCTGTATCCTCCTTAGTGAGGGTAATATGGGATGAAGGGATAAGGTAAATCATAAATGATACACAATCATCATGAGGAACACATCTACTGAATATACTAATGACACATAATATTATGATGAAACACTGGTAGGATAGATGAAGAAAGTAATCTATATAAATGGCCAAGTAAGATAAAGGAAATTCAAGTGATAAGATAAGGAAGACCTTAGTAAAACTTGTGAGATCCAAAGTTTGAATTCCAAATTAAGGAAGTAAAGTCACATCACAATAACGTCATGTTATTGACAAGGATCAAGCCCTAGAATGATTTGAGTTGTAATAGTTCAAGGGATGTCACTAGTGATTTTACCTTGAATACTAGAATCTCTATAAAATAAGATCATGTGATTAGCACTATGAGAAGTAAACTAGCATTGATAGTAATCCATGGTTTAAAGGTAGAAAATCTGAAAGGTAGATAAATAACACGGAAATGATTCAGAGCAAAGAGTAAGAAATAAATTTGAAATGTAACAAGTGTGTTTTGAACAAAAGGAGAAATATAACATGAGTAAAATGTGATATGAAATGAATTCTTACAGTGATATCAAGGATGATGAATAATCTATTCTTACCTTGTATGTTTCAATATTAGGGATGTTTATTCTATATGATCAAAATGAGAAGGATAAGTAACGAGAAGTAAGTAGTAACGAATGAGGAGAGAAATAAGAGAAAACAATGACTTTCAATAATACATGAATTTGTTTTTAGAAGTATAATTTGTTGATGGTATATTAAGGGATGTAAATTGGTTTTACCTATGATTTTAGTTACACAATTGTTGTTGAATCTAGTCTTCCAACTCATGAGTGCTTTTCTATTTGAGTAACACAATAGTAAAATTCAAAACAACATGTTGAACTCTCTTTTGTGACTTAGAGGTAATACAAAACAATAGTACATATTGAGCTATATGAATAGAGATAGTTGGATCAGATTATCAATGTTGAGGTAACACCTCAAGAGTATGGAAATATTGAAATGGTTGTTTCACTCTCTATCCTATGATTGATTGTGGCATAGAGAATTATTTTGCTATCATTGAGAAGCCATGCTTTGAACATGTTGTGATTAGAATAGAAAAAAATGACTCAATGTTGAAAATAGTATACACATATCAAATATAAGAAGTACAATGACACATAATATTTGATAAGTTTAAAAGAAACCTTGAATATACTTTACCTGTGTATTTATGTTTTGAGGACAGAACTTTTTAAGGGAAGGAGAATTGTTATGACTGCATCTGAGCTTAATTGGTAAACTAGGGTTTATCTGGATGATTACATGCTTATTATATTGATCATTGTTTAAACATGATTAAGTATGGTAGTTTGATTATGATATGTTAAACCTAATGAGAACTCCAAGTATGCTATCACTTTGTATAAGTAGGGTTTGAGAAAATATAAACCTTAGTCGGCTGAAATTAGGGTTTTCTCCAAATAGGGTCATGTTGGGAAGGAGTGAGAGAGGTAGGAAAAGGAAAATGAAATTAGTAGTTGGAGTCTTGGATACAACAACCATGGTGGGTAGCACGGCCGTGTTAGGTCATTGGTGGCACAGACATTCTAGGCTACACAGCCGTTTTGAAAGAATTGAACTGTTGACCAACTTTTGTATTCAAATCTGATAAAACCGATACACCACGGCTGTGGTAGGCAGAAAGGCCGTTATGGGTCCATCCTAGCACGGCCGTGGCAACTTGCATGGCCATTCTGGGGAATTTTCTCTTCAACCGACTGTTCTATAGATTGCTAGATAGTAGTGCACTATTCTATTTTAATTTATTTAACGATAGCTCATAATGTTCTCAAATTTTCATTTAAGCTTCACAACTCAATTACAAACAACATGCTAATTTGTTATAATTTTTGGAGAAGTTTTGAGCTCTGAAATAAACTAATTACATTTACTTTTTTCTGACAGAAAGTTGAACTAAAATAAGAGAAAGTATAGTGAGGGGTCAATGTGCAATTGACCCAAGTAGCTCAATTTCTCTATATGGTCAACCTAATCTACTAGGATATATCATAATTTTTTATTCATTCTAGATAAAGAAAATCCTAGAGAGAGAGGGAAAGTTAAGATTTGAGAGGAGAAAGTGGTGGAATTGTTGATCTAGGGTTTCTCTATCCAAGATGTGATGAAATCAAGTAAGTTTAGCTTCTTTGCATAGCCTTTCAGGGTGAATATTCTATCACATGTCAAGATTCCATCCCTCCTCTAATTTGATTCTAAATTATATCAAATCTTCCTATTTTCTCACTCTTTCTTCATAATCCCCCATTTCTAGGGTTTCTGAGTTGAAAGGAAGAAGAATTAAGTGATTTGCTAGGGTTTTGATATGAGTTAAAGATTTTCAGAGATGGGTTGTGTTATAAAGGTGTTTTCACACCTTAGGGTGAGTGGGAACTTCCTTTAAATAGTAGATTGCGTGAAAATGAATTAAATCATCAATAATCTTCAATTGCTTAGTATGCGAGTACAAACCCTAAATTGCCTTTTTGATCTAGCTTTTGCAAAATGATATGAAATGGATTAATCCTTTATTTTGATGAATTTTAGATGATAAAATCATATTATAAATGGTTACAATCCATCTTAATGAGGATTCCCTAAGTATTTGCAGAGGTTATAAGAGTAAACTGAAATTTAGGGTTTTTGGCTATGACTAAATTGTTGTATAATTAGATAGAGAAATTTGTCAAACTGAATCTCATTGATTATGAGTGATTGTTTATCTGAATGTGTAGTACATATATGTCAGATACTATCTTGGATTTCATGTGATGTGAATAGTGATTTCTTGATATCTCAGTAAAGACAGTGAAACCCTAGATGAATGGAAAGTTGGAAATTTGCGAATAGATATTATGAAATGCATTTGAAGTGCTTTTCTTGACATCATAGACTTTATTTATTCAATCTTATTCTTGATCCATGATATCTCGATGAATGGATCAATTCTAAGATTTCATACATATGTTGATTGTATATGACTTTGTTGAAAGCAATCTTTATTCAATGAATGTTTATGACACACTAAATCCTTATGTGAGTCACATGATAAGTGAATGAGGTAAATGAAACCCTAAGGATAGGGTGTTCAATGAATCAAGTATTGTTATATCAACATTTCTTAGTATGAGATGTGGTTATGCTTAGTAGTTCAATTGTGGTAAATGTTATCAGATGGTTTATGAAATGAACGATTTACAAAGATAAACTAAGATATGTTGATGTGATGATTGAATTGTGAATTTAAAGAGTGAATTAGACATTTCGCTGCCATGAACACTTTACAATCCTTACAGGATGAGGCCTGTGCTATGGGGAGGAAATAGTTTCCCGACTGGAGTTAGTCCAGATCGAGGTAAGCCGGAGCACACCAATAGGGTGCGGGGGTCTTGACTAGTAGGCCAGATTCCTTACAGTTGTGTGGTACCCAACACCCGGGAATGCCGATGGTACCTGCGTTACATGTTGTAGTGATCAGTGGTCAGTAGGTCCACTAATGCATAGTAAGCCTGAGGGCTTTGACTCACCTCCTGAATACCTAGGTTGAGAGGTGGAGTCCGAGATATCCGACCACTCCCATTAGCCGTCGAGAGGCAAACGTGCTGAGGCCCACTGCAGATGGGGTCTTACTCGAGAGATAGGCTTAGGAACTCGGGCATGCTTCTAAGCCTTGTACAGTGAGATCATAGCTTGCTGTGATTCTTTCAGATGTTGTGGTACACCTCATGTGGGTTTAGGGCATAATAAAACGAACGAGAGTTAACCAAGTGTGTGCAATTATTGAATTATCCTTTGTATGTTTCAAAGTTATTAGTTCTCTTTGAGATTAATCAAGCACGTTCATATATTGATTCACTGTTGTAGATATCTAGAGTATCTTGAAATATTTATATTTGCGAATGATTAATCTCTTTAAAGCTTCATGCTATTATAATTGATATCAGTTGCTCAACAGTATATCTGTAATTACCTAAGATTCCCCTAGCTAACCCAACCATGATAAGGAATTCTTCCTTAGGAATCATTGTTGGGGAATTTAGGGATACCATGATGTATCTAGTGGATCAAGCACTAGCAATACAACCAAGATTACCAGCTCCTAATGATGATGTTTTGGATATCAACAGAATATGTGAACCACAACAACAGGTTGAAGCAATGGTAAATGATGAAGCTTATAACCTAGAACAAGCCAGTGCTCAATCTCAGTCTGATGAATCAGTATACAGTAATATAGGGGTTAGAATACAACCAGAGACCAGGACCTGCTATAGGTGTAGGAAGCCTGGACATATCAGAAATAATTGTCTAGAAGAGAAATATAAAGGAAGAATTGAGAAAAGGACTATCCAAACCCAGGAGCAGAGATCTGGTAGTTCCAAAAGGAAGAAGTTTCTGGTGTCACCAACACAACCAGAACCTAGTACACCAAGACAATGGTCATCCAGAAAGGGTAAAGAACCCTTCAGACCATACTGGGCACCTAGAATTTGCTACATATGTAGGCAGGTTGGACATCTGGCAAGAAATTGCCTAGCCAGAAATGTTATGGCAAATAAACCTCTGAGGCAGAATCAACTTGAGACAATGAATAATCCTCGAGTCATGACAGGTTAGACGAAATAAATGTTATTCTTATATGTCTTTTTATAATCTCTTGGACAAAACTGAGAAAGTAATTGATTGAACTTTTCTTAATACATCCTATAAGGACTTATAATGTTGTATAAAATAGATGTTTCATGTTACATGCTTACCTCCATAAAAAGGATGAAGTATTAAAGAGATGTCTGGATAAAATTCTGTAATGTTAGATCTTATACTTGTGATAATAGGAAAAGAGAAGGAAAATGGTAGTATACAAATGCATATTACCTTATCTCAGTATTTATATACCCTGGCCAGGTATACAATTGCTGATGATAAAGTAAATATGGAAACTCCTAGATTGTTATCTTTTTGATTGCTCTGATCAAGTAGTCATTCTGAAACAATCTAATGAGTATCAAGAAATAAGAAATATGGGAATAAGGGAGGTCAACCCTGTCCAGTAAAGATGTAAGAATAATAATAAAGATCCTCCCCATAATGTGAAAATGTGATGGAATCATAAGATGTTTCATGAATGGTTGAAAATACATTATATAACAAGAGGAATATGATCCCTTATTCTCTTTCTTTCCAGGGACATGGCAATCAAGTGGGTCTTAGGACACTTGATGTGCATAATATAAAGATGTTTATGTGAAGTATACCTAAAAAGGTATCAGTTTATCTTGGACTTTAGTTCCAAGTTGAGAATATATGTAACAAGTAATGTTCCAAGATGAAAGGAAGATAAGATGTAATGTGTTGATAACACATGTAATAGGTAACAAGATAAGAATGTAATAATATATATGATGAATTATGTTGCTTACTTGGAATAGTCAACAATAGAATCAAAGTAAACATGTAAAATATTACGAACATCACTTGTTAGGGGTTTATGTTTTCATAAACATATCTTTCTCCAAGATATCTATCAAATAAGTCCTTGATTGATAAGTAACTTTTCCCTATGATAAGAGAATGTACAACTAATGAGTTACTTAGTGTAAGTAATAAGGAAAGTTAGTATGGTGTTATCAGGTGAGATGACACAATCAAGGTATGAAAGGACTTATATAGTCTCAAATAAATGACATAGTATAATTGTGATTTGAAGAAAATGTTGATTTAACTAAGGAACATGAGAGTATATGTCCCATGTGAATCTTTCCATGGAAAAAACTTGAGTGGAGAAACTTTGTATTGAATAAAACTCTATGATGTTCCATAATAACGAAATGTCACTTGAAGACATAATGGTATAATGCTTAAATAATATCTGCTTTCCCTTTTCTTTCTGGGATTTCGGGGACGAAATCCTTGTTAGGGGTTTATAATTTGTAACATCTTTGACCTGGGTTATGAACTAACCCCATGTGTTTTTCTTAATCATGTGATTAAATGCTTGTGGTTATCTGTTGATAATGTAATTAAAGCTTCTGAGGAATATATATTTCCCTTTCTGTCCTTTTGAACAATGTTGTAATATTGTTTTGTAATACAGGGACCTATGTGCAAATTACCCAATTAAAAGGGGTTAACTTGAAAATTGCACATGTTAAGATGTTCCTTTAGTGTTGAGACATCATAAGAGTGAATGTGATGAAGTGTGATTGGTTCCCCAAGCTTGGGCACTGAGATGCAGCTTGTGGGGCAATCCTTGTGCTTAAAACCCTAATTTTGGTGTAAAGTGCAATTTACCCAAAATGAGGGATGAAACTTGTAAAATAAACCTTTTAGAGTATATTTATGACTCTTGGCATCATTTAGAGTAAGAATGATGAATAGGGCACTTCAATTGAATAATCAAATAAGAATGATAACCCTTATAAATTAAATAATCAAGTTATAAGCCTAATAACCCTTCTATATGTGCAACTTAGTAAAAAGTTGGCTTTCTTCACCTTTAGACCTTGGGTTTAAGATGAGTTTTTCTTAAGTATGGAAGGGAGAAACGTGGCTTAGAAGAAGGGAAGGACCTAGATGAGAAATGGAGAAACAAGTTGTCCTTATGTTGGAAATTCACCCAAAGTATATATACACCTTTTCTCACTTAGCAAGGATCGTTTCCTTCACTTCCCTTCTTATACCCTTGCTTAGACCGACTTAGGACAGAGATCTGGAGCAGATGAGGACGGATAAGGAGTTCTAGGTAAGCTTTGGTCATATTCTTGCTCGGATTCATGGAGGAATTCATGGTGCAAGGTTGGTTTTATGGTCTTCCTTACTTGTTTCCTCTTTCTAGCCATCTTTTCCCAACCTTTCCTTGGAGAAACACCCTTGGCCGACCTGTGGAGCTCAAGAAACCATTAAAGGCTTGAAGCTTGGAAGCTTGGATCTCAAGGAACGACCTTAAGGCGGGTTTTATAACTCTAAACCTTTTGCTTTCTTATGCATATCTTTGTTCTTGCAATTAGTACTTAGTTCTTCTTCTTTCCCACTCTTCCTTGATTTCTTGCAACTAAAACCACGAAGAATAGACCTTGATCTGGAGGTAGAAGAAGATGGGAGTGATTACCAATGTTACTTTATCAAACGGTCTTGTTTTCCCCCCTTTGGCCAAACGGTTTGGGGCAAACGGTTTGCAAAACCGTTTGAAGGGCAAATGGTTTCACAAGGTCGGTTGGAGCAAACGGTCTCCAAGACCATTTGAGGGTGTTGACCAAGCGTTGACCATTTGGGATTTCTATTCATAATTATGTAGGCTAATGACCCACCAAATTTGAGGGGTTAACTCCAAAGAAATCGTAGGTTGAAGGCCAATCAATTAGGAAAATCGAATTGAATTAAATGTTGATTTTCTGTCTGATTAACTTGAACTTTTTGGGCAAACAGTCTCAAGACCATTTGAGTGCGTTGACCAAGCATGGACCGTTTGAGATTACTGTTCCTAATTATGTTGGTTAATAACTCACCAAATTTGAGGGGTTAATTATCAAGGAATCATGAGTTGAAGGCTAATCAATTGGGCAAACCCTAATTGAAATTAGTGCTAAAATTCCAACAAGTTAGTTTGAGATTTTGGGTTGATTAGCCCAAATGGTCTCAAGACCGTTTGGGGGTCACCCCAAGACCGTTTAGAGGTCTGGGGTCAAGTATAGTTGATCAATTTAAGGTCCAAAGGTACCAATCATATTGCAATTAAGTGCTGAATTGTTGATCAACTCGATAGACCAATCCTTGATGATTTTTCACTAGAATCCAAAGAATGGATGGGCCAAACGGTCTCAAGACCATTTGGTGGTCACCCAAGACCGTTTGGAGGTCTAGGGTTGAGTATGGTTAGGTGTTTAAAGGTCTAAAGGTACCAAGTTGATATACAATGCAATGTTGATTTGGTGATCAATGCAATGATTCAAACCTTAATTGGATGGCTTGGATTTGAGTGATATGATGGGCAAACGGTCTCAAGACCGTTTGGAGGTCATCCAAACGACCTCAAGACCATTTGGGGTCAGGTCATACCCAATTTGGATGATGTTTCTATGGTTTCAAAGTAACTAGTCTTACATTGATTAGTATTGAAGGATCATCGATTCCAAACCCTAATTCAATTGAATCAAACCCTAATTGATGAACGATTGAGGGTTAATTAAGGGTCAAATCAGTTGAAGGTTGACCTATTAAACTCAATTGAGGTATGAGTATAGGTCCAATTGATGTTTGGTTCCATGAATTCAATGATTCAAGTAATCAACATTGGAAACCCTAATTCAATTGGATACCTTATGTAATGGAGGTCCAATGTGATTAAATCTTTGGGAATTAAGATGATGATTGTTATATTGATCCAATAATGATTAGTAATGATAATCAATGAAAGAATGAAGGTTGAAACCCTAATAATACCTAAGTGATTAGAACCAATTAAAGGGAGAATTCTTAATTGTTTATAGGATTAATAGCTTGATACACTATGTTAACCATAGTAGCATGTACTTGATTGAAGGGTTGATGTGACCTAATCAAGTTAAAAGAATGAAAGATTAGAATACATATATTTATATATATATATATATAAATATGAATCAAGGAATGATCTTATGTAGCACGACTGTGTAAGGGAGCACGGACGTGGTAGCCTTAACTTGCACGACCGTGTAAGGGAGCACGGCCGTGGTAGCCTTACTTTGCACCACCATGCAAGGTGGCACGGCCGTGGTGTCCTATAAAGAAATTGAAAAGTTTTGGTATTGTGTTGACATTGTTATATATGCATGTCCTTATTTGTATAAGTCATACAAGTTGATATTATGAGGTGATCATATCCAGGTAAGAGTTATGATGTCATATTCCTTGAAAACAATTATAAGCTTTTAGAGTAATGATATGTGAAAAGTATATACATTGCTTCAATCAAGGTCATGTTGTTAGATGACTTGATGCTTATATGTCACTTGGTAACAAGTGTTATGATAATCTGAGGGTTTGAATAACCATGTTCTTGAGTCATTTTATGCTTAATGCCTTGAAGGCTTAGATGGTTCAATGGTTGTTTAATCTAAACCCTAATGATACCTAAAGACATTAAGGGGTTAAGTGATTAGTAGATTGACCCATGTTATGATTATTAAAGAAGATTACCAAGGTACCCTTGAAGGGTTCAAGTAGATAACAACCCTTGTTCAAGCAAACCCTAATGATTATAATGGGTTGACTTAATCTATGTTAATCAAAGATGACTTGACCTAATCGAACCTAGAGTGATTTAAACATCATCTAGTAGTAATAAGAAAGAGAAGGCTCCTAAAATGAATGAGAATCAAGTAACAGACTTTCAATATGTAAGAATGTACATGATTAGGGTATGATCCATCAAGGTAAGATCATGGAAATCCTAATTATAATGATTAATGAATCTTAACCTAAATTGAGGGCATCAATGATGATAATTTTCATATATAATGATGCTATGAGCTCAATTCACTATGAAGTGAATAGTAAACCCTAATTCTAGGGTAATAACATGTAACGTGAATAGTAAATCCTAATTTAGGGTGATCTGATAAATGGAGTAATTCAGGGTTATGCCTTTGAGTATGAAACCCTAATTACAAGTTGTAATATGAGAAATCTTTATGCCTCGAGAGCTAAGAGGTTCTATAACCCTATGTTGAAGTAAAAGAATACAAACCCTAACTAATGAAGGATGGGGTATGTTAACCCTAGTCCTGGGTTATGCTTTCAAGTATGAAACCCTGTGAACAAATTACAATATAAGAATTCTTATGCCTTATAAGACAAAGGGATTCAATAACCTTAATTGAGTGGGGTAAACCCTAACTCTACTTATGCTTTTAAGCATGAATCTTCATGATTAAAGTATGAGATGAGGAATCATTATTCCTAATCATAAAGAAAGGGGTTGAATAACCTAATTGATGTAAATAAGGGAACCTAGCCTTAGTGTAAGCATGAAGGTACTATTCCTGAATTGAAAGGTTAATTCTGCTTTATAAATTGCTGGTTTGGAAATGAAATGTTTATTGTTGTCAATTGAATTAACTATGCAGGTTCTTATAAAAGGATGATTATATCCAGGTAAAGGTTATGATATCATATTCATTGGAAGCATGTTATTAGCTTTGTGAATAGTGATATAGCATGTTGCCTAGTTAAGTGACATCATATAAGATTGATAGGCTGTGAGAGCCATGAGTAACATCAAGGCCATGCTAATAAGATGACTTATGATGAATTAAGGGTTTGAATACCCTATTCTTGAATCATAGTAATGAAATGGTTAAGAAATGATATCCAATTGATAATTGATGTGAGTTAGACTTGATACATTTAGTATTCTACTTTTATAGCTGTTGTTCTAATGATTAATGCTTGGAAACATGCTTGATGCTAAAAGAATGCTGGAATGTACCTATAATTAGGCGAAGAATTGTTTATTCTATATCAGAAAAGGGTACATGGCACTCTCTTATATAACTGGAGAGAGTTGAGACATATTTACAAATGAGCAATATGGGACTAATACTACAGAGCAGTACAAGAAACAACACATCACCATAAGTAAATAACAAGTATGTCTATACTCCCCGTCAAGCTGGAGCATAGATATCAAACAAGCCCAGCTTGTCAATCAGAGTCTGGAAGCGAGCTTTAGATAGAACTTTAGTGAAGATGTCTGCAAGCTGCTTCTCAGTGCTGAGATATGGAGTGCAGATGTGCCCAGATAGAACTTTCTCCCTAACAAAATGGCAATCAACTTCAATATGTTTCGTTCTTTCATGAAAAGTGGGGTTGCTTGCAATAAAAATGGAAGCCTTATTGTCACAGAACATAGGAAAGGGGCTAGAAGAAGTGATATCAAACTCATTCAGAAGGCCACAGACCCATAGGAGCTCACATGTAGTATGAGCCATGGCTCTATATTCTGCCTCTGCACTAGATCGGGCAACAACTGTCTGCTTTTTGCTGCGCCATGTCACCAGATTTCCTCCTACAAAAGTGCAATATCCAGATGTAGATTTTTGATCAGATCTACTGCCTGCATAGTCAGAATCAGAAAATCCTAACAAATTGCAATGACCCTGCTTTTTGTACAAAAGACCTTTCCCTGGAGAGATTTTGAGATATCGTAAGATGTGACAAATAGCATCCCAGTGGCACTTCCGGGGTTTATCGAGATACCGGCTTATGAATCCAACATCAGCTGCCATGTTAGCTCTAGTGACAGTCAAATAGATAAGTTTGCCAACCAGTCTCCTGAACTGGTGACGATCAGCGTAAGGAGGAGAAGTATCATCATCCCAATCCATATTGGGATCCAAAGGTGTGTTGGCTGACTTGCAACCCAGCATGCCTGTCTCCTGCAAAAGGTCAAGAACATATTTTCTCTGTGAAAGGCATAGTCCTGCAGATGATCTAGCAACCTCAATGCCTAGAAAATACCGTAGTTTTCCCAGGTCTTTGGTGATGAAGTGTTGTGCTAAATAGTTTTTGGTTGCCTATATCCCTTCACTATCACTTCCAGATAAG
This sequence comes from Alisma plantago-aquatica, assembly GCA_963693085.1. Lineage (NCBI taxonomy): Eukaryota > Viridiplantae > Streptophyta > Magnoliopsida > Alismatales > Alismataceae > Alisma > Alisma plantago-aquatica. Next base: position 87,523,506 of record OY856414.1, on the reverse strand, counting down.
ACAATATCATCAACATACACAATAAGAATAACAATTCCAGTTGCTTTTTTTCGAATGAATACAGAATGATCAGATTGGGAACGCTGAAAGCCAAAGGCAAGAAGGATCTGACTGAGCTTGTCAAACCATGCACGCGGGCTTTGCTTTAGACCATAGATTGCCTTTCTAAGTTTACATATTTTTGAAGCAGACTCCCCCTGAGCAACAAATCCCGGAGGTTGCTCCATGTAGACCTCCTCATGTAGATCTCCATAGAGAAAGGCATTCTTTACATCAAGTTGAAACAGAGGCCAGTCTTTATTGACAGCAATAGAGATCAGAATGCAAACAGAATTTAAATGTGCCACTGGAGAAAAGGTTTCAAAATAATCAACTCCATACGTCTGAGTATAACCCTTCGCAACTAGTCTGGCTTTTAGGCGTTCAATAGTCCCATCAAGTTGATACTTAATAGTGAATATCCATCTACATCCAACAGTGGGGCAAGAAGGAGGTCGATCGACCATATCCCAAGTCTGACGATCACACAGAGCATGCATTTCCTGTTCCATAGCATGTTTCCAAGAAGGAATGCAAAGAGCCTCTTCTACAGTTTTAGGAATAGTAAAAACAGACAAAGCAGAGTTGAAGTATGCAAAACTGTCACTAAGAGTACTAGAAGAACAAAAGTTACTGATCGGATGTTTAGTGCATGAACGAATTCCTTTTTGTAAGCTGATAGGAAGGTCCAGGTCAGAAAATACCTCAGTGGTTGGTTGATCATCCGCAGACGGAGGAATTGGTTCGATCTGGGCCTCAGTAGTAGTTTTTGACTTGTGCCTGTAGACCTGTAGAGGACGTTCCGTAGGCGGAATAGAAGAGAATAAATCCTCAACAATATCAGGTAACAGTGTGGTATTCAAGATATCATCCGTCAATTTTGCTCCATCAGTAGAGTAGTAGGGCATATGCTCAAAAAAGATCACATCAGCACTGACAAACCACTATTTGTGTACGGGATCAAAACATCGGTAGCCTTTTTGTGTACGAGAGTACCCCAGGAAAACACATTTTGTGGATCGAGCATCAAGTTTAGTAAGACCAGGGTGAAGATTTTTAACAAAGCAGGTGCTTCCGAAGATACAGGGAGGAAGTGTAAATAAGGGCTTATCGGGAAACAAAATTGTGTAAGGAACCCGATTTTGCAACACAGAGGAGGGCATGCGATTTATAAGATAGCATGCGGTAGAAACAGCTTCAGGCCAGAAATGATGGGGAACTTTATAGTGGATGAGGAGAGTGCGAGCAACCTCTAACAAGTGGCGGTTTTTACGTTCAGCGACACCATTTTGCTGAGGGGTGTAAGGGCAATTAGTTTGATGTATGGTGCCTCGACTAACACAGAAAGAAGTAACAGATTTTTGCATGAATTCGAGAGCATTATCAGTGTGAAATTTTTTGATCTTCCTATTAAACTGGGTGTGTATTTCAGCAAAGAAGGTACGAATAGTATCAAGCACAGTATCCCTCCCTTTAAGTAAAAACAACCAAGTTGTGCGAGAAAAATCATCAATGAAAGTCATAACGTACTTCACACCCGAATGACTTGAAATAGAGAAAGGCCCCCAAATATCAGAATGAACCACATCAAAAATTTCTATAGAGGCAATAACTTTCTTAGCAGGAAAAACTGAACGAGTTTGTTTCCCCAGTATGCATGATTCACAAGAAAAACTAGTCTCAGATAAAGTAGGAAATAATTGTTTTAATTTTGCCACAGATGGGTGACCCAGTCGGAAGTGCCACTGTAGACCAGTCACAGAAGAAGATAGCATAGCAGATGCAGCATGAGGTCCATCCAAATAGTATAGCCCGTCTGGTCCTTCATGGCCCGAACCAATCCTCATCTTCGTGCGGAGATCCTTCAAAACACAACCATAAGGATTAAATTTAATAGAACACTGGAGCTATTTAACCATCTTACTGACAGATAATAGATTAACAGGAAACTGTGGAATATATAAGACATAATTGAGCTGCAGCTTGGGTGAAAATGAGACAGTGCCAGTGCCACGAATAGTAGTTTTTGATCCATTAACAACGGTAACAGACGGGATGGCATTATATTTATGCAGAGAAGAAAATAAATGAATTTCACCAGCCATGTGAGCAGATGCACCTGAGTCAATGCACCAATTATTGTTACCAGTAGTCGGAGATGCAAGCATAGCAGAGGAACCCGCTGTAGAAGAGGAAGGTAGTTGAGTGAATTGCTCGTGGAACATCTTCTCGAACTCGGAACGAAGCCAGTCAGTGTTTGGCAGAGCAGTAGGTGCCTCGACAGTGGCGTCAGTAGTAGAGTCAGGAGAAGCCTGGTTAGCCCATGCGGGCTTGCCATGCTTAATCCAAAAGCAATCCTCTGTGTGGTTGTCTCGACCACACCAGTTGCAGTAGCGAGGGCCGAGAGGTGCACCACGTCCAGGAGTAGAGGAACCATGACCACCAAAAGGAGGAGGGCGACCACCACGACCATGACCGCGGCCACGACCACGACCAGAATCAGTAGGACGGGCAATCAGGGCAGGATGGTCAAGCACAGGAGCAGGAGTCATGGAAGGTAGCCGCTGGACCCGTTTTAGAATATCTCGTAAGGTAGGCAGCGGGTCACTGGATAGAATCTGGTCAACAACACCAGAGAAGGATACAGGAAGGGCAGCCAAGAACTGAACAAGCTAGAGTTTGTTGCGCTATTTTTGGGCTGCTTTGATGTCTGCCGTCAGGGGGTGGTAGAGTTCAAACTCATTCCATAGAGCGGAGCACTGATTGTAGAAATCCTCAATAGATGTGTTAGGGGAGAACTCCGTCTTGACCAAGTTTTTGAAAATCTCAAAAACTCGCTTGGGATTCTCCTGGTGAGAGTAGACATGTGAGAGCTGATCCCACATGGCCTTGGCATCATGAAGGCAGAGTAAGGATTGGCTTATCTTCAGAACAACACTGTTGAGCAGCCATGACATGACACCAGAATCATCCTTGGACCATTGAGCATATGTTTGTTTGGTTTTGTCATCCGCAGCAACAGTAGGAACCGCAGGGGGCTCAACCGTAAGATGGTGATATCGGCCCTGAGCTTTGACATAAAGAACAAATGATGCCGACCACAGGTGATAGTTGGAGCCGCCTTCGAGTTTCACCATGGTAACACAAAGGGAGCGAGGAGGCTCAGACAGGGCCATAACAGCACCAGTAGTCGGCACAGAAGACAGATACGTCAGGAACCCGCAACGGGCAAATAACACGTCAGATCTGAGAACCCATATAGGGCAGAAAGACCATATAGATAAACCTATGCCATCGTGAGGATTACAATTATTCCGTCACGAGGCGTAGGCAGGGAAGAAGGAGAAAAAATAGACGAATTTCAACGTGGAGATGCTATGGCTGTCTGGGTTGATGTTATTGGTGGTGGATTTGAAATACGAGAATAGGAGTAGGCGGACAGCAGGGGGATAGGGAAGATGTTGTTGGGGGTAGGTGGATGTGGGGTGTTGTGGACGATGTACGAAGGGCTTTTTGGGTGAAGAGGTTGCTGTGGGGCGGCTGTTGTTGGTGGCTGGGTGGTGCAGCAAGAGGCTGCGGGTGGGAGGAGGATCAACCGACAGCAATGAGCAGTGCCGGTGGTGGGTAGAGAGGCGGAAGGGAAGGGTGGCAGTTAGTGGACTAATGGCGGCAGGAAGTGGGTTGGTGGTTGGTAGCGGCGGGGCATATGGGGAAAGGAGGTGGTTCCGACGGAAGAGGCTGGGGGTGTAACCAGCGGCGGTGGGTCTTGATGTGCTGGGGCGGAAGTGGATGGTGGTGCTGCGGTGGCTGTTGGCGGGTGGAAAATGGGCAGCAGGCGGCGGAAGGGATGACAGCGGGAGGGGGAGACGGGGTGGGAATCAGCAGCAGAAGGTATGACGGGAGAAGAAGATGGGAAGGGCTGCGGCGACAGATGAAGAGGAGGAAGGGAAGCCAGCAGTCTGCAACACAGGCTAGGGTGGCGTAAGAAGGGAAGGGTGGGGTGGACGACACAAAGGAAGAAGGAGGGGAAGGGCTGCGGGTGGAGCAGTAGAGGGAGGAGGCGGTGCAGCGGCAGTCTACGGGTGGCGGCGAGCGGGAGGGGGTGTCGGGCGTCGTTTAGGTCATAAGGGTGGGCGGGGAAAAAAACATACAGCCTGCTCGTGATACCATATAATTAGGCGAAGAATTGTTTATTCTATATCAGAAAAGGGTACATGGCACTCTCTTATATAACTGGAGAGAGTTGAGACATATTTACAAATGAGCAATATGGGACTAATACTACAGAGCACTACACGAAACAACACATCACCATAAGTAAATAACAAGTATGTCTATAGTACCTAACTAATCAAGTATAATCATATCATGTAGAGCCCTGACCATAGATCCATCATTGTCAGAGACCAAATGATGGTGAAGGTTTTCCTAAGGGAACTCCTGGAGCATATACTTTTGAGTATATGGGGGTATATGGACGTGAATATCCTTACGTCCTAGTGTAGGAATTGATGTAGATGTACTTTAATCTTTCAACCCTTCACTATATATTCATACCGGGTGATGTACCACAAATCTCCTGAAGAAATTACTAATACCGCATCGATGAGAGATAAACAAGAAATCTTTCGATGACGATGAGAGTTCAGAACTCCACTATAACTCTATAGCGAAGTTTCCAGAATACCCTGGATAGCTACTACAGCAGAGACACAAGATGTCCTGCAAGTAAATCCTCTTATTGACTGAGGAAGATGAGGTCATAAGAATCCGACTCTTTTGATGACCTATGTATGGTACCGACGCGATTTTTATAAATGGTCGGTTGGAGTATGAGAGGTATACCTCATCTCCGCAGGGCATAATGATGTTTGAAAAATATAATCAGCCGTATAGTATAACTGCTTAGGTTGTACTACGAGAAACAATGATTGATGTTACATTGTTGACTTTAATAGTCTGTTCAAGTTTCTAGAATACATGTTCTACATATGCTTTAATGAAGTGATTGCTTAAGTAAATGTTGTTTTACTTATTACCAAACCTATTGTTGATATTTTCAGTTACTTTGCTTCTGTTATTCCTTATATGCTATAACAAAGCTTCTGGTGGAGAGTTATAACTCTCGCTGGGACAATTATTCAAATTGTCTCACTCCCGTAGGTTTCTACTCTTTAGGAAGACGCCAAGGACGAAGGAATCCATTTAAGAATGAGCAACAACAACAACAACAACATCAGGGGCAGTAGTGAATCTCAGGTGGAGATACTGACTGTCTAGTCTTATAGATAGCATGTCTTATGTCGTCTCTGTACTCTCAGGTCCTAGGAGTCAGTAGGTCTGAGGATTTTGGCATGATGCCTTGAGATTTTGTATCTTACCTTGTACAGTTAACAAGGTGGGTTTTGTTGTAATGCTCGAGATGTGTTTATTACAGAGATGTATCAATGTATCAGTTTGTAAATGACCTATCATGTTGTTTATGAAAGATTTTTTATCTTTCAAAGATCTCTTTACAAAAGTTTTAAATTTTTAGTGATTTTTGATAATTCCGCTACTAATCACTTCCGCATTCGTTTAATTTGATTGTCAGTTTGGCGTCGGTCATTTCAAGTGGTATCAGAGCTCTAGGTTCGCTGAGTCTACAGAGACATAGGACTTAGGTAGTAGAGTCTATTCTAAGTGTCCTCCAGTGTATCTGATGGTAACTTCTGCTCACATAGGAGGAGAAGAACTTGAAGATGACTGGATCGGATGAGGAGTTGGCTGTGGAGAGCAACACTACTGCACCAAGAAGAGGTGCAGAGGAGCAAGCAATAGAGGGACAATTACCTAAGATTCCCCTAGCTAACCCAACCATGATAAGTAATTATTCCTTAGGAATCATTGTTGGGGAATTTAGGGCTACCATGATGTATCTAGTGGATCAAGCACTAGCAATACAACCCAGATTACCAGCTCCTAATGATGATGTTTTGGATATCAACAGAATATGTGAACCACAACAACAGGTTGAAGCAATGGTAAATGATGAAGCTTTGAACCTAGAACAAGCCAGTGCTCAACCTCAGTCTGATGAATCAGTATACAGTAATATAGGGGTTAGAATACAACTAGATACCAGGACCTGCTATAGGTGTAGGAAGCCTGGACATATCAGAAATAATTGTCTAGAAGAGAAATATAAAGGAAGAATTGAGAAAAGGACTATCCAAACCCAGGAGCAGAGATCTGGTAGTTCCAAAAGGAAGAAGTTTCTGGTGTCACCAACACAACCAGAACCTAGTACACCAAGACAATGGTCATCCAGAAAGGGTAAAGAACCCTTCAGACCATACTGGGCACCTAGAATTTGCTACATATGTAGGCAGGTTGGACATCTGGCAAGAAATTGCCCAGTCAGAAATGTTATGGCAAATAAACCTTTGAGGCAGAATCAACTTGAGACAATGAATAATCCTCGAGTCATGATAGGTTAGACGAAATAAATGTTATTCTTATATGTCTTTTTATGATCTCTTGGACAAAACTGAGAAAGTAATTGATTGAACTTTTCTTAATTAATCCTATAAGGACTTATAATGTTGTATAAAATAGATGTTTCATGTTACATGCTTACCTCCATAAAAAGGATGAAGTATTAAAGAGATGTCTGGATAAAATTCAGTAATGTTAGATCTTATACTTGTGATAATAGGAAAAGAGAAGGAAAATGGTAGTATACAAATGCATATTACCTTATCTCAGTATTTCTATACCCTGGCCAGGTATACAATTGCTGATGATAAAGTAAATATGGAAACTCCTAGATTGTTATCTTTTTGATTGCTCTGATCAAGTAGTCATTCTGAAACAATCTAATGAGTATCAAGAAATAAGAAATATGGGAATAAGGGAGGTCAACCCTGTCCAGTAAAGATGTAAGAATAATAATAAAGATCCTCCCCATAATGTGAAAATGTGATGGAATCATAAGATGTTTCATGAATGGTTGAAAATACATTATATAACAAGAGGAATATGATCCCTTATTCTCTTTATTTCCAGGGACATGGCAATCAAGTGGGTCTTAGGACACTTGATGTACATAATATAAAGATGTTTATGTGAAGTATACCTAAAAAGGTATCATTTTATCTTGGACTTTAGTTCCAAGTTGAGAATATATGTAACAAGTAATGTTCCAAGATGAAAGGAAGATAAGATGTAATGTGTTGATAACACATGTAATAGGTAACAAGATAAGAATGTAATAATATATATGATGAATTATGTTGCTTACCTGGAATAGTCAACAATAGAATCAAAGTAAACATGTAAAATATTATGAACATCACTTGTTAGGGGTTTATGTTTTCATAAACATATCTTTCTCCAAGATATCTATCAAATAAGTCCTTGATTGATAAGTAACTTTTCCCTATGATAAGAGAATGTACAACTAATGAGTTACTTAGTGTAAGTAATAAGGAAAGTTAGTATGGTGTTATCAGGTGAGATGACACAATCAAGGTATGAGATGACTTATATAGTCTCAAATAAATGACATAGTATAATTGTGATTTTAAGAAAATGTTGATTTCACTAAGGAACATGAGAGTATATGTCCCATGTGAATCTTTCCATGGAAAAAACTTGAGTGGAGAAACTTTGTATTGAACAAAACTCTATGATGTTCCATAATAACGAAATGTCACTTGAAGACATAATGGTATAATGCTTAAATAATATCTGCTTTCCCTTTTCATTCTGGGATTTCGGGGATGAAATCCTTGTTAGGGGTTTATAATTTGTAACATCCCTGACCTGGGTTATGAACTAACCCCAGGTGTTTTTTTTAATCATGTGATTAAATGCTTGTGGTTATCTGTTGATAATGTAATTAAAGCTTCTGAGGAATATATGTTTCCCTTTCTATCCTTTTGAACAATGTTGTAATATTGTTTTGTAATATAGGGACCTATGTGCAAATTACCCAATTAAAAGGGGTTAACTTGCAAATTGCACATGTTAAGATGTTCCTTTAGTGTTGAGACATCATAAGAGAGAATGTGATGAAGTGTGATTGGTTCCCCAAGCTTGGGCACTGAGATGCAGCTTGTGGGGGCAATCCTTGTGCTTAAAACCCTAATTTTGGTGTAAAGTGCAATTTACCCAAAATGAGGGATGAAACTTGTAAAATACACCTTTTAGAGTATATTTATGACTCTTGGCATCATTTAGAGTAAGAATGATGAATAGGGCACTTCAATTGAATAATCAAATAAGAATGATAACCCTTATAAATTAAATAATCAAGTTATAAGCCTAATAACCCTTCTATATGTGCAACTTAGTAAAAAGTTGGCTTTCTTCACCTTTAGACCTTGGGTTTAAGATGAGTTTTTCTTAAGTATGGAAGGGAGAAACGTGTCTTAGAAGAAGGGAATGACCTAGATGAGAAATGGAGAAACAAGTTGTCCTTATGTTGGAAATTCACCCAAAGTATATATACACCTTTTCTCACTTAGCAAGGATCGTTTCCTTCACTTCCCTTCTTATACCCTTGCTTAGACCGACTTAGGACAGAGATCTGGAGCAGAGGAGGACGGATAAGGAGTTCTAGGTATGCTTTGGTCATCTTCTTGCTCGGATTCATGGAGGAATTCATGGTGCAAGGTTGGTTTTATGGTCTTCCTTACTTGTTTCCTCTTTCTAGCCATCTTTTCCCAACCTTTCCTTGGAGAAACACCCTTGGCCGACCTGTGGAGCTCAAGACACCATTAAAGGCTTGAATCTTGGAAGCTTGGAGCTCAAGGAATGACCTTAAGGCGGGTTTTATAACTCTAAACCTTTTGCTTTCTTATGCATATCTTTGTTCTTGCAATTAGTACTTAGTTCTTCTTCTTTCCCACTCTTCCTTGATTTCTTGCAACTAAAACCACGAAGAACAGACCTTGATCTGGAGGTATAAGAAGATGGGCATGATTACCAATGTTACTTTATCAAACGGTCTTGTTTTCCCCCCTTTGGCCAAACGGTTTGGGGCAAACAGTTTGCAAAACCGTTTGAAGGGCAAACGGTTTCACAAGGTCGGTTGGAGAAAACGGTCTCCAAGACCATTTGAGGGTGCTGACCAAGCATTGACCGTTTGGGATTTCTATTCATAATTATGTAGTCTAATGACACACCAAATTTGAGGGGTTAAATCCAAATAAATCGTAGGTTGAAGGCCAATCAATTAGGCAAATCGAATTGAATTAAATGCTGATTTTCAGTCTGATTAACTTGAACTTTTTGGACAAATGGTCTCAAGACCATTTGAGTGCGTTGACCAAGCATGACTGTTTGCGATTACTGTTCCTAATTATTTTGGTTAATAACTCACCAAATTTGAGGGGTTAATTCTCAAGGAATCATGAGTTGAAGGCTAATCAATTGGGCAAACCCTAATTGAAATTAGTGCTGAAATTCCAACAAGTTAATTTGAGATTTTGGGTTGATTAGCGCAAACGGTCTCAAGACCATTTGTGGATCACCCAAACGGTCTCAAGACCATTTGGGGGTCACCCCAAGACCGTTTGGAGGGCTGGGGTCAAGTATAGTTGATCAATTGAAGGTCTAAAGGTACCAATCATATTGCAATTAAGTGCTGAATTGTTGATCAACTCGATAGACCAAGCCTTGATGATTTTTTCACTAGAATCCAAAGGATGGATGGGCCAAACGGTCTCAAGACCGTTTGGTGGTCACCCAAGACCGTTTGGAGGTCTAGGGTTGAGTATGGTTAGGTGTTTAAAGGTCTAAAGGTACCAAGTTGATATACAATGCAATGTTGATTTGGTGATCAATCCAATGATTCAAACCTTAATTGGATGGCTTGGATTTGAGTGATATGATGGGCAAACGGTCTCAAGACCGTTTGGAGGTCATCCAAACGACCTCAAGACCGTTTGGGGTCAGGTATTACCCAATTTGGATGATGTTTATATGGTTTCAAAGTAACTAGTCTTACATTGATTAGTATTGAAGGATCATCGATTCCAAACCCTAATTCAATTGAATCAAACCCTAATTGATGAACGATTGAGGGTTAATTAAGGGTCAAATCAGTTGAAGGTTGACCTATTAAACTCAATTGAGGTATGAGTATAGGTCCAATTGATGTTTGGTTCCATGAATTCAATGATTCAAGTAATCAACATTGGAAACCCTAATTCAATTGGATACCTTATGTAATGGAGGTCCAATGTGATTAAATCTTTGGGAATTAAGATGATGAATGTTCTATTGATCCAATAATGATTAGTAATGATAATCAATGAAGGAATGAAGGTTGAAACCCTAATAATACCTAAGTGATTAGAACCAATTAAAGGGAGAATTCTTAATTGTTTATAGGATTAATAGCTTGATACACTATGTTAACCATAGTAGCATGTACTTGATTGAAGGGTTGATGTGACCTAATCAAGTTAAAAGAATGAAAGATTAGAATACATATATATATATATAAATATGAATCATGGAATGATCTTATGTAGCATGACCGTGTAAGGGAGCACGACCGTGGTAGCCTTAACTTGCACGACCGTGTAAGGGAGCACGGCCGTGGTAGCCTTACTTTGCACCACCGTGCAAGGTGGCACGACCGTGGTGTCCTATAAAGAAATTGAAAAGTTTTGGTATTGTGTTGACATTGTTATATATGCATGTCCTTATTTGTATAAGTCATATAGGTTGATATTATGAGGTGATCATAGCTAGGTAAGAGTTATGATGTCATATTCCTTGAAAACAATCATAAGCTCTTAGAGTAATGATATGTGAAAAGTATATACATTGCTTCAATCAAGGTCATGTTGTTAGATGACTTGATGCTTATATGTCACTTGGTAACAAGTGTTATGATAATCTGAGGGTTTGAATAGCCATGTTCCTGAATCATTTTATGCTTAATGCCTTGAAGGCTTAGATGGTTCAATGGTTGTTTAATCTAAACCCTAATGATACCTAAAGACATTAAGGGGTTAAGTGATTAGTAGATTGACCCATGTTATGATTATTAAAGATGATTACCAAGGTACCCTTGAAGGGTTCAAGTAGATAACAACCCTTGTTCAAGCAAACCCTAATGATTATAATGGGTTGACTTAATCTATGTTAATCAAAGATGACTTGACCTAATCTAACCTAGAGTGATTTAAACATCATCTAGTAGTAAGAAGAAGGAGAAGGCTTCTAATATGAATGAGAATCAAGTAACATACTTTCAATATGTAAGAATTTACATGATTAGGGTATGATCCATCAAGGTAAGATCATGGAAATCCTAATTATAATGATTAATGAATCTTAACCTAAATTGAGGGCATCAATGATGATAATTTTCATATATAATGATGCTATGAGCTCAATTCACTATGAAGTGAATAGTAAACCCTAATTCTAGGGTAATAACATGTAACGTGAATAGTAAACCCTAATTTAGGGTGATCTGATAAATGGAGTAATTCAGGGTTATGCCTTTGAGTATGAAACCCTAATTACAAGTTGTAATATGAGAAATATTTATGCCTCGAGAGCTAAGAGGTTCTATAACCCTATATTGAAGTAAAAGAATACAAACCCTAACTAATGAAGGATGGGGTATGTTAACCCTAGTCCTGGGTTATGCTTTCAAGTATGAAACCCTGTGAACAAATTACAATATAAGAATTCTTATGCCTTATAAGACAAAGGGATTCAATAACCTTAATTGAGTGGGGTAAACCCTAACTCTACTTATGCTTTTAAGCATGAATCTTCATGATTAAAGTATGAGATGAGGAATCATTATTCCTAATCATAAAGAAAGGGGCTGAATAACCCTAATTGATGTAAATAAGGGAACCTAGCCTTAGTGTAAGCATGAAGGTACTATTCCTGAATTGAAAGGTTAATTCTGCTTTATAAATTGCTGGTCTGGAAATGAAATGTTTATTGTTGTCAATTGAATTAACTATGCAGGTTCTTATAAAAGGATGATTATATCCAGGTAAAGGTTATGATATCATATTCATTGGAAGCATGTTATTAGCTTTGTGAATAGTGATATAGCATGTTGCCTAGTTAAGTGACATCATATAAGATTGATAGGCTGTGAGAGCCATGAGTAACATCAAGGCCATGCTAATAAGATGACTTATGATGAATTAAGGGTTTGAATACCCTATTCTTGAATCATAGTAATGAAATGGTTAAGAAATGATATCCAATTGATAATTGATGTGAGTTAGACATGATACATCTAGTATTCTACTTTTATAGCTGTTGTTCTAATGATTAATGCTTGGAAACATGCTTGATGATAAAAGAATGCTAGAATGTACCTAACTAATAAAGTATAATCATATCATGTAGAGCCCTGACCATAGATCCATCATTGTCAGAGACCAAATGATGGTGAAACATGTTTTCCTAAGGGAACTCCTAGAGAATATAATTTTGAGTATATGGGGGTATATGGACGCGAATATACTTACGTCCTAGTGTAGGAATTGATGTAGATGTACTTTAATCTTTCAACCCTTCACTATATATTCATACCGGGTGATGTACCACAAATCTCCCGAAGAAATTACTAATACCGCATCGATGAGAGATAAACAAGAAATCTTTCGATGATGATGAGAGTTCAGAACTCCACTGTAACTCTATAGCGAAGTTTCCAGAATACCCTGGATAGCTACTACAGCAGAGACACAAGATGTCCTGCAAGTAAATCCTCTTACTGACTGAGGAAGATGAGGTCATAAGAATCCGGCTCTTTTGATGACCTATGTATGGTACCGACGTGATTTTTATAAATGGTCAGTTGGAGTATGAGAGGTATACCTCATCTCCGCAGGGCATAATGATGTTTGAAAAATATAATCAGCCGTATAGTATAACTGCTTAGGTTGTACTACGAGAAATAATGATTGATGTTACATTGTTGACTTTAATAGTCTGTTTAAGTTTCTAGAATACATGTTCTACATATGCTTTAATGAAGTGATTGCTTAAGTAAATGTTGTTTTACTTATTACCAAACCTACTGTTGATATTTTCAGTTACTTTGCTTCTGTTATTCCTTATATGCTATAACAAAGCTTCTGGTGGAGAGTTATAACTCTCGCTGGGACAATTATTCAAATTGTCTCACTCCCGTAGGTTTCTACTTTTTAGGAAGACACCAAGGACGAAGGAATCCATTTAAGAATGAGCAACAACAACATCAGGGGTAGCAGTGAATCTCAGGTGGAGATATTGACTGTCTAGTCTTATAGATAGCATGTCTTATGTCGTCTCTGTACTCTCAGGTCCTAGGAGTCAGTAGGTCTGAGGATTTTGGCATGATTCCTCGAGATTTTGTATCTTACCTTGTACAGTTAACAAGGCGGGTTTTGTTGTAATGCTCGAGATGTGTTTATTACAGAGATGTATCAATGGATCAGTTTGTAAATGACCTATCATGTTGTTTATGAAAGAGTTTTTATCTTTCAAAGATCTCTTTACAAAAGTTTTAAATTTTTAGTGATTTTTGATAATTCCGCTGCTAATTGCTTCCGCATTCGTTTAATTTGATTGTCAGTTTGGTGTCGGTCGTTTCAATAATCCTCAAACTTATGCCCTAATCTCATGATTAGTGGTAATCATGGGATGTGGGTGTTACACCCACGTTCACTCTAAGGATCCTGGAATCATGATTATAATTTTCATATAGGTATAACGAGGGAAATGGTGAGTTTTGAGCTATAATCAAATTAGATTGTTTTCCTTTGGCCATCTGTGTGCATCCTCATATTAGATTGAGTAAAAAATATGACAATAAAAAATATACAAAAGAGGCTTGGCCTCCCAAGTATAACCAAAATATCTAGAAAGCTTTTTTGCCCATGCCTATAAGTTAGAATGTAGAGAATAAAATATTGAGTGTGAATAAAAACATGAGAGCTAGTTTTGTCTTTCAGGAGAGTTGAGGATGGTGCCCATGGGGTGTATGAATGCATTCACGAATGTTGATATGCCGTGCCTGGTAGTTCCACTCTAATATTTCATTACAGAGTCTTTAGTAATTCTTAAGAGACCTCTGAGAACATCCCAGTAGTAGGGTTGGTCCAAGCACGACACGAGGAGTTCATCTTGCTGCTTTGGGCCAACTGGCTCATATTGTAGGGATCATTGCTTGTTACATGAACCAACATGACACACACAAGGATCCTCAACAATCATTCTTTTTGTTTTAGGACCTGAATAAGTGGGAGGTAAGTTGTTACTAATTGTTCTACATGAATACATGATGAAATCATTACTCACCTTTGTCACCGACCTGATTACCAATGTGACAATGCTTTGATATATAATGTGGTTCAATCCTCCAAGGTTAATGTTGAATTTTATTAAAATTGCCTTGATTCTTTTTTATCTTACTTTAGCTGGAATTTTGCTCAGATGGTGGGAGTTTGTTCTGAAACAACATGGATCATGAGATATGTATTTTTAAACTATTTTTCTTAAACTTATAATTTATCACCAAGCTTAATTTTAAGGTTATCTTTTGTTCTTTGAGTGCAGTCTTTATTGAGGACATACAAGAGATTAAGCTTGAGTTGGCTGATAACGCCTAAATATAGGCATTTATGATAAGTATTTAACTATAGTTTTGTGTCTATTTTAGCTCTTTTATGCCCCTAATAACTATAGATTCTTAGCTTTAAATAATTTATATATTTTTGAAAATATAGTTGCTCAACCAATTCTGGGACTCACATGCACCAAATTGAAGAAAGAATCTATCCTCTTGGTTTAGCCTGACAGAAATGACTTAGTTTCATTGAAACTGGTCAAGTTTGTCCACTTTTTTGTAGATGTACACTCTGACAGTCCATCAACCCATCTTTCTCATCGGGAGAGATGCTCCCTACAATCCCATGGTCTAACTCTGATGATAAAGATTGATGGATCACCACCCCGATGACCTACCATGATGATGGAATCGAAACCTCACCAAACCGATGGAGTGAAACCAAACCAGTTTCCATGAAATCAAGTAAATTTTTGTACTTTTCACCCATTGATCCTTTTTTCTGTATGAAACACCATTGAACGAAGACTGACGACCAATCCCCGATGAACCAAGACCTATGGATAACCCTGGTGGTCATAGGGGTTCACCTTTACGACCCAAAACCGATGAAGAACGCCGATGGTCACACCTCAATGGGAACACCTCAAAGACTACACCCCTACGACCCAAATTTGACTATCATGCCCGAAGGATGCCAAATTGACAGGGTGAACTCAACTTGGTTTTTCTAAAATTGAGTTGAGTTCACTCCCCCTTCATATATCATTCACCTACTTCTATAAATACCCCTCCTTGGCCACCAGACCAAGGGGTTATGCATTTTTCAGTTTACCAGTCCTCTATGTTAGTGCTCAAAGGCCTGGGAGGGCTCTAGATCTCTCCCCTACATCCAACATGTCTGGATTCCATCTTCCATCAACCTCCATCACTCTCAATCAACCCATTCCACCTTGTACTCATTTTCCACCATCTTCCAATTCCATTCATCCATCCAAGCTGATGTTTTGAGTGAAATCAAGGAGAAAGGAGGCCAATGATTAAAAAATATCAAGGAGTACGACCCCAAAGAAATATTTCATCCCATTCGAAGGCTAAGGAGCAAGATACACCTTTCCTCCATGGGCTAAATCTCTTCTTCTTCCAATTGTCTTCTACAACTCTCATTTGTTTCTATACAAACAATATATTTCCTTCTTTGTTCGATGCCATCTATGCTTGTCTATGGCTAGTTGCGCTCCTTCTTGGATACAATTTTGGACATGTTTATGCACTTTTACCCTAAGCAAGTAGTTTATATTCCTATCAAGCATGCTTATGTTCTATCTTCTCTTCTTTGTTATGATTGTTGGTTTTGGTTGATCTCTTACTTGCATGAATCTCCATTTTCACTAATATTGAGAGATTCATAGTAGAAGCTGGTAGAGGTGGTAGTTTAGACCAGAACATAAGAGGAGGAAGTCCAAGGGAGGACATGTCTAGAACATAGGTCCAGAGGGATCCGACCTGGTGCAGTGAACTCGCCTCAGTTCGCCTGAACTCTACTCGATTTCACTACGTTAGGGTTCCAGGTAAATGCTCTACTACTCCTAACATCTTTGGATATTTTGGACCCTTAAGGTAATATGAAATATTTAGTGTCATTGTCCTATTATCCTCAAGAGAGGGTTTGTTCCGTTGAATGGGATTATAGTCACATATTGCGAATGCGAGTGAGACGATCCCATAGGAGTATCGACCAGAATGTATACCATGTTTGGATGTTAGTTGCTTGATAGGGTGTTTGAGGGTTGTATACACCCGAGAACAAGGTGCATAGACTTATTAGTTCTTGTTCACATAGCCAAAAACTCCTTCTCCAAATTAATAGGATTTAACACAATCTATTTTCATTTTGTTTCTTTCTTTTGTTTTCTTGGAATACTTTTAGTTATAAACATCTTTCAACTCCCAATTTGTCTTAACTAACTAAGGACCAAATCTTAGGTGACTAAATGTGTGACATCCCTCTATCACACAGACAACAAAATGCCACGCGAAAACGTGTGAAACTTCCATAAACCACATATTACCAAAAACACGGGTTAATTCAAACCGATTGCAGAAAGGATATAATGACAGAATTATTGCATCCAGATCCTTATCCTGCAAGGAAACATGTTATATAAACAAACTTAAACCTTGATACGTGTCCACAACTTATAGAATCCAGCTGTCACATAGGCATAAAGAGTTCACCACCTGTTTATACATACATAACGGACCAAACCAGGCCAACAACAGGATAAACAAACTACATCAGCCGTACACCGTAAAACATCATCATAACACCTCTGAGGACCTGAGTGTACAAGGATGACTCTAGGACTCTATTACAAAACAACCAAAACAGCAACATATCCATCTCTTGCCTCCTACTACTCTTCTTGCTGCTCGACCGCAACCTCACGACCACCACCACATCTAGCGCGATCACCTAAAAAGGTTGTAAACCAGTGGGGTAAGACACACAGTCCCAGTGAGAAACATAACTCCCCGCCAAAACTATAAAACCTCAGAACGGTTAAAGCAGATAAAGCAGATAACTGGTATAAGCAGCATATTGATGATCAGAGCTTAACTTTAATAACACCTTACCAAGATATCTGGGAGGCATATAACCAGATATCCTTTATGGAACATGATTAACAAGATAAGCTTTATAAGAACTTATCACAAAATATAAGGATCGTACAAATAGCTGCAAGGTATAACTAGATCAACTATACAAGCAAGGACTCAATCAATGTTCCGTGTTTTACCTTAAGCAAAATATTCTATACGGCTTGGATTACAATTTATTATGCCCTAAGGAAGTGAATCATCCCGCTCAAATCCAACCTTTGGCTGCGAAGCCCAAAACTGGTGCCATACAAGGTCAATGGAAGAGCCAGACTCCACGACCTCACCTCTTCGTGGTCAGTGCACGTTAACCAAAGTAGGACCATAATCTCTTGCTTGAGTGGCCTCAGCCACAGGGTTAGCTCACACAGTCTACCCTTTTTATCATGAGCCACGAGCCTATTCACCATGCTCCTGAGCCATGAACACATTCATCCTCCTTCACACTAAGCCATGTGCCTGATCACCATGCTATTATACACATCTTGAGTTAACAACCGTAGTTGCACTCTAATCCTCCTATTTTCGGCTAGGAGAAACCCCACATACTCAACAATATGCGCTCCAGGTAATCCCGCAGGATAAACATGTTTCACCATCACCTGCTGTTGGCGATGATGGATCTATGGCCAAGGAAAACTACATGATATGTTCCACTGTAGTTAATTAGTATATTTTAAGTGGATTGTTGAGGCAACCAAGTTGTAAAACATAAACAATGTTATGTCACATTGTTACTGTCAACATCACATGATCATGGGATCTCAATCCCTCATCACAGAATGCCACTGCTTCTCAAGGCTTACACCATCACCATGGGATAGCAATCCATTATCTCAACATCAGAGGATAACACCTCATCTAGGCAATCAACCTTTATTAGGTTAACGGACCTTTCACATCATACTGGTGATACATGTTACCTTATCAACAAGGATTATCATCATTGAGTGTTATACAGAACACATACACCTCATAGCTCTTACCTGGCTATGAATTCACTTGATTCACCTGCATGGTTAGTACGCATATAAAGAGAGATAACTGAATCACCAAACATAGATCTTTATGATTATCATGCTATTAGGGTTGAGGATGCACATGATTGGAACAACATCCATGATCATAGCTACATGAAGCACAAAGCTGTATATTTTACACAAATTACATTATTATTATCAAACCATGAGCATCAACTATGCCCTTAACTTATAAACATAAAAATGTGTCTTATCATCTTATGTAGCATCGTCTTTAAGTATCAAACATATCATGGTTCACAATCTATCATCCATATTGCATCATCAACATAGGTGCAGTTTCAAGATAACAGGTCATCAACTTAGGTCTTTCGGGTTAACCATAACCCTCACTGAAGGTACCATCTACCCTTACTATAGGTGTGGCGGGTAGCACCATCCCTCACCCAAAGGGGTATTGAGCAAGGTAACAACCTTCACTAAAAGTGTATCAGCTAGGGAACTTAGCCAGACATATCGTCCCTCATCGCATTATCATGTCGTGCACACTTGTTCAAGGGTCACGAGTATACCAGGAATAGTATCGTGCAACTTGATCAAAGGGGTGTATCGTGCATAAGGACACACTCACTTCCAACACTCTAGGGTGGATGATATTGGGCAGCATGTGGTCACTACATGTCGGTCACCTACCATGGCGCTCAGAGGCTATCGTCCAACTAGGGTAGGCATAACATATTGGTCAACACTAGGGCATCTATCTAGGGTTCATCACCCAAGCACCATATCGGGCAACAAGGTTAACACAACCCAACTAAGCATATCATCCAAAACAAACCCTAGATGAGAGGTATCCTGCAAAGCACCAAAAAGGGCATCGTTCAAGGGCACAAGAACCTCATTAGGTTGGTCATCTTCAACCTTAAGACCAACACCATCAAACCCTAAAAGATAAAGAGAGTTGGCTCACCTCCCAACAACCAAGTGAGAGGGGTTTTGCACAACCTCCGTCACATATCAGGCAACACTCCACCCTCAACTAGATCATCAACAACCAAAGGCTCACCTCTCAAATCCATGGTGAGAGAAGGGTATTTCCCAAGCAACTAGAGTATATACTCACCTCTCAACAACCAAGTGAGAGGGGTTTTGCCTACACCACTAGAGCTCGAACTCACTTCTCAAAACCAAAAAGAGAAAGGGGTATTGCCCCAAAGGAAACCCTAATCTCAAGGTTCGACCAACCAGGTCCAAGGCCACACAACTATTAACATCATATCAACAAAAAGATAACCATAATATCCCTAAGATTAAAGGTACGTACTAGAGAAACAAACATATATAACAAGATGCATGGCCGATCAAGATGACATATAATCATGCAACATGAGAAGGAAGTAATATAGCTAGGGTTAGGAGTTATGTAACCCACCTCAAGCATGCTCCTCCAGCTCCAAAGCTCCAAGCGCCAAGCTTTAAACTCTTAGATCCAAAGCACCCCACCTTCGGCCACCACAAGAAGAGAAGCAAAGCTCATAAACACCGTGGATGAAGAACAAGCAAGAAGGAGAAGAAGGTGCTAAGGAGAGATAGGAGATGCTTACCAATGAAGCAAGTCCCTTCTAGGGTTCGGCCACCACCTAGAGGAAGAAGAAGAAGGAGACTCCACCAAGGAGATCGGCCACCAAGCTACACCAAAGAGGGGTATCGTCCACCAAGGAAAAGGGAAGGAAACTAAGGAGCTAAAAGGGATCCCAAGCAAGTGAAAGGAGAGGCATATATAGAAGAGGGTGAAGAGGAAACTAAGGCAAGGTGTCGTCCAACCTAGGGACACTTGTCCAAAGCCATGCCACCTTGATAAACCTCATGCACATGTCATGCCACCAACTAACAAAGGATCGGTCACTTGTCCAAGGTATGGTGACACAACCAAGGCAAGGTCAAGGTTGTCACGGGCGACACACCCCACTGGTCGACACACTCCTGGGTGACACAGCCCTAGGCGACACAGCCCTGGGTGACACAGAGCTTCAAGATCTCCTATGCACGATACAAACCCTTATCAAGGAAAAGCAAAGCAAAGCAAGGCCCATCAAAGCTCATCAAGGCCTGAAGCTACTCAAGAAACAAACCCAACTAATCCTCTCAACCCTAGAGGATGCAAGGAGAGAGAAAACATCTCTCAAGGTGACAAACTTGCACATCAACCCTAAAACTTGGGTTATTTGCAAGTTGCACCTCCAACTTCAACAAAGCACAAATGAACCCTAATCACAACCTCAGGTGATTAGCAAGCATCTAAACACAAAGTTTAGGCAAGCAAATAGGGAAACCTAAAATGAAGGTCAGGGTCCTTATAAGCCATAAACCCCTACAAAAGGATTTCATCCTTGAAATCCAAAGAGAAAAGTGAGGGATACTTCCTCCTCATCTCTTCCTTGAGCTCCCATGTGGCTTCCTCAACACCACGATGATGCCAAAGAACTTTCACAAGCACCAGGTCCTTCCTTTTCAACTTCTTTACTCTTCTGTCAAGAATCATCACTGGACCTTTCTCGTAGGTCACATCTTCCTCAAGCTCAACCTCAAATGGTTGTATCACTGTCCTTGTGTCTGGATGACTTTTCTTCAACATACTAATGTGGAACACCAGATGTAACCTGTGCAACACTGGTAGAAGTTCTAACTTGTAAGCTACCTTGCCAGCATGTGCTATTACCAGATATGACCCCATATACCTGGGTGCCAGCTTGCCTTTCCGACCAAACCTCAACATGCCCTTCCATGGTGAGACCTTGAGATACACCTTGTCTCCCACCTAGAACTCTAAAGGTCATCAGTGATTATATGCATATGACTTCTGTCTGTCCTGTGCCGCTTTCAACTGTTGTCGTATCATTTTGATCTTCTCTGTTGTCTGCTGCACTAACTGGGGACCCAAAAGTTGATACTCACCGGACTGATACCAACATAGAGGAGATCTGCACTTCCTACTATATAAAGCCTCATAAGGAGCCATGTCGATGCTCCACTGGTAACTATTGTTATAGGAAAACTCTATCAAATTGAGATGCACATCCCAACTGCCTAGGAACTATAGAACACATGCTCAGAGAAGATCCTCCAAAGTCTGAATAGTCCTTTCAGACTATCCATCTGTTTGTGGGTGGAAAGCGGTACTGAACCTCAACTGTGTTCCAAACTCTTTGTGCAACTGCTCCCAAAAACAACTCATGAACCGGGGTCCTCTGTCAGAGACTATCGTTGTGGGCACACCGTGCAAATGCACTATCTCATCCACATATACTTGAGCAAGCTTCTCTGCTGTATTGTCTTCACAGGTATGAAATGAGCAGACTTTGTCAATCTGTCCACTATCACCCAAATGGAATCATGATTCTTAGCTGTCCTCAGTAGACCAACTATGAAATCCATGGTTATATGACCCCATTTCCATTGTGGTATCAACATGGGTTGCAACGTACCTACCGGCTTCTGATGCTCAACCTTAACTTGCTGGCATACTACACACCTAGCCACAAACTCAGCTACATCTCTCTTCAAGCCAGACCACCAATACAAATCCGTCAGATTATGATACATCTTGGTGACACCTGGATGCATGACATACATCGATGTGTGTGCTACCTCAAGCACTAACTTCCTCAAATCATCAACATCGGGGACCACCATCCTACCATGATAGCAAACTAGTCCATCCTCGGACTCATGGAACCCATCATGCTTTTTGCTGCCAAACTCTGATCTTATCAACTGAACTGAAGCATCTGCCTACTGTGCATCTTTGATCTGCTGTCTCAACGTAGGCTTTATTTACATCTGAGCCAACAATCCTGCCAACAAGGAAACTTCCAACCGTACATTCATCTACCGCAAAGAGAGAAACATATCCCTCTTATGGCATACCAAGGAACTCAACTGTGCTTTCTTCATAGGAAGAGTAGGAGACTTTCTGCTAACCGCATCGGCTACCACGTTCACCTTACCAGGATGATACTCAAAGGTGCAATCATAGTCATTGATCAACTCCATCCAGCGATGCTTTCGCATGTTCAGCTCACTCTACGAGAAGATGTACTTCAAGTTCTTATGATCTGTAAAGATATGACACACTTTCCCATAAAGACAGTGTCTCCAAATCATTATCGCATGGACCACCACTGCCAGCTCCAAATCATGTGTTGGATAATTCTCCTCATGTTTCTTAAGCTGTCGTGAAGTAAAAGAAACCACATGATCTTCCTACATCAACACACAACCTAAGTCTTTCTTGGAAGCATCGTAGAAAACAGCATAGCCTTTCCCAGGCTCTGGCAGCACCAACACTAGAGCACTAGTCAGCTTTTCCTTCAAACATTGGAAAGCTTGCTGACAACGATCATCCCAAACAAAAGGTACATCCTTCCTAGTCAACTTTGTCAATGGCAACATGATTACAATAAAGTCCTTTATAAACCTCCGGTAGTATCCTGCTAGACCCAAAAAACTATAGACTTCTATCGGTGTCTTCGGTTGCTCCCAGTCTGCAACTGATTCCACCTTCTTGGGGTCCACTCTGACTTGTTATGTAGATATCACATGACCCAAGAAAGTCACTTCCTTCAACCTGAACTCGCATTTACTAAACTTGGCATACAACTCATGCTGGCGAAGGAAAGTCAACGCTTGTCGAAGATGATGTTCATGTTGTTGACTTTCCCGACTATAGATCAAGATGTCATCTATAAAAACCACAATAAACTGATCTAGAAATAGACAGAACACTCTGTTCATCAGATCCATGAAAGCAATAGGCGCATTGGTTAGCCCGAATGGCATAACCACAAACTCAAAGTGACCATACCTCGTCCTAAAAGATGACATTGGTATGTCATTCTCCTTAATCCTCAACTGATGATATCCAAACCATATCTCGATCTTTGAGAACACTCTAGCACCACACAACTAATTACCAAAACCTATTGTGACATCCCGTTATCACACAGACAACGAAATGCCACGCAAAAATGTGTGGAACTTCCATAAACCACATATTACCAAAAATACGAGTTAATTAAAACTGATTGCGGAAAGCATATAATAACAGAACTATTGCATCTAGATCCTTATCAAGCAAGGAAACATGTTATATAAACAAACTTAAACCTTGATACGTGTCCACATCTTATAGAATCCACCTGTTACATAGGCACAAAGAGTTCACCACATGTTTATACATACATAATGGACCAAACCAGGCCAACAACAGGATAAACAAACTACATCAGCCGTACATCGTAAAATATTGTCATAACACCTCCGATGACCTGTGTGTACATGGATGACTCTAGGACTCCACTACAAAACAACCAAAACAACAACATATCCATCTCTTGCCTCCTACTACTCTTCTTGCTGCTCGGCCGCGACCTCACGACCACCACCACGTCTAGCACGATCACCTAAAAAGGTTGTAAACTAACGGGGTGAGACACACAGTCCCAGCAAGAGACATAACTCCCCGTCAAAACTAAAAACCTCAGAAAGGTTAAAGCGGATAAAGCAGATAACTGATATAAGCAGCATATTGATCAAAGCTTAACTTTAATAACACCTTACCAAGATATCCGGGAGGCATATAACCAGATATCCTTTATGGAGCAAGATTGACAAGATAAGCTTTATATGAACTTATCACAAAATATAAGGACTACAAATAGCTGCAAGGTATAACTAGATCAACTATATAAGCAAGGCCTCAATCAATGTTCTGCGTTTTTCCTTAAGCAATATATTCTATACGACTTGGATTACGATTTATTATGCCCTGATGAAATGAGACATCCCACTCAAATCCAACCTTTGGCTGCAAAGCCCAAAGATGGTGCCATACAAGGTCAATGGAAGAGCCAAACTCCACGACCTACCTCTTGGTGGTCGGTGCACGTTAACCAAAGCCTGACCGCAGTCTCTTGCTTGAGTGGCCTCAACCACAGGGTTAGCTCACGCAGTCTACCCTTTTTATCATGAGCCACATGCCTATTCACCATGCTCTTGATCCATGAATGCATTCATGCTCCTTCACACAGAGCCATGGGCCTGATCACCATGCTCTTATACACATCTTGAGTTCACAATCACAGTTGCACTCTAATCCTCCTATTTTCGTCTAGGAGAAACCCCACATACTCAACAATATGCGCTCCAGGTAATCCCGCAGGATAAATGTGTTTCACCATCACCTGCTACTGATGATGATGGATCTATGGCCATAGCAAACTACATGATATGTTCCACTGTAGTTAATTAGTATATTTTAAGCAGATTGTTGACGCAACCAAGTTGTAAAACATAAATAACATTATGTCACATTGTTACTGTCATCATCACATGACCATGAGATCTCAATCCCTCATCACAGAATGCCACTGCCTATCAAGGCTTACATCATCACCATGGGATAGCATCTCAACATCAGAGGATAACACCTCATCTAGGCAATCAACCTTTATCAGGTCAATAGACCTTTCACATCATACCGGTGATACATGTTACCTTATCAACAAGGATTATCATCATTGAGTGTTATACAGAACAAATACACCTCATAGATCTTACCTGGCTATGAATTCACTTGATTCACCTGCATGGTTAGCAAACATATCAAGAGAAATAACTGAATCACCAAACATAGATCTTTATGATTATCATGCTAATAAGGTTGAGGATGCTCATGATTGGAACAACATCCATGATCATAGCTACGTGAAGCACAAAGCTGTATCTTGTACACAAATTACATTATTGTTATCAGACCATGAGCATCCACTATGCCCTTAACTTATAAACATAAACATGTATCTTATCATCTTATGTAGCATCATCTTTAAGTATCAAACATATCACGGTTCACAACCTATCATCCATATTGCATCATCAACATAGGTGCAGTTTCAAGATAATAGATCATCAACTTAGGTTTTCCAGGTTAAGCATAACCCTCACCGAAGGTACCATCTACCCTTACTATAGGTGTGGCAGGTAGTGCCATCCCTCACCTAAATGGGTATTAGGCAAGGTAACATCCTTCACTAAAAGCCTATTGGCTAGGGCACTTAGCCACACATATCGTCCCTCATCACATTATCATGTCCTGCATACTTGTTCAAGGGTCACAAGTATACCAAGACCAGTATCGTGCAACCTGATCCAAGGGGTGTATCGTTCACAAGGACACACTCACCTATCGGCCATCCTCATCACCATATCATCTATGGCCATATCGGCCAAAGCCATAATGGCCAAGAGCAAACCCTAACGCCCAACAAGCTCTTCATGATGCCCAAGGGATTCTACTGCCTTCCACCATGTCACCCAATACACCCTATCATCCAGCCAGGGTTGAGGTCCACATATCGGCCAAGACTCAGCCCTTCAACTTGTATCGTCCAAACCACCATCCATGCTCAACACATGTATCGGCCTAGCTCTTAACTCTAGAGCTTTCCAAGCTATCAAGCACCTACTCATGATGAGTAACCAACCAAAAGGAGACATGAGATGGGTAAGATAGATCGGTCAAAGGGTAACACACCTCCATATGGGGTATCAGCCAGGCACTTGACCCTGGTGTTGCCCCAAGCTAGGCACACCTACACACTTCCAACACTCTAGGGTGGATGATATCGGGCACCATGTGGGCATCACATGTTGGTCACCTACCATTGCGCTCAGGGGCCTATCGTCCAACTAAGGTAGGCACAACATATTGGTCAACACTAGGGCATCTATCTAGGGTTCATCACCCAAGCACCATATAGGGAAACAAGGTTAACACAACCCAACTATGCATATAATCCAAGACAAACCCTAGATGAGAGGTATCATGCAAAGCACCAAAAAGGGCATCGTTCAAGGGCACAAGAACCTCATTAGGTTGGTCATCTTCAACCTCAAGACCAACACCATGAAACCCTAAAAGATCAAGAGAGTTGGCTCACCTCTCAACAACCAAGTGAGAGGGGTTTCGTACAACCTCCATCACATATCGGGTAACACTCCATCCTCAATTAGATCATCAACAACCAAAGGCTCACCTATCAAATCCATGGTGAGAGAAGGGTATTTCCCAAGCAACTAGAGTATAGACTCACCTCTCAACAACCAAGTGAGAGGGGTTTTGCCTACACCACTAGAGCTTGAACTCACTTCTCAAAACCAAAAAGAGAAAGGGGTATTGCCCCAAAGGAAACCCTAATCTCAAGGTTCGGCCAACAAGGTCCAAGGTCACACAACTATTAACATCATATCAACAACAAGATAACCACTATCTCCCCAAGATTAAAGGTACGTACTAGAGCAAGAAACATATCTAACAAGATGCATGGCTGATCAAGATGACATATAATCATGTAACATGAAAAGGAAGTAATATAGCTAGGGTTAGGAGTTATGTAACCAACCTCAAGCAAGCTCCTCAAGCTCCAAAGCTCCAAGAACCAAGCTTTAAACTCTTAGCTCCAAAGCACCCCACCTTCGGCCACCACAAGAAGAGAAGCAAAGCTCATAAACACCGTGGATGAAGAACAAGCAAGAAGGAGAAGAAGGTGCTAAGGAGAGATAGGAGATGCTTACCAATGAAGCAAGTCCCTTCTAGGGTTCGGCCACCACCTAGAGGAAGAAGAAGAAGGAGACTCCACCAAGGAGATCGTCCACCAAGCTCCACCAAAGAGGGGTATCGTCCACCAAGGAAAAGGGAAGGCAACTAAGGAGCTAAAAGGGATCCCAAGCAAGTGAAAGGAGAGACATATATAGAAGAGGGTGAAGAGGAAACTAAGGAAAGGTGTCGTCCAACCTAGGGACACTTGACCAAAGCCATGCCACCTTGCTAAACCTCATGCACATGTCATGCCACCAACTAAGAAAGGATCGACCACTTTTCCAAGGTATGGTGACACAACCAAGGCAAGGTCAAGGTGGTCACATGGGCGATACACCCCACTGATCGACACACTCCTGGGTGACATAGCCTTGGGCGACACAGAGCTTCAAGCTATCCTATGCACAATACAGACCCTTATCAAGGCAAAGCAAAGCATAGAAAGGCCCATTAAAGCTCATCAAGGCCCAAAACTACTCAAGCAACAAGCCCAACTCATCCTCTCAACCCTAGAGGATGCAAGGAGAGAGAAAACATCTCTCAAGGTGATAAACTTGCACATCAACCCTAAAACTTGGGTTATTTGCAAGTTGCACCTCCAACTTCAACAAAGCACAAATGAACCCTAATCATAACATCAGGTGATTAGCATGCATATAAACACAAGGTTTAGGCAAAGCAAATAGGGTAAACCCAAAACAAAAGTCAGGGTGCTTACAAAATGTCCCCATGTCCTTTTTTTCGACCCCATATATCTATTTTGACCCCGTATTGAGTTGTGAGCATCTTAAATGTGGCATACAACTCATAAAAACATAATTAACTAATGCGCAAGCATTCACTAAGCAGCAGATTACCGAAAATCACAAAAATTAAAACCTTTTTACCAAGAGGTCCATCATATGAAAACTTTCTCACATAGAACAAAAGTAACACATTTACATTCTATTTTAAAGGTACATGTCATGCATCATCTCTTTCTGAAAATTACAAGCATCAACTACCCTGTTAAACTAAACACATGCAGTATAAAATCTCGAGGCACTGAGCCAAAATCTCAAAAGCACTAACTACTACTCCGAGGACCTGAGAGTACAGAGATGACACATAGGACTCTATGTATATCTACACAAGGCAAATCAGCCAGTGTTTCCACCTATGACTTCACTACTGTCCCTGTTGTTGTTGTCCTTCTCCTACTGAAGGATTCCTGCCTCCTCATCCACCTAAAAATGTGGTTCCCACAGGGTGAAACAATTGTAAATTGCCCCAGCGAGAGATATAACTCTCCGTCAGAAACATTATTATTGCACCTTAAGAAGGTAATTATGAATAGGGGAATCATAATTGTTTGACAGTAGTTAATTCAATGTCTAACAGATTAGAACATTATTTTTATCAAAATCATTGCAGCTATAACTTGATAGAGCAACATGTCACTTATCCATTAAGGAATATGAAGAACATGTATAACATTTATTTACTATAGAATCATTACCACATCATTAACTCTCTTCAGGCTTAGATCATATATCTTGTTGGGTTTTAGGGGAAACAGAGAAGGCAGCGGAAACAAAAAACTTTCTCCCCCAACCCATACTGAGGAAACGCGTCAACATCTATATAATAGGAAAGGATGGTTTATGGAATCATACCTTGTCCCGAGGCTTGCTCGACGACAATACCTCGCGCAATGCGCGGTCTTCAACTCCGGTCTTGGACGGTGTCTGTGCAGCTCCTGGTCACACCGGGACTGACGACTCCTCCTCCTACCGGACTGTCGGATGACATTTGTCCTCCTGAGCGGCAGTGTCCTCCCGCCTCTGTAGTAGTCCACACGGACCACTTGGAACTCCACACTCCTTGTCCCACAAGGAAGTGGAAGGAGTCGCACCCTCCTGTTGACGTACTAGTCGCCAACACACTCTCCTGCTACCAGTTGCAACTGCAGTTGTCCTTCCCTTACTGCACCTCCCTTTTGCGGGAAGCACTTGCTCGGGATCTCTCACGGTTACCAAAACCAGAGAGAATGACAACTTCGCAAAGCAACCGACTTGCATTGAGTTGTACTTTGAGAATCCCCCAATACCCCTATATATAGGCGGGTCATGGGACAGGTTTCTCTGTGCCCGGAAATATGGGACTAAAGTAGGAGTAGAAGGGTTCGAGAATTTTCCACAAAAAGCAACCGGTTCGCAACTTGAAATGATCGGTTCACAACTGAACCGATCGGTTGGCCATTGAGCCGATCGGTTGGACCTGAGCCGATCTTTTGGGGCACTCCAACCGATCGGTTGGTTCCCTGAACCGATCGGTTCATGGTCCTAATCCGGCTCAAAAAGACTTTCCTTGTTTCGTTCTCAATTGGTATCGAATACCAATGTTATTCCCAATCGAATTGGGCAATTTGAAACCAAAGGAAAATTCTTGCCGACATGACTTTTCCCAACTGGTCGGTTGCACCAGTTGAGCCGATCGGTTCAACTCTTGAACCGGTCGTTTCAACCTGGGCATGAGCCGATCGGCCTGGATACTCCAGCCGACCGGTTCAGCACCTCAGCCGACCGGTTCATCACATGAGCCGATCGGTTGGGAGCACAGGTTGGGCAAAATCAGTCAATTGCGATTTCAATCAATCCGATACTCCAATCAATGTTTCCAACACCTTGAACCATATGATATTGAGCTATCGACTGATTGAGTGTTTAATTGAACTACTAAACTCCTTTAGTAATCAATCTAAACATTGCTTTGTGGCCAAAACTCTTCTTCCAGGTTAAATCCTATGTGTGTGACCCTGCAGGTCCATTTCACGTTGGCAGTGAAAGTCCATAACACTTATGACTTCACAAGCAAAGAGTGGTGCCTAGTCACACATCAGTGCTACCCAAGTGAAAGTAGAAAGTTGGAGAACAACTTTCATCCTACAATCCGTGAATGGTGTTACAACGAATGTATAATTTCTGTGTCACTGATATCCCGAATGAACTCAAGGCATGGAACAGTCATCCTATCAATGTTCATTCACTTTCTTGATCTCAGAGCAGATTGAACGAGATATGTATGACATCAATATCACATACTGATTCACACATGTGTGCGCACGCCTATCTCAATCCTACTCATCAAGTGGCCTTGGATATCAAACTCCCTCAGGAGGGACAAATCCCATATCTATCACTCACCCCTCAAAAGCCCCATGTGTCAAAGCCACCCAATCATCACCTTTATAACAACCCATGTTTCAGGACTGCGTTTGATGATGTCAAAGTGTGCCCAACGACATGTGTTGAGTGTAGTGATTTCAGGTCTAAGAATCACACTCACCACCATCACTGTGAGTACTGACTGTGACTACCATGTCATGGTTCCATGTGTCAAACTCACGGTGGGTCTGTCCGGTACCTTGTTCTCTAACAAGTACCTATGTGTTTGGTTTGATATCTCTATATCATGACTAATGAGATTCTGTCATCAACCAACACCACAATCTAGCCTTGTGTGCCATTGCTGTCTATTTACCTTCCACAATGACATCTGAATAGGGACATAACAAGAATGTACAAACTCTTAGCATCTGTATGATCTCATCGTTCAGGTCATGAACCTGAAGGCATACGTCATTGAGTATTGTCATTCTCTAGACATTCAATCTGTTCTATCACTATCTCATATGACTGAACCAGAAAGAATTGGAAGCTTGCCTTTGATGTTTATCAAATCAATCTTAATGTATCCCACCAATCATCCCATGATTGGCTCTCAGGGCATACATACCAATAGACTCCCACTTGCACTGCGAGCCAATCACCCTTGAATCATATTCATAGTGATTTTCAAACATGTCCCACATGTCACTGTGCTCTAGTGCCACATAGTGAGTAATGGCAACACCTTGCCAAAGTCAGTATAAATTGCATGTTTCTCATCTCTTCACTGTACGTCGCACGTATGACATGGAGTTGCCGTAATATGTGATCTAGTATTCCATTGCTAACATTTAGCCACATTGCATGATCAAGGATTCCAGACTTGTCATCAATGAGTGGAATATCTATAAGTTCATCTCATGAACTTCCAGATCCATATAGTATCTACTACTGTTCTCTAACACATAGATACTCGGCATTTCCCTTTTAAATGGTTTTATTGGAACACTTCCAATTATCAACAAACTTTCACTTTTATATATCCTATATATATTTTGCGATTTATTTTCTGTCCTTTCAGAAGTTCGCATCAATGTAACTCTTTACATCGAACTCTTCCTTATCTCCATAGAACTAGTACTTCCCAAGTACTTATCAAGTTCTTATGGTGTTCCAGTAACCCTTACTGGAAGTAGACAGACATCCACTCGTCATGTCCTACATACGAGTTATTAGGATGAGCACATCATATTGCCATGTCCTACATACAAGATGATGAATGCATTTTATTCTTGCCATGTCCATACATGTAAGACAATGGGATGATTACATACATGATAGATCCATATCTATTCTTAGTGTTCCCATTCTTCATAAGAATTGGATACTTGGCCTTGGGATACTAACTCCATGTAGCATGGACAAGTTTTCTCCCACTGAATCTGTGCATAGTGAACACTTCAGTATAGATTGCCAATGTATGCTCTCTCTTTTCAGGTCAAGAGGTTTTTCGAGAACTATCTCTATATATCTCTATTCCTATCATATAGGAAACATCTCTATCTTCCTTAAAGATAATTTCCACTTTTGGATTTCCATTCTAGAACATTTCCATTTCACATCAACATGTGGAATGTGAACACGCTCCCACTAAATCACAGATCCCTTCTTTATCTTTGACATATCAGTCAAACCCTTTGACTATATCATCAAAGTAAAGATCCAATTTTGAGTTGCTTGTACTCAATCAATCACATTGATTAGTCCATTGTAACTTATAGACTTCATTTGCATTAATGGATTCATAAACCTTATAGGTTGTGTCACGTACACATCCTGATTTTATTCGTCAAAGGAATGTGGTTTTAGTATCCATATGCCAAATGTCTTAGTCATTAAGTTGCAATCAACAAACATCATCCTTCTCAAAATGTTATCCATGTGTCTTAACACTTAAGACTCATTTGCACTTATGGATTTCATCCAATGAGTGCTACCATCAAGGTCATACCTTATGGTTCACATGGAAATCATTTAGGATGCAATGATCATAAATCATAACTCAAAATTCGGTTCCTCATATTCATCTAGATAGTTGACTCATCACATGAACAACTCATCACATAGATAATTGAGGTGTATCTGTTAAGGATATGAGAACTCACAACCCTTGTGATTCTTAATTTCCTTTATTAGTGTGGGGTATTCTTTTATTAAGAAGAATTCAGTTATTCGATAATCATTCTCTAACTCCTTAGAGTATGATTCCTTCTTGGTTTAGACATTACCATGCCTTAATCATGAGTTCACTATGATACACTATCATAATCACTCATAAGGATCTCAAACATTTGGTCCAAGTATTTCATTCTTTGATCTCATCAAGAATTAATACTTTACCAAATTTGTACTTCATCTATGATAATCTTGAACACTTCAAGATATTCATATTGGTATTTCTCTAAACACCATTTGAAGTATTAGCATTTGTCCCAATAGGTATGTAAATACATCACATGTATTATACCTAATAGGATAATCATTCTCCCACTACCATTAGTGAAGATTGATTAATCATGTCCAAGATATTCATGTCTCTTACTGGTTCTCTAACCAAAAAAGTCTAGATTTATCCATCATATGGAAACTAGAAATGAATTTCTTATGATATATGCTAATTTAATTGTTTGAGTTATCAATAACTTTAGGTATCATTTTATCTTATACATACCATGTATTATAAGATAAACAAGGCATTGCCACAAAGATCATATCTTTAAGATTGAAACATCAACTTTATTAATTGCCATCATTGTCATACAATATGCAAAAATAAAGTGTTTCTATCTATTGGCAATATATGAAATAGCAATTCTCAACTCTATTTCGTGCCCTTTAGGCTGAAATAAACTGAAAGATACTCCTATCTATGGCAGCAACACTTGCTCCAATGATGGGTATTTCTTTCTTGGTCCTTTCACAAAAGCCATCACTTCTTTGCGGATATTGCATATCATATATGAGATATCCATATCTTGGTATCATATACCTGGGATAAAGAATCGGTTCATTTCATGATACCTTAGGTGGAGATCTCCATCCCCTCCTTCATCTTCTTTTGTTCTTCCAGATATAGAGGGAAATCCCTCATACACCCTTTCCCCATGTGCCTTGAGGCTGAAGACGGCTTGGATTTCTGGCTAGCATCAGAACACTTCTTAGCTTTGCCCTTATCCTTGCCCTTAAGAATTACCTTTCTCTTTGATCACATCAAAGATTATGGTTTGTCTTTCTTCATCTTTGCCTTTACTATCAACATGTCCAACAACTTTGTCAACGTTTGTCAATGTTGTTCATGTTGTAGCTCATCATGAATTGTATGATTTTGCAACACTTGCAGTATCATACCAGTAGCCAACTCTTGGCTCAAAGGGAATCCTTCTTAGTCAGGTTTTTACATACCCAATCACATTGAGTGTGTGAATACCTTACTGGATCTCCTTCTGTCATGACATACTAGGACAGTATCTTAGAGACATCATATGTCTCATGTTGTCTCTGCAACTCATAGTTCAGAGAACACAACATCAAGCACTCCTCATCAATGTCATCCTCAGTATGCTTCCATAAGCATACTTTCAGGCATTGATGTGGTGGGATCGAGTTCATCTAGTTCTGGTATAACTAGGACTTAGATCTTTCGCTCTTTGATTGAGAACACTTCTCATCATCATCCTAACCAGTTGTGGAATTATTCCCATTTAATTTGTTGGTCTCAAAGACCGATCGCAAATAAAGTGATTTGTTGATTAACCATTTATTTTAACAAAAAGGAAATATATGCAATTTTAGTCCAAAAACTCATTTTTGACTTATTTGATTGATTTGAAAAGTTGACGATAAAATTAGGCCTTTAATTAATTATCGCTCCCACTATTTTAGTTCAAATTGATAGCCCTCACCATCAATTCGGAAGATTGCAGCGTTCAACCTTCTAGTGAGCAAGATCCTAAAATCGTCTAAGCCATGGACCAGCTAGGGCTGTCACCCACAACATAGATCTCTCAGGTAGGCAACTTTTGCCAATTGCATCATATGCAACTCTTGATAAGATGTCATATACAACTCTTGATAAGATGTCATATACAACTCTTTGCAATGATCATCTCCATGCCTCAAGGTGCTAGATCCTATCTAGGTCACCTTGTTAAGTCCGACCCAAAGCAAACACGATGAATATGCACCCTGCTAGGGCAGACCCACACATTCATCCTTCACGCTTCCACGAGGTAGACGGTGCACCATGCTAGGGCGTGCCCACACTTGGTCGAACAAGTTTTTCACGTGTGTCGCATTTGGAAGGCATCTAAAACTTAATATTTTAATGAGGGATTTGGTTTTTATATACATATACATATCCAATCACCACAATACATAGTATGTATCATATACATGCTATATCCCACAGAAAACATGCACAAAATGATAAAAGCAATGATTATGGCCATCCTAATGTGATTCCTCGAGCCAAGAGGAATCACAGCCATCTAGGTCTACATCACATGCAACCTTTACAAGATGAACTCTGTGCCTTTGCCTTCCGAGTTGATCAACTCATCTCATGAATGATCTGCTCTCTCTGGCCGGTTGTCTGGGTGCCACCAGCCAATCGGTTGGCTCCTCCAACCGATCGGTTCTCCTAATCATCGTGCATCTCGTCATGTCCGCCACCCACTCGTCTCGCTCCTCGAACCGGTCATCAACCGATCGGTTCACTCCTTAAACCGACCGTCTGGAACGTCAACCGATCGGTTCACGCCTTGAACCGATCGTTTCAGCTGTCGTCTTGATTTTCGCCGGTCTTCGACATAACAGGAAATAAAATCTATCCTATTTATTACATTGCTTTAAAAGGGAAAACCCCGAGTTACATTCGGGGGAGCAAAGGTAGGAAAGAATCTCAAATTATTTCGAGTTACATCAGGAATAAGATAGGGAAGATCGGTGCGCAGACCGAGATGCAAGCAACCACAAACAACCACACATAGATAGGGGTTTATAGGCCATAATCATGCTACACACATCCACCACAAAACTCGTTTAAGGGCGACGCGTATCAAGTGCATTAATAATACATATCATATATGTAATTAGGGATTTGTGGATTTAGGATTGGACATGCATAAAGCCGATATTATTCGCATCGCATGCAATAAATAAAGGCAACAAACCAAAATCGATCATATCGATATTCCTAAAATATAGAGCAGTTGACGTGGCTCTGAAACCACTGTTGGGTTTTAGGGGAAACATAGAAGGCAGCGGAAACAAAAAACTTTCTCCCCCAACCCATACCGAGGAAACGCGTCAACGTCTATATAATAGGAAAGGATGGTTTGTGGAATCATACCTTATCCCGAGGCTTGCTCGGCGACAATACCTCGCGCAATGCGCGGTCTTCAACTCCGGTCTTGGACGGT
The DNA here is from genome assembly GCA_963693085.1 of Alisma plantago-aquatica. NCBI lineage: Eukaryota > Viridiplantae > Streptophyta > Magnoliopsida > Alismatales > Alismataceae > Alisma > Alisma plantago-aquatica. The sequence continues at coordinate 87,487,951 of OY856414.1, read as the reverse complement.
GTCTGTGCAGCTCCTGGTCACACCGGGACTGACTCCTCCTCCTCCTACCGGACTGTCGGATGACAGTTGTCTTCCTGAGCGGCAGTGTCCTCCCGCCTCTGTAGTAGTCCACACAGACCACCTGGAACTCCACACTCCTTGTCCCACAAGGAGGTGAAAGGAGTCGCACCCTCCTATTGACGTACTAGTCGCCAACACACTCTCCTGCTACCAGTTGCAACTGCAGTTGTCCTTCCCTTGCTGCACCTCCATTTTGCGGGAAGCACTTGCTCGGGATCTCTCACGGTTACCAAAACCAGAGAGAACGACAACTTCGCAAAGCAACCGGCTTGCATTGAGTTGTACTTTGAGAAGCCCCCAATACCCCTATATATATAGGTGGGTCATGGGACAGGGTTCTCTATGCCCGGAAATATGGGACTAAAGCAGGAGTAGAAGGGTTCGAGAATTTTCCACAAAAAGCAACCGGTTCGCAACTTGAAATGATCGGTTCACAACTGAACCGATCGGTTCGGCCATTGAGCCGATCGGTTGGACCTGAGCCGATCATTTGGGGGCACTCCAACCGATCGGTTGGTTCCCTGAACCGATCGGTTCATGGTCCTAATCTGGCTCAAAAAGACTTTCCTTGTTTCGTTCTCAATTGGTATCGAATACCAATGTTATTCCCAATCGAATTGGGCAATTTGAAACCAAAGGAAAATTCTTGCCGACATGACTTTTCCCAACTGGTCCGTTGCACCAGTTGAGCCGATCGGTTCAACTCTTGAACCGGTCGTTTCAACCTGGGCATGAGCCGATCGGCCTGGATACTCCAGCCGACCGGTTCAGCACCTCAGTCGACTGGTTCATCACATGAGCCGATCGGTTGGGAGCACAGGTTGGGCAAAATCAGTCAATTGCGATTTCAATCAATCCGATACTCCAATCAATGTGTCCAACACCTTGAACCATATGATATTGAGCTATCGACTGATTGAGTGTTTAATTGAACTACTAAACTCCTTTAGTAATCAATCTAAACATTGCTTTGTGGACAAAACTCCTCTTCCAGGTTAAATCCTATGTGTGTGACCCTGCAGGTCCATTTCACATTGGCAGTGAAAGTCCATAACACTTATGACTTCACAAGCAAAGAGCGGTGCCTAGTCACACATCAGTGCTTGTTGGGTTATAGGGGAGACAGAGAAGGCAGCGGAAACAAAAAATTTTCTCCCCAAACCCATACCGAGGAAACGCGTCAACGTCTATATAATAGGAAAGGATGGTTTGTGGAATCATACCTTGTCCCGAGGCTTGCTCGACGACAATACCTCGCGCAATGCGTGGTCTTCAACTCCGGTCTTGGACGGTGTCTGTGCAGCTCCTGGTCGCACCGGGACTGATGACTCCTCCTCCTACCGGACTGTCGGATGACAGTTGTCCTCCTGAGCGGCAGTGTCCTCCCGCCTCTGTAGTAGTCCACACGGACCACCTGGAACTCCACACTCCTTGTCCCACAAGGAAGTGGAAGGAGTCGCACCCTCCTGTTGACGTACTAGTCGCCAACACACTCTCCTGCTACCAGTTGCAACTGCAGTTGTCCTTCCCTTGTTGCACCTCCCTTTTACGGGAAGCACTTGCTCGGGATCTCTCACGGTTACCAAAACCAGAGAGAACGACAACTTCGCAAAGCAACCGACTTGCATTGAGTTGTTTTTTGAGAAGCCCCCAATACCCCTATATATATAGGCGGGTCATGGGACAGGGTTCTCTGTGCCCGGCAATATGGGACTAAAGCAGGAGTAGAAGGGTTCGAGATTTTCCACAAAAAAGCAACCAACTCGCAACCTGAATCGATCGGTTCACAAGTGAACCGGTCGGTTGGGGACATGAACCGGTCGGTTGGAGCACCAACCGATCGGTTGGGACCCATGAGCCGATCGGTTCACTTCTGAACCGGTCGGTTCGTTGTCCTGATCAGTTCCCGATTGACTTTCCAACTTTCGTTTCTAATTGGTATCGAATACCAATCCTATTCCCAATAAAATTGGGCAAGTGAAACGCAAGGAAAATTCTCACCGACCTGACTTTCCCAACTTGCTCGGTTGCACCAGTTGAACCGATCGATTCAACACTTGAACCGCTCGTTTCACCCTGGGCTTGAGCCGATCGACTCAACACTTGAGCCGACCGGTTCAGCAACCTCAGCCGACCGGTTCAACACTTGAACCGATCGGTTGGGAGTACAGGTTGTGCAGAATCAGTCAATTGCGATTTCAATCAATCTGATACTCGAATCAATGCGTCCAACACCTTGAACCATATGATATTGAGCTATCGACTGATTGAGTGTTTAATTGAACTACTAAACTCCTTTAGTAATCAATGTAAACATTGCTTTGTGGACAAAACTCCTCTTCCAGGTTAAATCCTATGTGTGTGACCCTGCAGGTCCATTTCACGTTGGCAGTGAAAGTCCATAACACTTATGACTTCACAAGCAAAGAGCGGTGCCTAGTCACACATCAGTGCTACCCAAGTGAAAGTAGAAAGTTGGAGAACAACTTTCATCCTACAATCCGTGAATGGTGTTACAGTGAATGTATAATTCCTTTGTCACTGATATCCCGAATGAACTCAAGGCATGGAACTGTCATCCTATCAACGTTCATTCACTTTCTTGATCTCAGAGTAGATTGAAGGAGATATGTATGACATCAATATCACATACTGATTCACACATGCGTGCGCACGCCTATCTCAATCCTACTCATCAAGTGGCCTTGGATATCAAACTCCCGCAGGAGGGACAAATCCCATATCTATCACTCACCCCTCAAAAGCCCCATGTGTCAAAGCCACCCAATCATCACCTTTATAACAACCCATGTTTCAGGACTGCGTTTGATGATGTCAAAGTGTACCCAATGACATGTGTTGAGTGCAGTGATTTCAGGTCTAAGAATCACACTCACCACCATCACTGTGAGTACTGACTGTGACTACCATCTCATGGTTCCATGTGTCAAACTCACGGTGGGTCTGTCCGGTACACTTGTTCTCTAACAAGTACCTATGTGTTTGGTTTGATATCTCTATATCATGACTAATGAGATTCTGTCATCAACCAACACCACAATCCAGTCTTGTGTGTTATTGCTGTCTATCTACCTTCCACAATGACATCCGACTAGGGACATAACAAGAATGTACAAACTCTTAGCATCCGTATGATCTCATCGTTCAGGTCCTTAACCTGAAAGCATACATCATTGAGTACTGTCATTCTCTAGACATTCAATCTGTTCTATCACTATCTCATATGACTGAACCAGAATGAATTGGAAGCTTGCCTTTGATGTTTATCAAATCAATCTTAATGTATCCCACCAATCATCCCATGATTGGCTCTCAGGGCATACATACCAACAGACTCCCACTTGCACTGCGAGCCAATCACCCTTGAATCATATTCACAGTGATCTTCAAACATGTCCCACATGTTACTGTGCTCTAGTGCGAACATAGTGAGTAATGGCAACACCTTGCCAAAGTCTGTATAAATTGCATGTCTCTCATCTCTTCGCTGTACGTCACACGTATGAGATGGAGTTGTCGTAATATGCGATCTAGTATTCCTTTACTAACCTTTAGCCACATTGCATGATCAAGGATTCCAGACTTGTCATCAATGACCGGAATATCTATAAGTTCATCTCATGAACTTCTAGATCCATATAGTATCCACTGATGTTCTCTAACACATGGATACTCGACATTTCCTTTTAAATGGTTTTATTGGAACATTTCCAATAATCAACAAACTTTCACTTTTATACATTCTATGTATATTTTGCAATCATTTTTGTGTCCTTTCGGAAGTTCGCATCAATGTAACTCTTTACATCGAACTCTTCCTTATCTCCATAGAACTAGTACTTCCCAAGTACTTATCAAGTTCTTATGGCATTCCAATAACCCTTATTGGAAGTAGACAGACATCCACTCGTCATGTCCTACATACGAGTTATCAGGATGAGCACATCATATTGCCATGTCCTACATACAAGATGATGAATGCATTTTATTCTTGCCATGTCATACATGCAAGACAATGGGATGATTACATACATGATAGATCCATATCTATTCTTAGTGTTCCCATTCTTCATAAGAATTGGATACTTGGCCTTGGGATACTATTATCCATTTAACATGGACAAGTTTTCTCCCACTGAATCTGTGCATACTGAACCCTTCAGTACAGATTGCCAATGTATGCTCTCTCTTTCCAGGTCAAGAGATTTTTCGAGAACTATCTCTATAGATCTCTATTCCTATCACATAGGAAACATCTCTATCTTCCTTAAAGATAATTTCCACTTTTGGATTTCCATTTTAGAACATTTCCATTTCACATCAACATGTGGAATGTGAACACACTCCCACTAAATTACAGATCCCTTCTTTATCTTTGACATATCAGTCAAACCCTTTGACTCTATCATCAAAGTAAAGATCCAATTCTGAGTTGCTTGTACTCAATCAATCACATTGATTAGTCCATTGTAACTTATAGACTTCATTTGTACTAGTGGATTCATAAACCTTACAGGTTGTGTCACGTACACATCCTTGTTTTATTCCTCATAGGAATGCGGTTTTAGTATCCATATGCCAAACATCTTAGTCATTAAGTTGCAATTAACAAGCATCATCCTTCTCAAAATGTTATCCATGTGTCTTAACACTTAAGACTTATTTGCACTTATGGACATGATCCAATGAATGCTACCATCAAGGTCATACCTTATGGGTCACATGGAAGTCATTTAGGATGTAATGGTTCTATACCATAACTCAAAATCTGATTCCTCATATTAATCTAGATAGTTGACTCATCATATGAACAACTCATCACATAGATGATTTAGGTGTATCTGTTAAGGATATAAGAACTCACAACCCTTGTGATTCTTAATTTCCTTTATTAGTGTGGGGTATTCTTTTATTAAGAAGAATTCAGTTATTTGATAATCATTCTCTAACTCCTTAGAGTATGATTCCTTCTTGGTTCAGACATCACCATGCCTTAATCATGAGTTCACTATGATACACTATCATAATCACTCATAAGGATCTCAAACATTTGGTCCAAGTATTTCATTCATTGATCTCATCAAGAATTAATACTTTACCAAATTTGTACTTCATCTATGATAATCTTGAACACTTCAAGATATTCATATTGGTATTTCTCTAAACACCATTTGAAGTATTAGCATTTGTTCCAATAGGTATGTAAATACATCACATGTATTATACCTAATAGGATAATCACTCTCCCACTACATTAGTGAAGATTGATTAATCATGTCCAAGATATTCATGTCTCTTACTGGTTCTCTAACCAAAAGAGTCTAGATGTATCCATCACATGGAAACTAGAAATGAATTTCTCATGATTGATGCTAATTTCATTGTTTGAGTTATCTATAACTTTAGGTATCATTTTATCTTATGCATACCATGTATCACAAGATAAACAAGGCATTGCCACAAAGATCATATCTTTAAGATTGAAACATCAACTTTATTAATTGCCATCATTGGCATACAATATGCAATAATAAAGTGTTTCTATCTATTGGCAATATATGAAATAGCAGTTCTCAACTCTATTTCGTGCCCTTTTAGGCTGAAATAAACCAAAAGATACTCCTATCTATGGCAGCAATACTTGCTCCAATGATGGGTACTTCTTTCTTGGTCCTTTCACAAAGGCCATCACTTCTTTGCGGATATTGCATATCATATATGACATATCCATATCTTGGTATCATATACCTCAGATAAAGAAGTGGTTCATTTCATGATACCTTAGGTGGAGATCTCCATCCCCTCCTTCATCTTCTTTTGTTCTTCCAGATATAGAGGGCAGTTCCCTCATACACCCTTTCCCCATGTTCCTTGAGGCTGAAGACGGCTTGGATTTCTGGCTAGCATCAGAACACTTCTTAGCTTTGCCCTTGTCCTTGCCCTTAAGATTTACCTTTTCTTTGATCACATCAAAGATTATGGTTTGTCTTTCTTCATCTTTGCCTCTACTATCCTCAACATGTCTAACAACTCTGTCAACGCTTGTCAAAGTTGTTCATGTTGTAGCTTATCATGAATTGTATGATTCTCACAACATTTGCAGTATCATACTAATAGCCAACTCTTGGCTCAGAGGGAATCCTTCTTAATCAGGTTTTCCACATACCCAATCACATTGAGTGTGCGAATACCTTATTGGATCTCCTTCTGTCATGACATACTAGGACAGTATCTTGGAGACATCATATGTCTCATGTTGTCTCTGCAACTCATAGTTCAGAGAACACAACATCAAGCACTCCTCATCAATGTCATCCTCAGTATGCTTCCATAAGCATACTTTCAGCCATTGATGTGGTGGGATTGAGTTCATCTGGTTCTGGTATAACTAGGACTTAGAGCTTTCACTCTTTGACTGAGAACATTTCTCATCATCCTAACCAGTCGTGGAATTATTCCCATTTAATTTGTTGGTCTCAAAGACCGATCGCAAATAAAGTGATTTATTGATTAACCATTTATTTTAACAAAAAGGAAATATATGCAATTTTAGTCCAAAACTCATTTTTGACTTGTTTGATTGATTTGAAAAGTTGACGATAAAATTAGGCCTTTAATTAATTATCGCTCCCACTATTTTACTTCAAATTGATAGCCCTCACCATCAATTTGGAAGATTGCAGCGTACAACCTTCTAGTGGGCAAGATCCTAAAATCCTCTAAGCCATGGACCAGCTAGGGCCGTCACCCACAACATAGATCTCTTAGGTAGGCAACTTTTTCCAATTGCATCATATGCAACTCTTGATAAGATGTCATATACAACTCCTTGCAATGATCATCTCCATGCCTCAAGGTACTAGATCCCATCTAGATCACCTTGTTAAGTCCGACCCAAAGCAAACACGATGAACATGCACCCTGCTAGGGCAGACCCACACATTCATCCTTCACGCTTCCACGAGGTAGACGGTGCACCACGCTAGGGCGTGCCCACACTTGGTCGAACAAGTTTTTCACGTGTGTCGCATTTGGAAGGCATCTAAAACTTAATATTTTAATGAGGGATTTGGTTTTATATACATATACATATCCAATCACCATAATACATAGTACGTATCATATACATGCTATATCCCACAGAAAACATGCACAAACGATAAAAAGCGAAGATTATGGCCATCCTAATGTGATTCCTCGAGCCAAGAGGAATCACGGTCATCTAGGTCTACATCACATGCAACCTGTACAAGATGAACTATGTGCCTTGCCATCCGAGTTGATCAACTCATCACATGAATGATCTGCACTCTCTGGCCGGTCGTCTGGGTGCCACCAGCCGATCGGTTGGCTCCTCCAACCGATCGGTTCGCCTAGACGTCGTGCATCTCGTCATGTCCGCCACCCGCTCGTCTCGCTCCTCGAACCGGTCATCAACCGATCGGTTCACTCCTTGAACCGACCGTCTGGAACGTCAACCGATCGGTTCACTCCTTGAACCGATCATTTCAGCTGTCGTCTTGATGTCCGCCGGTCTTTGACATAACAGGAAATAAAAATCTATCCTATTTATTACATTGCTTTAAAAGGGAAACCCCGAGTTACATTCAGGGGGGAGAAAAGGTAGGAAAGAATCTCGAATTATTTCGAGTTACATCGGGAATAAGAGAGGGAAAATCAGTGCGCAGACCGAGATGCAAGCAACCACAAACAACCACACACAGATAGGGGTTTATAGGCCATAATCACGCTACACACATCCACCATAAAACTCATTTAAGGGCGACGCGTATCGAGTGCATTAATAATACATATCATATATATAATTAGGGATTTGTGGATTTAGGATTGGACATGCATAAAGCCGTTATTATTCGCATCGCATGCAATAAATAAAGGCGACAAACCAAAATCGATCATATCGATATTCCTAAAATATAGAGCAGTTGACGTGGCTCTGATACCACTGTTGGGTTTTAGGGGAGACAGAGAAGGCAGCGGAAACAAAAAATTTTCTCCCCAAACCCATACCGAGGAAACGCGTCAACGTCTATATAATAGGAAAGGATGGTTTGTGGAATCATACCTTGTCCCGAGGCTTGCTCGGCGACAATACCTCGCGCAATGCGTGGTCTTCAACTCCGGTCTTGGACGGTGTCTGTGCAGCTCCTGGTCGCACCGGGACTGATGACTCCTCCTCCTACCGGACTGTCGGATGACAGTTGTCCTCCTGAGCGGCAGTGTCCTCCCGCCTCTGTAGTAGTCCACACGGACCACCTGGAACTCCACACTCCTTGTCCCACAAGGAAGTGGAAGGAGTCGCACCCTCCTGTTGACGTACTAGTCGCCAACACACTCTCCTGCTACCAGTTGCAACTGCAGTTGTCCTTCCCTTGCTGCACCTCCCTTTTGCGGGAAGCACTTGCTCGGGATCTCTCACGGTTACCAAAACCAGAGAGAACGACAACTTCGCAAAGCAACCGACTTGCATTGAGTTGTGTTTTGAGAAGCCCCCAATACCCCTATATATATAGGTGAGTCATGGGACAGGGTTCTCTGTGCCCGTCAATATGGGACTAAAGAAGGAGTAGAAGGGTTCGAGATTTTCCACAAAAAAGCAACCAACTCGCAACCTGAACCGATCGGTTCACAAGTGAACCGGTCGGTTGGGGACATGAACCGGTCGGTTGGAGCACCAACCGATCGGTTGGGACCCATGAGCCGATCGGTTCACTTCTGAACCGGTCGGTTCGTGGTCCTGATCAGTTCCCGATTGACTTTCCAACTTTCGTTTCTAATTGGTATCGAATACCAATCCTATTCCCAATAAAATTGGGCAATTGAAATGCAAGGAAAATTCTCACCGACCTGACTTTCCCAACTTGCTCGGTTGCACCAGTTGAACCGATCGGTTCAACACTTGAATCGCTCGTTTCACCCTGGGCTTGAGCCGATCGACTCAACACTTGAGCCGACCGGTTCAGCAACCTCAGCCGGCCGGTTCAACACTTGAACCGATCGGTTGGGAGTACAGGTTGTGCAGAATCAGTCAATTGCGATTTCAATCAATCCGATACTCGAATCAATGTGTCCAACACCTTGAACCATATGATATTGAGCTATCGACTGATTGAGTGTTTAATTGAACTACTAAACTCCTTTAGTAATCAATGTAAACATTGCTTTGTGGACAAAACTCCTCTTCCAGGTTAAATCCTATGTGTGTGACCCTGCAGGTCCATTTCACGTTGGCAGTGAAAGTCCATAACACTTATGACTTCACAAGCAAAGAGCGGTGCCTAGTCACACATCAGTGCTACCCAAGTGAAAGTAGAAAGTTCGAGAACAACTTTCATCCTACAATCTGTGAATGGTGTTACAGTGAATGTATAATTCCTTTGTCACTGATATCCTGAATGAACTCAAGGCATGGAACTGTCATCCTATCAACGTTCATTCACTTTCTTGATCTCAGAGTAGATTGAAGGAGATATGTATGACATCAATATCACATACTGATTCACACATGCGTGCGCACGCCTATCTCAATCCTACTCATCAAGTGGCCTTGGATATCAAACTCCCTCAGGAGGGACAAATCCCATATCTATCACTCACCCCTCAAAAGCCCCATGTGTCAAAGCCACCCAATCATCACCTTTATAACAACCCATGTTTCAGGACTGCGTTTGATGATGTCAAAGTGTGCCCAACGACATGAGTTGAGTGTAGTGATTTCAGGTCTAAGAATCACACTCACCACCATCACTGTGAGTACTGACTGTGACTACCATGTCATGGTTCCATGTGTCAAACTCATGGTGGGTCTGTCCGGTACCTTGTTCTCTAAAAAGTACCTATGTGTTTGGTTTGATATCTCTATATCATGACTAATGAGATTCTGTCATCAACCAACACCACAATCTAGCCTTGTGTGTCATTGCTGTCTATTTACCTTCCACAATGACATCCGACTAGGGACATAACAAGAATGTACAAACTCTTAGCATCCGTATGATCTCATCGTTCAGGTCATGAACCTGAAGGCATACGTCATTGAGTACTGTCATTCTCTAGACATTCAATCTGTTCTATCACTATCTCATATGACTGAACCAGAAAGAATTAGAAGCTTGCCTTTGATGTTTATCAAATCAATCTTAATGTATCCCACCAATCATCCCATGATTGGATCTCAGGGCATACATACCAACATATCTAATGCCTGGCATTGTCATTGTGGAGTCATGTCCTGTAGCCATACTCTTTTCACAAAGTATTGGGATCTTAATCCCTCAACTCATCAAGTACATTTCCACTTCTTAACAAGTTCATCATCATGATTATAGGATATGGCTATTTGAATCCTGAACTTATCACAGAACACTTGTTACCACTTATTAGGTAACTTCATGCCTTCAAGTCATCTGACCAAGGACATTATGAATCTTGCTACACAAAGTATTCCACATAGTTCACAAAGCTCATATCACCTTTTGTTACCTCTTAATAGGCAACAAGGCACATTATGGTTTATGAAGCCATAACCAATTTCAATAAGTAAAACACCATATGGCACACAAGGCTCACAAGTTTTCAGATTACTTCTCACTAAGCAATAAAGCATATGAAGGATTATAAGGCCTATGAAACATTTTTAGTATACAATGCATTATAGCCCATACCTGGCTATGCTCATCATCTCAACATACCTGCATGTTTAGTACTCATGATAACAATCATATATCAGTATCATGCAATACAAGGGTCTTCTCATTAGATACATAACTCATAAATATGTAGTTGAACTTCACATAGGGTTACTCTGTGTTAAGACTTCACATAGCATCATCCTGTACTAGGGTTTCACATAGCATTACCCTGTATTAGGGTTCACATAGCATTAACTTATATTAGCGTTTCACATAGCATTGCCCTGTATTAGGGTTCACATAGCATTAACTTATATTAGGGTTTCACATAGCATTACCTTGTATTAGGGTTCACATAGCAAGGAATCAATATGGATAACATAAGTATTCAATCATACTTATTTATTCTCATCATTTCATCATTAATTGAATTATCAACACACAGTATGAGTCTCTCTCTCATCTGTGCCAGAATATGATTACATCACAGTTTATAAGTTTGGATTAACCTTTTCATAAGGCATGTTAGCCTACATTCATCAAAGTGCATTACATCTCAATGTAACAATTGACATGACACATTTCATATGTCACTCATCCAATTATATTGGACTTATAACACATCAAGGTATATCAGTATTGTGGTGTTGGATGTGATATCTATCATATCTTGATGTATCACTTCCCTCAACACCTTTATCTTTCTTGAGTTCATCCACTTATCTTGTATTAGGGTATTCCCCATCCTAATACTTTATGCACCAGTTCATCACATTCCTCATGTAATGTATTGGTCGTAAGTCACTCATTTAGAATAAACAACCATTGCCAATGAAATGGACTCATCCTTAAGTTAGGAACTATTGATATAAGGATATCCATTATCAACCTCTCTAGGTGTTACATTTATCAAAACATTAATTACTATTCCATTATTAGGAATAGTATTCTCCATATTTATAATTTGAGGATTCACATAGCATTTCCCATACATTTATGGATTTCATATAGTATTACTCTTCAATAGAGTTTCACATAATCATCCTTCTATATTAGGGTTTCACCTAGTATTATGTGAAATTAAGATTTCACAACACATCACCCAGAGTTAAGGCTTCACATAGCATTAATGGCACTACCCTATATTAGGGTTTCATATACCTTTATCCCATTTTAGGGATTAAGGTTTACCATTCACATCCAAGTAAGGTTTCTCATACCTCATACCCAAATTAGGGTTAGGATGTACAATTCACATTAAATTAGGGTTTCCTTCATTGTTACACTAAATTAGGGTTACATTATCACCCTAGTTTATGGTTTCACTGAGCTTTGCCCTACATTAGGGTCCTACATAGCCTTGCCCTAGATTAGGGTCAAGGTATATCAATCTTTTCAATGAAGATTTCATGATCTCATATTGTGGATCAAACCCTGATTACACATTGTTTCATAATGAGAGAATTAGGGCTTATGATATAAGCAATCATCTCTCTCTTCTTTCTCTCTCTCTCATCCTCTTTAGGATGTTAGCTACTCCAAGATTGAACTAGGTCAGCCCTTCAACTAAGTACACATAGTTAGGGTTAATCTTCATAATCACCATTGATATACATCATCAATAATCAAGTAGCTAATTGACCTTTGATCATATTAGGTGTCCACATGGTTTAACCAATTTGAACCTCAAAAGGTCTTAGTCACTTAGACCTCAAACAGTCTTGGTCACTTAGACCTCAAACGGTCTTGACGAATTAAGTTCAAACGGTTTGAAACCGTTTAGCAAAGTAGTTACTTGAAACCATTTGCTAAAGTGAACTATTGAAACCGTTTGCTTAAGTGAACACTTTAAACCCAATTTATCTAGGGTTGATAGTCAAGAAATCATCACTTAGGGTTTTGAAATCGAGGATCCATCAATGATTGACATTGTGGAACCAAATCAATTGGAATTAGTGAACTATTATCATCACATGATATGACCTAACCTCAATGGTCTAGAATGACCCCCAAATGGTCTTGAGGTCATTTGGTTGATCTCCAAATGGTCTTGATACCATTTTCCCATTTCATCATCAAAATCCATAACATCCAATTAGGGTTTGGATCATTGGATTGATTATCAAATCAACAATTGATTGCATTTCAATTTGGTATCTTTGGATCTTTAAATACCCAACAATACTCAACCCTAGACCTCCAAACGGTCTTGGTTGACCTCCAAACGGTCTTGAGACCGTTTGGGTGATTCCCAAATGGTTTTGAAACCGTTTGGATCAAGCAACCCAAAACATCAACTCAATCAATTGCAAAATCAGCACTTAGGCGATTAGGGTTTCTATTTGAAAGTTTGTCCATATGTTGAGTTAATCAATTGGAGCCATTGGATCATCATCCAACACATACTAGGGTTCAGACCTCAAACGTTCAACCCATCCAAACGGTCAACACCCTCATGCGGTTTGGGACTCAAATCACCAAATGGTTTTGAAACCGTTTGGTCTCCAAACGGTTTGGTGAAACCGTTTGGACCATTTTATTGAAACCGTTTGCAAGAGATATTTGGGGAGGCGTGTGCTTAGGATTATGTCATCATCATCAAGCTCCAAACCCATGAAGTTTTCTATGATTTCCATGGTGGTTGAATCAATCAACCAAAATAATTTATTTTGGAAATGCAGAAACGATCACCAATTGATAAGGAATTGATTGCAATAATAAAATTAAGGGTTCAAGTTATAAAATCCGCCTCCAATTGAGCTCCAAAGCTCCAAGATCACGCCAAAAATTGTGTATGCAACTCCTTTCACTATTCCAAGGCTCGTCCTCAAGCTTTGAGTGAAAAGAATTGGTTAGAATTGAAGAGGGGATCGAGTTATGAAGAATTCATGCATTGATTTTTGATTTTCACCATGGATTCAAGGTGAAAGGAGGTCAAGAAGCTTACCAACAGGTTGGGGGTCGTCCTCCTGTTGCTCCCAGATCCCTTGGTCATTTTTGCAAGCAAGAAGTGAAAGGGGTTTCGAAAATATTCCTTCATCTCAAAGATAAAGGAGCTTATATATGAATTTTATTGAAAATTCATTTAAGAGAGAGAAAGTAGGAATTATCTCTTCAACTTTCTTGCCATAAGCCCCCTTTTCTTCCTTAGGGACGAGGCTATCTTCTTTGCCTCTTATTCCTCTCAATTATCCACGTTTTAAAGGAAAACAAACTAATAACCTTAAATCATATAATACTAATATCCATAAGTGAGTGGATATTTCTTTTTCTTCTAATAATATGAATGAGTTATCCACATCCCTTGGATATTTTCGTGGACTAGAAAAGGCACAAAGGTGTTCAAACTTGAGAAAATTCAACCATCTCGTTTTTGGTTGAAGGCCCTTCAATTATTTTATTTATTTTTGCATTAAATGGAAGTAAAGTTCCAATTATGCTTAAATCTTGATTATTTTAATATCAAGATTCTCTCTCCTCCAAAATGATTCTAATGAGGCGCCCTTCTCATTTTATTGCCTCAACATTATGCCAAGATACGTTAGGGACCTTATTGAATTGGTAATTTGCATATTGAACCCTGAGTTTTGGGTAAATTGCACATTACACCAAAACTAGGTTTTAATGCACAAACATTGCTTTATCAACTCTTTCTTGGTACTCTGGCTACCACAAGCCATACCTCTGCATCATCTTCACTCTCATGATGTTTCAACACATGAGGAACATATTATCATGTACAAGTTGCAATTTAACCCCTCAACTTGGGTAATTTGAACTTTAGTCCAAATCAAGTAAAACATTATTTCAATATTATTCAAAAAGGACTAAAATTGAAATATAAGTTCCTATTGAACCCTAATTACTTTTCACAATATAAGATTAAGCATATAATTATGTTTCTTAATCAAAACACCTAGGGTTAAAGCATAACCCAGGTCAGGGATGTTACAAGTTATAAACCCCTAACAAGGATTTCGTCCCCGAAATCCCAGGAAAAAGGAGGGACAAATTATTCATTAATCTTGCCCTCAAGTCTCCACCTAACTTCTTAATGTTATGGAGATACCATAGATCTATAATTCACACAAAGTTCCTTTTACTAATTCAACCTTATGAATGTTTATGTTTATGCAGAGCATAAACGCCTAACATATAATGTCCATATTATTGAAAGGGAGAAGCATAAAAGAACATACTTCTATCATCACCCAAGAATATTTACCAAAAGAGAAACATATATATCTAACAGAGGTAATTCACTCAGCAATCCTTTATTTGTTTGGGAGAGTGCACTTAGCACTTTAATTGGGATAGTTCACTGAGAAAGTTCACTGAGAATATTCACTGAGCAATTTATTTGGAAAAATTCACTGAGAATGTTCACTAAGAAATTTATTTTGGAAAAATTCACTGAGAAAGTTCACTGAGAATGTTCACTAAGTAATTTGTTTTGGAAAAATTCACTGAGAAAGTTCACTAAGAATGTTCACTAAGCAATTCACTGAGAAAGTTCACTGAGAATGTTCACTAAGCAATTCACTGAGAAAGTTCACTGAGAATGTTCACTAAGAAATTCACTGAGAAAGTTCACTGAGAATGTTCACTAAGAAATTCACTAAGAAAGTTCACTGAGAATGTTCACTCACTAAGCAATTCACTGAGAAAGTTCACTGAGAATGTTCACTAAGAAATTCACTGAGAAAGTTCACTAAGTAATTTATTTGGGAAGATTCACTGAGAAAGTTCACTGAGTAATTTATTTGAGAAAATCCACTGAGAAAATTCACTTAGCTCTTCCTATTTAATTTCATTATACTCTCTAGATTGTTTCAAAATGATTACTTGATCAGAGTAATTAGAAAGATAACAATTTAAGAGTTCCATACTTGCCTTATCTTCCAATAATCATATACCTGGCCAGGGTATACAAGTATTGAGATTAGGTAGTATGCACTTTATTTACTATCATATTCCTCACTTTTCATATCATTATACACATAGGATTTTCCATTCCTAGATTTCCTCCAGGCATCACTTCTATATTTCATCTTGTATCACAAAGATAAGAGAAATTATAAAGCATTTTAAAGAGCACTAAGTAAAATGTAAATTCTCATCTTCCTTGTGTCCTTGTAAGACTAGTCAAAGGAAGTTAAAAAACAACTACCTTCATATCTTTAACACATAGAATCATGAAATGAAGTATCAGAATGAATATATTTCATTTGACTATTACCCCTCACGGTTATCTACCACTTTAGGTTGACTCAACACATAGTGTCTAATTATTTCATGTTGCTGCTTTTGCCTTTACTTAGTGGCTACTGCCCTGGTACACTAGGCATTTATTGCACTGGTGACACCAAAAACTTTGGCTTTTCAGAATAACTAGGCAAATGCCTCTAAAATTATAGAGACCTTACCTTAAATCTCAACTTATTGCCCCTCCTTGGGCACTGTCACGGAACCGGAATCCCAGTCCCATGAACCAAACGTATACCAAAAGCGAAATGCGAAAGCATAAAGCTTAGCACACATGAACAGATAACAAGATAAAGGCACCAACATAATCTCAACAATCAACGAGATATATTAAAAAACATCATTATATTACATGATTTGAATTACATATTCAAGAGTCACTTTGTACAAGTCTGCTCATGTATACTATATCTAGATCTTACAACAAGTACACCTAGCATAGATCACCAAGCCCATCAACCTTCTAGCCATCTCTGAACCTAAAAATAACATACGAGAAATGGGTCAACACACGAGGTGTTGAGTATGGGGCCAAAAAATACACATATATATAAGCTTTGCATAATTTTGAAAAGATTTCAAGATTAAACGAACAAGAATAAACAAGTTAATTGCTTAACAAATGTGAAACCATATTTTATGTCATTTCACTCCATTATACCAACAATATCAAACATGTTTAAGGCCTTTGACCATCTTCCCGTCGGAAGGGTCCGTAAGGGTGCTCAAGCTTAGCTAACCCTTTTATACGAGAGGGACCTCAAGGTTGTAACCAAGAGCCCTTTATCAACAATATTATAATGGAGTTCTATCTATATATATGTGTTCAAGTTATAAAACAGACGAGGCAAACATCGAGTAGCACATAGCAATACTACATGGCAATATTTGAGAAAATAGACAAACAAGCATACAATATATGTCTTTTCAAGCAAGAAAGCGGTAGTCATATAACTAGATAAGTCCCATACCTGATTCAGAGATTCCTAACTTATCCTTCATCATCTAGCCACATTCCAAACCTGATTAATCAACAAGATTACATATATGCATTAGATTCTCATCATTAACCCTAATTATCTTCATTTTAGGGTTTTGGCCAAGATGGGTTCCAAGTTGCTTATTGGTTCATTATATGATATTGTACTGATCTAGAGGTCATCATGATGGTGTGGTTCAGGTTTCAAGTCATTCCGAGGTTCCATTCATTTTATAAGATCATTTCAAGGTTTGAGTCACTTGCTTGCATATTATGATCAAAGGATCCATAATAGAGGAAACATGGTCAAGATATATCGAGGCAAGAGGACCAATCATAAGATATGGTTTATATTAGCAAAGTAGTGTCATAAGAATCTTATCGAAAGATAGGTGGATATCCCTAGAGTCTGGTCACCACACAACCAACATGGTATCATCAACCTATTCACATACATTCAACCATCAACGTAGTTCATATATAGGCCATCAAGGTTCAAGATTTGACTTAGATAGAACATACTCATCCAAGGTATAAATGTGAGAAAGGATTTCCTAATTGACAAGGGGAAGGACAATGTGGGCTCTGATCTCCAAACCACGATATAAACACGATTTAAACGTAGCGGAAATAGTTCGATTAACAGCGGAAGAAAAAAATCACAGAAAATTAAAACTTTTCGAGATAAGAGCTTGAATCCATAAAAACTTCTTTCATAAAAGGAGATAAACTATTTACATCTTTGATAATTACTTCTTGAGTAATTATATACAACATGATACAAAATCTCAAGAACTCAAAATCAAAATCTCAGACCAAAAGACTCCAAGGACCTGAGAGTACAGAGAACACATAGGACTGACTATCTAACTACACAACTCAGTAGTCTGAATCTCCACCTGAGATTTACTACTGCTCCTGGTGCTGCTGCTGCTGATACTGTCCACCTGCAGACTGATTCCTTCATCCTCGACGACCACCTAAAAAGGTTGAAATCTACGGGGTGAGACAATTTTAAATAATTGTCCCAGCGAGAGTTATAACTCTTCGCCAGAAGCTTTATTATAACAATTCAAGAACAACATAGGCAATAAAAGCTTTAAGGTAATCAACAGTAGATTGTTATCAATTAGAACAACAACATTTAAGGAATATGAAGAACATGTATACTAAGTAATGTATCTTCAATCAATGTATCTCGTGGATCAATCTAAGCAGATATGCTACGCGGTTGATTATGTTTTACAAACATCATTATGCCCTGCGGAGATGAGGTATACCGTTCATACTCCAACCGATCACTATTAAGTCGCATCGGTATCATACATAGGTCATCAAAAGAGCCAAATTCTTATGACCTCATCTTCCTCAGTCAGTGTGAGGTTCAACATGCAGGACATCTAATGTCTCTGCTACTATAGCTTACCAGGGTATTCTGGTACTTCGCTATTAGTCACAGTGGCATTCCGTACTCTCTTCGCCATTGAGGGATTTCTTGTTTATCTCTCATCGATGCGGTATAAAAGACTTTCTCGGGACATTAGTGTTACATCACCCCGGCATAACCCATAGTGAAGGATTGATAGATTAAGATACATCTACATCAATTCCTACACTAGGATGTAAGGACATTCACATCCATTTTCCCCACATATTCAAAAGTATGTGATCCAGGAGTTCCCTTAGGAAAACCTGTTTCACCATCATTTAACTCCTGACAATGATGGATCTATGATCAGGGCTCTACATGGTATGATTATACTTGATTCGTTAGGTACATTTTAGTATTCTTTTAACATCATACATGTTTTCAAACATTAATCATTAGAACAGCAGTTATGAAAGTAGAATACTAAATGTATCAAGTCTAACTCACATAATCATCATTTCTCAGTACTCTCATCACAAGTCATCTCTTATAGCATGACCTTGATGGTATTCATGGCTCTCACAGCCTATCAATCTCATAAGATGCTATTAACAAGGCATCAGGATAAATCACTATTCATAAAGCTAACAACATGCTTTCAATGAATATAGTATCATCATCCATACCTGGATATGATCATCCTCATATAGGAATCTGCATGGTTAAATCAACTGATAACAATAAATAACTCATTTAAATAAGTTGTATCTCCCTACTCATACAAGAGCTAGGTTTCCCTGATTTTCATCAATTAGGGTTTACTATTCACAATACATGTCATCATCCTAGAATTAGGGTTTACTATTCACCTATTGGTGAATTGATCTCATAACATCACCATGTATGAGAAACATCATCATTAAAGTCCTCAGATAAGATTAAGATTCATCAATTATCATAAATAGGGTTTTCATGATCTCACATAGGTGGATCATACCCTAATCATGCACATTCATATATATATATATTGAAGGTTCATTACTTGGATTTCAACCATAATTGGGATCTTCTCTCTCCTCTTTACTCATAGGTGATGATTACATCACTCTAGATTAGGTTGGGTTAAGTCCTTATTGACTATCATAAGCCAAATCACCACTATCATGTGATTAGGGTTTGATTAGAACAAGGTATTACTCAATTGAACCCTTCAAGGACATTTTGGTAAATTACCCATTGATCATCATCATGGGTCAATTCATTAGTCATTTAGTCCCTTAATGTCCTAAGTTACCATTAGGGTTTAGATTAGATCACCATTGAACCATTTACACCTTCAAGTGATTAAGTATAAACAACCTTGAAAACCTTCAAACGGTTTCAACCTTCAACCACCAAACGGTCTTGAGACCGTTTGGTCTCAAATGGTCTTGAGACCATTTGACCTCAAACATTCTTGAGACCGTTTGGTCTCAAACGGTCTTGAGATCGTTTGGGTGTGTTGACCGTTTGGGGAGAGTTGACTTTCAAACCGTTTGAAGCTTATGCGGTTTGAAACCGTTTGATCTTAAACGATCTTGAGATCGATTGGTCCAAACGACCTTGAGATCGTTTGAGCCCAAACGGTCTTGAGACCGTTTGGCCCCAAACGGTCTTGAGACCGTTTGGACCTCAAAAGTGGATTAAAGGTTATAAACGATTGGGGTTTTCTATGTTGAAGCCTTCAATTGGCCAAATCCTTGTTAGCCACTTATCAATTGAGACAATTAGGGTTATCCTTAACCAATTGGTCACTCAATTGACCCTCAATTGATATCCAATTAGGGTTGGAGTTGGTTCAATTAAGGTCTATAAACATTCAACCATCAACACTCAACAATGTGAATCAAATCGAAGTTGATCCCATCAATTGACCTCCAATCGGGCTCAAACTTGGCCCAAACGGTCTTGGGATCATTTTCATATCCTCCAAAAGGTCTTGAGACCGTTTGCCCAAGAATGCATCAAAATCTAAGTTGATTTGATAGGGGTTGAACCTTAATTAAGTC
The DNA here is from genome assembly GCA_963693085.1 of Alisma plantago-aquatica. Lineage (NCBI taxonomy): Eukaryota > Viridiplantae > Streptophyta > Magnoliopsida > Alismatales > Alismataceae > Alisma > Alisma plantago-aquatica. The sequence goes on along the minus strand of OY856414.1, from coordinate 87,467,557 downwards.
ACAAATCAGTAAATTTGATTATTTCAATAACCCACTGTAATTGGGCCCTCAATTGATCAAATTACCTTAACCCTAGACCTCCAAACGGTCTTGGGTGATCCCCAAACGGTCTTGAGACCGTTTGGATGATTCCCCAAACGGTCTTGAGACCGTTTGGGCTAATCAACCCAAAATCACTAATTAACTCATTGGAATTTCAACACTGATTTCAATTAGGATTTGCCCTATTAATCAACTTTCAACTCATAACTCGTTTGGAATTAATCCATCAAATTTGGTGAGTCATTAATCAACATCATTATGAACACTAATCCCAAACGGTCAATGCTTGGTCAACCATCTTAAACGGTCTTGAGACCGTTTGCCCAAAAAGGGAAATTTAAACAGATTGAAAGTCAGAACTTAATTCAATTGGATTTGCTAATTGATTTGCTTATATCTCACGATTCCTTTGAAGTTAACCCCTCAAATTTTGTGGGTGCTTAACCTACATAATTATAAACAAGATTCCCATACGATCGTCACTTGGTCAACGCGACCAAACGGTCTTGAAGGCCGTTTGACTTCATACGACCCTGAAACCGTTTGCCCACCAAATGGTTGTGTAAACCGTATGGGCAATTGGTGGAGGTCGTTTGGTAAAGTGGAAATCCGTGGATAAGCATAGGAATTAATGCCCTTATCTTCTACCTCAAGAACAGTAGCAGTTCTTCACGGTTTTGCTTGCAAGGATGCAAGGGAAGATAGGGAAGAATAAGAACTAGCAACTATATGCATAGAAAAAGATGTATAATCAAAGCATAAGGTTTAGAGTTATAAAACCCGCCTAAAGGTTGTTCCTTGAGCTCCAAGATTCCAAGATTCAGGTCTTTAATGGCGTCTTTGAGCTCCACAGGTCGGTCAAGGTGAATTCTCCAAGGAAAAGTTGGAAAGGAATGGCTAGAAAGATAAAGCTAGGTGAGCTAGCCATGAATTCAACCTTGAAATCGAGTTTCCTCCATGAATTCAAGCAAAAGGGATGATCCAAACTTACCTTGAACTCCCTGGTCGTTCTCCTATGCTCCAGAGCTCTGCCTTAGTCGGTTTGAGCAAGGGGGATAAGTGAGGGAATGAAAGAAACGTTTCTTTGCTTGCAAAGGAAGTGGTATATATATTTTGGGTGAAATTTCTTCATAAAGCTTCTACTTTATCCCATTTCTCATCTAAGTCCTTTCTTTATTCTTTGCTCGTCCCTACCCCTTATTTCTAAGGACAATCTCCTTCTAAGGTCAAGAATTGAAGGCAAAGAAGATCAACCCATTACTAAAGTACACATATAAAAGGCTATTATACTTACACCTTGATTATTCAATCACAAAGGTGTTCATTTATAATATGATTATTCAAATGAAGTGCCCTCTTCATCATTTCTACTCTAAATGATGACAAAAGTTATAAAAGATATTTTAGAAGATGAAATTTACAAGTTGCACTCCAAATTTTGGGTAAATTGCATTTTACCCCAAAACCAGGGTTTCAAGCACAGGGATTGCTTCCACAGCTGCACCTTGGTGCTCAAGCTTGGGAAATCCTTGAAACTTTACCATAATCATTCTTATGATGCCTCAACATTAAAGGAACATCTCAACATGTGCAAATTGCAAGTTAACCTTTCTAACTGGGTAAATTGCACATAGGTCCCTGTATTACAAAAAAATACTAAAACATTGTTCAATTAGGGCAGAAATGGAAATATGTGTTCCTCAAGAGTTTAATTACATGCCAAAAGATAATCACCAGTATCTTAATTACATAATTAGGCAAAACACCTAGGGTTAACTCATAACCCAGGTCAGGGATGTTACAAATTATCCACCCCTTACAAGGATTTCGTCCCCGAAATCGATAAAACGTATTAAGAGAAAAGAGCAGGGTATTTCCTTCTCATCTCCTCCTCTAGTTCCCAAGTGGTTTCTTCAACACCACGGTGGTTCCAGAGGACTTTCACAAGGCTTATATCTTTCTTCTTTAACTTTTTAGTTCTACTATCAAGGATTGACACTGGTCCTTCTTCATAAGTTATATCTTCATTCAATTCTACTTCCATAGGTTGTAGAACTGACTCGGTATCTGGGTGACATTTCCTCAGCATAGAAATGTGAAACACAGGGTGTAACCTCTGTAACTCTGGTGTTATCTCTAGTTTATATGCTACCTTTCCAATCCGTTCAATGATCGGATAAGGCCCCATAAATCTAGGAGATAACTTCCCTTTTCTTCCAAAACGAAGAACTCCTTTCCAAGGCGAGACTTTGAGATACACTCTGTCTCCGACCTGGAACTCTAAGGGTCTACGACGCTTGTCAGCATAAGATTTCTACCTATCCTGTGCAGTCTTAATCTGTTGTTGTATTACCTTAATCTTTTCTGTAGTTTGCTGCACAAGATCAGGTCCTAACAACTGATGCTCACCAGTCTCATACCAACACAAGGGTGATCTACAACGTCTACCATACAAGGCTTCATAAGGTGCCGTATCAATACTATGATGATAGCTATTGTTATAAGCAAACTCTATCAAGCTTAGGTGTAGATCCCAACTTCCGGTAAACTAGAGAACACATGCTCTCAACAGGTCTTCTAAGGTCTGTATGGTCCTTTCTGACTGTTCATCAGTCTGTTGATGAAAGGCCATACTAAACCTTAGCTTGGTGCCTAAGGATCTGTGTAACTGCTCCCAAAAATGACTTGTAAACTGGGGACCTCTGTCAGAAACTATAGTGACAGGAACTCCGTGCAAACACACTATCTCTTGAACATACAACTGTGATAACCTCTCCGAAAAATAGGTTGTTTTGACAGGTAAGAAATGCGCTTTCTTAGTCAACCTATCAACAACTACCCAAATGGAATCATGTCCTTTGCTTGTCCTGGGTAGGCCAACAACAAAGTCCATGGTAACATGGTCCCACTTCCACTGTGGTATGGGTAAAGGTTGCATTGTTCCTGCAGGCTTCTGGTGTTCAGCTTTAACTTGCTGACACACAGGACACCTTAGAACAAACTCTGCAACATCCTTCTTCATTCCAGACCACCAATACATATCTTTCAAGTTTCGATACATCTTGGCGCTCCCTGGATGCATGGCATACATCGAAGAATGAGCTTCTTCCAGGACTAACTTCCTCAAGTTGTCCACATCCGGCACTATCATCCTCCCATGATAACAGGCTATTTGATCATCTGAGTCATGGAAACCATCTCATTTCTCACTACCATACTCCGATCTAATCTGCTGAACTACAATATCACCTTTCTGTGCTTCCTTAATCTACTTTCTAAGGGTAGGTTTAATATGCATCTCAGCTAACAACCCGGCTAACAATGACACCTTCAACTGTACATTGTCTTGCCTTAAAGAGATAAGTATATCTCTCTTAGAGCATACTAAAGAGTTTAGTTGTGCCCTTTCCATGGTTGATGTTGTTGATTTCCTACTCAAGGCATCAACAATCACATTAGCCTTCCCCGGATGGTAATCAATCGTACAATCGTAGTCCTTGATTAATTCCATCCAGCGGTGTTGTCTCATATTAAGCTCATGCTGAGAGAAGATGTACTTAAGGTTCTTATGGTCAGTGAAAATCTAAAATGTCTCTCCATAAAGATAATGTCTCCAGATTTTCAGGGCATGAACCACAGCAGCTAACTCTAGATCGTGTGTCGGATAATTCTCTTCGTGTTTCTTAAGCTGTTGGGAAGCAAAAGAAATTACTTGTTTATTCTGCATCAACACACATTTGAGTCCATTCTTGGAGGCATCACAGAAAACTATGTATCCTTTGCCTTGCTCAGGTAACACAAGTACTGGTGCACTTGTCAACCTCTCCTTCAACAATTGAAAAGATTGCTGACACTTATCACTCCAGTCAAAAGGAACTTATTTCCGGGTCAACTTTGTCAAGGGTAAGGCTATGGAACTAAAGTTCTTAATGAACCTTCGATAATAGCCTGCTAACCCTAAGAAACTTCGAATCTCCGTCGGCGTCTTCGGTTGTTCCCACTGTAGAACAGATTCTACCTTTGTAGGGTCAACACGAATTCCCAAGGCAGATATCACATGTCCAAGAAAAGATACCTCCGACAGCCAGAACTCACACTTGCTAAACTTAGCATACAACTTGTGTTCTCTTAGCAAGGTAAAAGCTTGGCGAAGATGCTGCTCATGCTGCTGAGCATCCTTGCTAAAAATCAGAATGTCATCTATGAAGATGACAACACACTGATCGAGGAAAGGTCGAAAAACTCTATTCATGAGTTCCATGAATGCAGTTGGTGCATTGGTTAGTCCAAACGACATAACCGTGAACTCATAGTGACCATATCTTGTTCTAAAGGCAGACTTGGATATGTCACTATCCTTAATACAGAGTTGATGATATCCAGACCTCAGGTCTATCTTTGAGAAGACGGTTGCACCACACAACTGGTCAAAGAGATCATCAATCCTCGGCAGAGGGTACTTATTCTTTATCATTACTTTATTGAGTTGTCTATAATCAATGCACAACCACATTGACCCATCTTTCTTTCTAACAAACAAAACCGGAGCACCCCAAGGTGAAGTGCTCGGTCGGATAAAACCTTTCTCAAGTAACTCTTGAAGTTGTTTCTTGAGTTCTGCCATCTCAGCAGGCGCCATCCTATACAGTGTCTGGGCTATAGGTTTCATGTCTGGGATCAAATTGATTTCAAAATCAATTTCCCGAGGCGGTGGTATACCTAGAAGTTCTTCAGGAAACACATCCTTGAATTCCATGACTATAGGAACTTCAGCAGGGTTGAGACCTTCTTTGGTAACATCTACCACATGGGCCAAGAATGCATAACATCCTTGCCTCATCAGCTTATCAGCAACCATAGCTGACACAAGATAGGTGGGTAGAATCTTCCTTTCTCCTTGAAAGATCCACGTGTTGTTTTTATCAGCAAACATAACAAGCTTGGATTCACAATCCAAGACAACTCAATACTTTTCCAAGGTATCCATCCCGAGGATTATATCAAATCCTTGCATATCAAGTGGTATAAGGTCCACTTGAATGCGATGGTTAGAAAAGAAGAGGATGCAGGGAGAGCATACCTCCTGCAACACAGCAGACCCACTCAACGGAGTCTCCAAAAACAAGCTATCTGCCCTATGACTAATTGTCATATAGCAGTTACGAATCACTCTCCGAGTGACAAAGGAGTGCGTAGCACCCGGGTCAATTAGAACAGATACCACACAAGATTTAGACATATTAGAATATAAAAGTTCCATCTGACCTGCCACTACTCATGGATTGACCACTGCATCAGGTGGGTTCATAGCATAGAACCTTGCTGTCGCCTGGTGTTGAGGTGGTGCTGATGATCCAGCTTGAGACGCTTGTCCACATCCTCGAGCTGCTCCTTGAGATTGCCTTCTCTGAAATCCATGTTGACTCTGCCTCTGAGGTTGTGTCACACTGACAGGCCTAGATCGGTAGTCCTTCATTAAATGCCCCACCTTCCCACAGTTGTAACAGCTCCTCTCCAGTTGTTGTGGTCTAGGTGGTCCTGTGACTGACATCGATGCTGAACTACGAGTCTCTTGTTGAGGTAGGCTTCGTCCCCTACCTCTACTCAGTGACCACTGTGTCTGAGCACTCGTTCTGGGTGGTGGAGGTGTAGGTGCAGAGAATCTAGGCTTCTTAAAGTCTCTAGATGAAAAACTCTAGAACTGCGGATATCTTTTATGGGTTTCTCTCTTCTCGACTACGTATTTCTCTATCCTTCTGACTGACTCAACGAAGGTAGAAAACACCTCCTGATTCTCTAGGGCAGACACGGGAGTAGTCAAGTCGGCGTTTAAACCCTTCTCGAACCTTCTGATTCTTTCTTCTTCCGTGGCAGCCATGTGTGGACAAAACCGCAGTAACTCCATGAACTTAGCTTCATACTCGCTAATGTTCATCATGCCCTGCCTCAGTCTCTCAAACTGAGAGATCTTCTCATCTAGGAAGGTCTTTGGAAAATATCTATTGATAAATTCCCGACAGAAATTTTCCCACGAGATCTCCACTCCAGGCCTCTTCTGCTCTTCCATGGTCCACCAGTGACCAGCACTTCCCTTGAGAAGATATACAGCGTGTCTAACCTTCTGAGCTTCTGGGATGTTGAGGATTCTAAAAGCTTTTTCCAATTCGGTCAACCACAGATCGGCATCTACAGGATCAGCTGTTCCAAAGTATTCGGTTGCTCTGACACGACGAAGTCGCTCGAACGTCTTACCGATACCTTGTCCTTCAGGCTGGGCAGGTGCCCTAGGTGCAGGCATGGGCATCCTGTCGGTGATGTGTGTCATGGCATTCATAAACTGCCCGAACATAGTTTGAACAGCTGGGTTTTCCATGTCAGCTGGGTCAAACTGAGGTGGCTCAGGTACAGGTTGTTCTATCTCCAGGTTCCTTGCACCTCCTTGGGGTGCAACAACACTACTTTCTGCCACGAACTCCTCGTGTGTTTCATACATTCTTAATTATCTTCTTCTCCTGAGGAGCAGAAGACTCTATTAGATAAGAAAGAAATACTAAGGATAGACTCGACATCCTAATTCCTATGTCTCTGTAGACTCAGTGAACCTGGCTCTGATACCACTAATTGTGGGCTCTGATATCCAAACCACGATATAAACACGATTTAAACGTAGCGGAAACGGTTCGATTAACAGCGGAAGACAAAAATCACGGAAAATTAAAACTTTTCGAGATAAGAGCTTGAATCCATAAAAACTTCTTTCATAAAAGGAGATAAACTGTTTACATCTTTGATAATTACTTCTTGAGTAATTATATACAACATGATACAAAATCTCAAGAACTCAAAATCAAAATCTCAGACCAAAAGACTCCAAGGACCTGAGAGTACAGAGAACACATAGGACTGACTATCTAACTACACAACTCAGCAGTCTGAATCTCCACCTGAGATTTACTGCTGCTCCTGGTGCTGCTGCTGCTGATATTGTCCACCTGCAGACTGATTCCTTCGTCCTCGACGACCACCTAAAAAGGTTGAAATCTACGGGGTGAGACAATTTTAAATAATTGTCCCAGCGAGAGTTATAACTCTTCTTCAGAAGCTTTATTATAACAATTCAAGAACAACATAGGCAATACAAGCTTTAAGGTAATCAACAATAGATTTTTATCAATTAGAACAACAACATTTAAGGAATATGAAGAACATGTATACTAAGTAATGTATCTTCAATGAATGTATCTCTTGGATCAACCTAAGTAGATATGCTACGCGGTTGATTATGTTTTACAAACATCATTATGCCCTGCGGAGATGAGGTATACCGTTCATACTCCAACCGATCACTATTAAGTCACATCGGTATCATACATAGGTCATCAAAAGAGCTGGATTCTTATGACCTCATCTTCCTCAGTCAGTGTGAGGTTCAACATGCAGGACATCTAATGTCTCTGCTACTATAGCTTACTAGGGTATTCTGGTACTTCGCTATTAGAGTCACAGTGGCATTCTGTACTCTCTTCACCATCGAGGGATTTCTTGTTTATCTCTCATCGATGCGGTATAAAAGACTTTCTCGGGACATTAGTGTTACATCACCCTGGCATAACCCATAGTGAAGGATTGATAGATTAAGATACATCTACATCAATTCCTACACTAGGATGTAAGGACATTCACATCCATTTTCCCCACATACTCAAAAGTATGTGATCCAGGAGTTCCCTTAGGAAAACCTATTTCACCATCATTTAACTCCTGACAATGACGGATCTATGATCAGGGCTCTACATGGTATGATTATACTTGATTAGTTAGGTACATTTTAGTATTCTTTTAACATCATACATGTTTTCAAACATTAATCATTAGAACAACAGTTATGAAAGTAGAATACTAAATGTATCAAGTCTAACTCACATAATCATCATTTCTCAGTACTCTCATCACAAGTCATCTCTTATAGCATGACCTTGATGGTATTCATGGCTCTCACAGCCTATCAATCTCATATGATGCTATTAACAAGGCATCAGGATAAATCACTATTCATAAAGCTAACAACATGCTTTCAATGAATATAGTATCATCATCCATACCTGGATATGATCATCCTCATATAGGAACCTGCATGGTTAAATCAACTGATAACAATAAATAACTCATTTAAAGAAGTTGTATCTCCCTACTCATACAAGAGCTAGGTTTCCCTGATTTTCATCAATTAGGGTTTACTATTCACAATACATGTCATCATCCTAGAATTAGGGTTTACTATTCACCTATTGGTGAATTGAACTCATAACATCACCATGTATGAGAAACATCATCATTAAAGTCCTCTGATAAGATTAAGATTCATCAATTATCATAAATAGGGTTTTCATGATCTCACATAGGTGGATCATACCCTAATCATGCACATTCATATATATATTGAAGGTTCATTACTTGGATTTCAACCATAATTAGGATCTTCTCTCTCCTCTTACTCATAGGTGATGATTACATCACTCTAGATTAGGTTGGGTTAAGTCCTTATTGACTATCATAAGCCAAATCACCACTATCATGTGATTAGGGTTTGATTAGAACAAGGTATTACTCAATTGAACCCTTCAAGGACATTTTGGTAAATTACCCATTGATCGTCATCATGGGTCAATTCATTAGTCATTTAGTCCCTTAATGTCCTAAGTTACCATTAGGGTTTAGATTAGATCACCATTGGACCATTTACACCTTCAAGTGATTAAGTATAAACAACCTTGAAAACTTTCAAACAGTTTCAACCTTCAACCACCAAACGGTCTTGAGACCGTTTGGTCTCAAACGGTCTTGAGACCGTTTGACCTCAAACGGTCTTGAGACCGTTTGGGTGTGTTGACCGTTTGGGGAGAGTTGACTTTCAAACCATTTGAAGCTTATGCGGTTTGAAACCGTTTGATCTTAAACGATCTTGAGATTGATTGGTCCAAACGACCTTGAGATCGTTTGAGCCCAAACGGTCTTGAGACCGTTTGGCCCCAAATGGTCTTGAGACTGTTTGGACCTCAAAAGTGGATTAAAGGTTATAAACGATTGGGGTTTTCTATGTTGAAGCCTTCAATTGGACAAATCCTTGTTATCCACTTATCAATTGAGACAATTAGGGTTATCCTTAACCAATTGGTCACTCAATTGACCCTCAATTGATATCCAATTAGGGTTGGAGTTGGTTCAATTAAGGTCTATAAACATTCAACCATCAACACTCAACAATGTGAATCAAATCAAAGTTGATCCCATCAATTGAACTCCAATCAGGCTCAAACTTGGCCCAAACGGTCTTGGGATCGTTTGGATAACCTCCAAACGGTCTTGAGACCGTTTGCCCAAGAATTCATCAAAATCTAAGTTGATTTGATAGGGGTTGAACCTTAATTAAGTCACAAATCAGCAATTTGATTATTTCAATAACCCACTGTAATTGGGGCCTCAATTGATCAAATTACCTTAACCCTAGACCTCCAAACGGTCTTGGGTGATCCCCAAACGGTCTTGAGACCGTTTGGATGATTCCCCAAACGGCCTTGAGACCGTTTGGGCTAATCAACCCAAAATCACTAATTAACTCATTGGAATTTCAGCACTGATTTCAATTAGGATTTGCCCTATTAATCAACTTTCAACTCATAACTCGTTTGGAATTAATCCATCAAATTTGGTGAGTCATTAATCAACATCATTATGAACAGTAATCACAAACGGTCAATGCTTGGTCAACCATCTTAAATGGTCTTGAGACCATTTGCCCAAAAAGGGCAATTTAAACAGATTGAAAGTCAGAACTTAATTCAATTGGATTTGCTAATTGATTTGCTTATATCTCACGATTCCTTTGGAGTTAACCCCTCAAATTTTGTGGGTGCTTAACCTACATAATTATAAACAAGATTACCATACGTTCGTCGCTTGGTCAATGCGACCAAACGGTCTTGAAGGCCGTTTTCCTTCATACGACCCTGAAACCGTTTGCCCACCAAATGGTTGTGTAAACCGTATGGGCAATTGGTGGAGGTCGTTTGGTAAAGTGGAAATCCATGGATAATCATAGGAATTAACGCCCTTATCTTCTACCTCAAGAACAGTAGCAGTTCTTCACGGTTTTGCTTGCAAGGATGCAAGGGAAGATAGGGAAGAATAAGAACTAGCAACTATATGCATAGAAAAAGATGTATAATCAAAGCATAAGGTTTAGAGTTATAAAACCCGCCTAAAGGTTGTTCCTTGAGCTCCAAGCTTCCAAGATTCAGGTATTTAATGGCGTCTTTGAGCTCCACAGGTCGGCCAAGGTGAATTCTCCAAGGAAAAGTTGGAAAGGAATGGCTAGAAAGATAATGCTAGGTGAGCTAGCCATGAATTCAACCTTGAAATCGAGTTTCCTCCATGAATTCAAGCAAAAGGGATGATCCAAACTTACCTTGAACTCCCTGGTCATTCTCCTATGCTCCAGAGCTCTGCCTTAGTCGGTTTGAGCAAGGGGGATAAGTGAGGGAATGAAAGAAACATTTCTTTGCTTACAAAGGAAGTGGTATATATATTTTGGGTGAAATTTCTTCATAAAGCTTCTATTTTATCCCATTTCTCATCTAAGTCCTTTCTTTCTTCTTTGCTCGTCCCTACCCCTTATTTATAAGGACAATCTCCTTCTAAGGTCAAGAATTGAAGGCAAAGAAGATCAACCCATTACTAAAGTACACATATAAAAGGCTATTATACTTACACCTTGATTATTCAATCACAAAGGTGTTCATTTATAATATGATTATTCAAATGAAGTGCCCTCTTCATCATTTATACTCTAAATGATGACAAAAGTTATAAAAGATATTTTAGAAGATGAAATTTACAAGTTGCACTCCAAATTTTGGGTAAATTGCATTTAACCCCAAAACCAGGGTTTCAAGCACATGGATTGCTTCCACAACTGCACCTTGGTGCTCAAGCTTGGGAAATCCTTCAAACTTTACCATAACCATTCTTATGATGCCTAAACATCAGAGGAACATCTCAACATGTGAAAATTGCAAGTTAACCTTTCTAACTGGGTAAATTGCACATAGGTCCGTGTATTACAAAACAATACTAAAACATTGTTCAATTAGGGCAGAAATGGAAATATGTGTTCCTCAAGAGTTTAATTACATGCCAAAAGATAATCACCAGTATCTTAATTACATAATTAGGCAAAACACCTAGGGTTAACTCATAACCCAGGTCAGGGATGTTACAGACCCGGGATAGGATCCATATCACATTTTGGGCACAAGGAAAACAAGTAAGTGATAAAATTCAAATAAGTAGCTGCTAGGGTACTTAGGGTTATATACACCACCATAGGTTATGAGGGTATGACATTAGGAATTATTATCACACAACATCACAAGATTACTAATTTCAAGATGTGAGAGTGGTTTAGGTAAAAAGGATCTAACTCTTATCATCAATATACATCCATTATACTTAAGATAATCAAAGCACCCATCTTTTAGGCAATAAGGGAAAAACTAAGTGAAACTAGGGTCTGAAAACATGCCCAAATTGTAGATATTTTCGAAAGGAACAAAATGATATATTAGATCATGTATTTTGGACTTAGGGTCTATGCATTATCATTTTTTTGAAGTTTCAACCATAATCGTTGGGGGTAGAGGAATTTACCTCATGGTTGGGCCTCCCACGCACTGGGCCTTGGACGCATCCTTCCTTATCCAGTGACAATCCAGCCCAGCCGGATCGCTGGGGTTTCATCTCGTTTACGCGATGTCTCTGTTCCCTACATGGAACAGGGCACGAACATGGGAGCTTCTTCCCCGTCTCCAAACCATCATAGCACGAAACTCCACGTGAGGGGAGTGCGGCGTCGGGGCAAACAGTGGTGATGGGCGATGCTGCTACAACCCCAATGCACCGAAGGGTTCCATCTGGTCAGGGCACCATCCTGGCTTCTTTTCTAGTTTCACACGGCGACACCAAGATGGGGGAAACCGTGCCCATGGCTGCTGCATCCGAGCAGCATAAAAGGCGAGGGGGCGATGGGAAGAAGGCTTGGAGCCGAGGGGAGCATGCGGGCAAGAATCACAGAGAGATTCCACCAGCCAAGCATGTTGTGCACTATCCAGTTTACAGACGTAACCACAAAGAAGAAAGGGGAAGATGGCTGGCGGCTTGAGCAAACAAGGGGAGGGAAACGAAGACAAGGGGAACTAGGGTTAGATCGGAGGGTTTTATAAAGGAACAAAGAATGCTAGGGTTTAGGTCCCTTTCATTCATCGCATGGTCTGATTGCTTTCCCGATCCGGCTACGGAAGGGGAAGCCGCTGAAGCGCTTCCTTCCGTTTTGGGAAGGAGGAAGACAACTATTTAAATGGGACGTGTGTCTGATATTGGGCCCAAAAAGGCTTGAAAATCAACAAGAATAATTAAAACGTGTACAATATGAGTCAAAATTCAAATACCCATATCTTGGGCTAGGATGGTCCGAATGAGGTAAAATTTGTACCGTTGGGAAGATAAAAGAATACTCTATATTTTGAAACATATTATAGAGCAAGGTGATCATATTAATCAGGTTCAAGATTATGTACAAAGTAGTGAATCATTAAATAGTGAAATTTAGATCAAGAGAGAAAATCAAAAGTACACATTGTGAAATTGATCATTATAGTGGCCAAAAAGAAAAATCTCAACTCTCCAATTATGAAATTTACATCAAATTCAATGATGGGCCACTTTATGAGAGAGGAACATATCACTGGAAGAGAGAGAAAAGGTCAGGTTATCACAGGCACTACCATCATAGATGTACTATTTGTCTAAACTTATGGCAGAGTCTACTTTCTCACCATATATTAATCTTTCCCACATTTCCACTATTCCAACATGACCATGTCACTTAGGAATCCTTTCAAAGCCCAAAGTTTATGCATTAAGGACTGGTAACTTAGATTGTAATACCAATATCCATCTTCTATATGCATCACTTTTGTCCTAACCTGCCCTTCAAGAGCATAACATAGGATTCTCTATCCTGATTAGTTCAATATGGAAATTCTCAGGCACTTGTTCTCCTCTTTCTTGGTCCCATGCACCCTCTCTTGGTGCAACAACATTGCCCTTAGCAATGTGTTCCTCGTGTTCTCCAGTCATTTTTAAACTTCACCCTTTCTTCTGCCTAAGAAAAAGTCACTATAGGGTATACTGGAGGACACCAACACAGACTCAACACCTTAGTCCTATGTCTCTGTAGACTCAGCGAACCTAGAGCTCTGATACCACTTAATTGTGGCATACACCTCATAAAAACATAATTAACTAATGCGGAAGCGTTCACTAAGCAGCGGATTATCGAAAATCACCAAAAATTAAAACCTTTTTACCAAGAGGTCCATCATATGAAAACTTTCTCACATAGAACAAAAGTAACACATTTACATTCTATTTTAAAGGTACATGTCCTGCATCATCACTTTCTGAAAATTACAAGCATCAACTACCCTGTTAAACTAAACACAGGTAGTATAAAATCTCGGGGCACTGAGCCAAAATCTCGAAAGCACTAACTACTACTCCGAGGACTTGATAGTACAGAGACGACACATAGGACTCTATGTATATCTACACAAGGCATATCAACCAGTGTCTCCACCTGAGACTTCACTACTGTCCCTACTGCTACTGTTGTTGTCCTTCTCCTACTGAAGGATTCCTACCTCCTCATCCGCGTCCACCTAAAAATGTGGTTCCCACGGGGGTGAGAATTGTAAATTGCCCCAACGAGAGATATAAATCTCTGCCAGAAACATTATTATTGCAGCTTAAGAAGGTAATTATGAATAGGGGAATCATAATTGTTTGACAACATGTAACTCAATGTCTAACAGATTAGAATATTATTTTTATCAAAAGCATTGCAGCTATAACTTGATAGAGCAACATGTCACTTATCCATTAAGGAATATGAAGAACATGTATAACATTTATTTACTATAGAATCATTACCACAACATTAACTCTCTTCAATCTTAGATCATATATCTAATGCCTGGCATTGTCATTGTGGAGTCATGGCCTGTAGTCATACTCTTTTCACAAAGTATTGGGATCTTAATCCCTCAACTCATCAAGTACATTTCCACTTCTTAACAAGTTCATCATCATGATTATAGGATATGGGTATTTGAATCCTCAACTCATCACAAAAAACTTGTTACCACTTATTAGGTAACTTCATGCCTTCAGGTCATCTGACCAAGGACATTATGAATCTTGCTACACAAAGTATTCCACATAGTTCACAAAGCTCATATCACCTTTTGTTACCTCTTAATAGGCAACAAGGAACATTATGATTTATGAATCCATAACCAATTTCAATAAGTAAAACACCATATGGCACACAGGGCTCATAAGTTTTCAGATTACTTCTCACTAAGAAATAAAGCATATGAAGGCTTATAAGGCCTATGAAACATTTTTAGTATACAATGCATTATAGTCCATACCTGGCTATGATCATCTGCTCAACATACCTGCATGTTTAGTACTCATGATAACAATCATATATCAGTATCATGCAATCCAAGGGTCTTCTCATTACATACATAACTCATCAATATGTAGTTAAACTTCACATAGGATTACTCTGTGTTAAGACTTCACATAGCATCATCCTATACTAGGGTTTCACATAGCATTACCATGTATTAGGGTTCACATAGCATTAACTTATATTAGGGTTTCAAATAGCATTACCATGTATTAGGGTTCACATAGCATTAACTTATATTAGGGTTTCACATAGCATTACCTTGTATTAGGGTTCACATAGGAAGGAATCAATATGGATAACATAAGTATTCGATCATACTTATTTATTCTCATCATTTCATCATTAAATGAATTATCAACACACAGTATGAGTCTCTCTCTCATCTTTGCCAGAATATGATTACATCATAGTTTATAGGTTTGGATTAACCTTTTCATAAGGCATGTTAGCCTACATTCATAAAAGTGCATTACATCTCAATGTAACAATTGACATGACACATTTCATATGTCACTCATCCAATTATATTGGACTTATAACACATCTAGGTATATCAGTATTGGGGTGTTGGATGTGATATCTATCATATCTTGATGTATCACTTCCCTCAACACCTTTATCTTTCTTGAGTTCACCCACTTAGCTTGTATTAGGGTATTCCCCATCCTAATACTTTATGCACCAGTTCATCACATTCATCATGTAATGTATTGGTCGTAAGTCACTCATTTAGAATAGACAACCATTGCCAATGAAATGGACTCATCCTTAAGTTAGGAACTATTGATATAAGGATATCCATTATCAACCTCTTTAGGTGTTACATTTGTCAAAACATTAATTACTATTCCATTATTAGGAATAGCATTCTCCATATTTATAATTTGAGGATTCACATAGAATTTCCCATATATTTATGGATTTCATATAGTATTACTCTTCAATAGAGTTTCACATAATCATCCTTCTATATCAGGGTTTCACCTAGTATTATGTGAAATTAAGATTTCACAACACATCACCCAGAGTTAAGGCTTCACATAGCATTAATGGCACTACCCTATATTAGGGTTTCATATAACTTTATCCCATTTTAGGGATTAAGGTTTACCATTCACATCCAAGTAAGGTTTCTCATACCTCATACCCAAATTAGGGTTAGGATGTACAATTCCCATTAAATTAGGGTTTCCTTCATTGTTACACTAAGTTAGGGTTACATCATCACCCTAGTTTATGGTTTAACTGAGCTTTGCCCTAAATTAGGGTCCTACATAGCCTTGCATTAGATTAGGGTCAAGGTATATCAATCTTTTCAATGAAGATTTCATGATCTCATATTATGGATCAAACCCTGATTACACATTGTTTCATAATGAGAGAATTAGGGCTTATGATATAAGCAATCATCTCTCTCATTCTTTCTCTCTCTCTCATCCTCTTTAGGATGTTAGCTACTCCAAGATTGAACTAGGTCAGCCCTTCAACTAAGTACACATAGTTAGGGTTAATCTTCATAATCACCATTGATCTACATCATCAATAATCAAGTAGCTAATTGACCTTTGATCATATTAGGTGTCCAAATGGTTTAACCAATTTGAACCTCAAAAGGTATTAGTCACTTAGACCTCAAACGGTCTTGGTCACTTAGACCTCAAACAGTCTTGAACAATTAAGTTCAAACGGTTTGAAACCGTTTAGCAAAGTAGTTACTTGAAACCGTTTGCTAAAGTGAACTCTTGAAACCGTTTGCTAAAGTGAACACCTGAAACCGTTTGCTAAAGTGAACACTTGAAAACGTTTGAGCCTCAACCGGTTTGGGATCGTTTGGTCCCAAACGGTCTTGAGACTGTTTGGACTCAAACGGTCTTAAGACCGTTTGGTCCAAACCCTCTCAAAACCGAATGGACCAAAAAGGGTCTTCAACACTTAGTCGATTCAAGGTTCCAATCCATGGACCAACTATCAATTGGACCACTAAAGTATTCATCAATTGAACCAATGAATCACCATTCAATTAGAAATTCAATTAGGGTTTTAAACCCAATTGATCTAGGTTTGATAGTCAAGAAATCATCACTTAGGGTTTTGAAATCGAGGATGCATCAATGATTGACATTGTGGAACTTAATCAATTGGAATTAGTGAACCATTATCATCACATGATATGACCTGACCTCAAACAGTCTAGAATGACCCCAAAATGGTCTTTGAGGTCATTTGGATGATCTCCAAATGGTCTTGAGACCGTTTTCCCATTTCATCATCAAAATCCATAACATCCAATTAGGGTTTGGATAATTGGATTGATTATCAAATCAGCAATTGATTGCATTTCAATTTGGTATCTTTGGATCTTTAAATACCCAACCATACTCAACACTAGAACTAAAAATGGTATTGTTTGACCTACAAATGGTCTTGAGACCGTTTGGGTGATTCCCAAATGGTTTTGAAACCGTTTGGATCAAGCAACCCAAAACATCAACTCAATCAATTGCAAAATCAGCACTTAGGCGATTAGGGTTTCTATTTGAAAGTTTGTCCATATGTTGAGTTAATCAATTGGAGCCATTGGATCATAATCCAACACACACTAGGGTTCAGACCTCAAACGGTCAACCCATCCAAATGGTCAACACCCTCATGCGGTTTGGGACTCAAATCACCAAACGGTTTTGAAACTGTTTGATCTCCAAACGGTTTGGTGAAACCGTTTGGACCATTTTATTGAAACCGTTTGCAAGAGATATTTGGGGAGGTGTGTGCTTATGATGATGTCATCATCATCAAGTTCCAAAACCATGAAGTTTTCTGTGATTTCCATGGTGGTTGCATCAATCAACCAAAATAAATTTCAGAAATGCAGAAACGATCACCAATTGATAAGGAATTGATTACAATAATAAAAATAAGGGTTCATGTTATAAAACCCGCCTCCAATTGAGCTCCAAAGCTCCAAGATCACACCAAAAATGGTGGATGCAACTCCTTTCACTATTCCAAGGCTCGTCCTCAAGCTTTGAGTGAAAATAATTGGTTAGAATTGAAGAGGGGATCGAGTTATGAAGGATTCATGCATTGATTTTTTATTTTCACCATGGATTCAAGGTGAAAGGAGGCCAAGAAGCTTACCAACAGGTTGGGGGTCGTACTCCTGTTTCTACCAACTCCCTTGGTCGTTTTTTCAAGCAAGAAGTGAAAGGGATTTCGAAAATATTCCTTCACCTCAAAGATAAAGGAGCTTATATATGAATTTTATTGAAAATTCATTTAAGAGAGAGAAAGTCAGAATTATCTCCTCAACTTTCTTGCCATAAGCCCCCTTTTCTTCCTCAGGGACGAGGCTATATTCTTTTCCTCTTATTCCTCTAAATTATCCACATTTTAAAGGAAAAGAAACTAAGCACCTTAAATCATATAATACTAATATCCATAAGTGAGTGGATATTTCTTTTTCTTATAATAATATGAATGAGTTATCCACTTCCCTTGGATATTTTCGTGGCCTAGCAGAGGCACAAAGGTGTTCACACTGAGCAGATTCAACCATCTCGTTTTTGGTTGAAGGCCCTTCAATTATTTTATTTATTTTTGCATTAAATGGAAGTAAAGTTCCAATTATGCTTAAATCTTGATTATTTTAATATCAAGATTATCTCTCCTCCAAAATGATTCTAATGAGGCGCCCTTATCATTTTATTGCCTCAACATGATTCCAAGATACATTAGGGACCTTATTGAATTGGCAATTTTCATATTGAACCCTGGGTTTTGGGTAAATTGCACATTACACCAAAACTAGGTTTTAATGCACAAACATTGCTTTATCAGCTCTTTCTTGGTACTCAGGCTACCACAAGACATACCTCTGCATCATATTCACTCTCATGATGTTTAAACACATTAGGAACATATTATCATGTACAATTTGCAATTTAACCCCTCAACTTGGGTAATTTGCACTTTAGTCCAAATCAAGTAAAACATTATTTCAATATTATTCAAAAAGGACTAAAATTGAAATATAAGTTCCTCTTGAGCCCTAATTACTTTTCACAAGATAATATTAAGCATATAATTATCTTTCTTAATCAAAACACCTAGGGTTAAAGCATAACCCAGGTCAGGGATGTTACATTAAAGGTTTCAAGTTATAAATTTGAAGTCTGATCCTTTTCAATATGCCTCTTTTTAAACATATGATTTAGGGTGATCTGTAAATTATATGTGGCTCATACACAAACATCTTGACTAAGAATATAGGGTGAACAAGATACTACATGGCCTGCAACAACCTAAAAGAGGTGTGCGACACACCAACTGACCATAACCTAAGTTACATCAAGGGTCTAAAATGAACAATTTTTAGAAACTTTCCTCAATTTAAACCTAATAACGTTCTTATGGGATAGTCAAAGTATCACCAAATTGAGATTGTGGCATGAATCCAATACATCTCTAGTAAATTAATTACTTCAAAATGACACAACATATAGGATTTGTTAACCTAACATCAACATCAATTGAACTCCACACAAAATCAAATGTGTTGTAAATTATTGGTAAGATTTTGACATAGATCAAGAACATTCATTAGATCATAAGAAACTATGTATAAATCTCATCATTAACTTCATAAACACCTAAAACGAGATAAGGATACCTTCACCATTCACATATATAGATTTGAACTCAAAAAATTGTTCATTCTCAATGCCATGAATTGACTTATTTTATTGGGTATATGGATACTAACGATGAGAGGCCTTGATGGAGCCACTTGGTTTTATCCATCCTATATGGATAAACATATATGGGTGGAAAGACATGCAACATGGAAGCACATTATGGATTCATGAGATTTTTTACCCATTGACACAACGACACCAGTCTATGTCTTAATAAATAGTGCCTCTCAAAAATTTCCAGAGGTTGAATTGTCTCTTATCCAAATGGAAATCATTTGTCTTATGTAGTGGTATGTATTTTTGCATTAAGGCATCAATCATCTCATCCCATGATTGATTGACTCTAGAGGTAAACTTGAGGAATGGAGCCTTGTCCTTGTTTAATAAGAATATGAAAAACATTTCAAGTAAATCACAGTGATTGGGACCCTATCGAGTTTAAGCATGTAAAACATCTCCAAAAACCTATTTATATACACCATTGGGTTATCCATGTTGTGTACATGGAATGATTGTGATCTGATTAGAACCACCAATCCTAGATCAATTTTGTAGCTACCCAAATTCACTAGACGGTGCTTGATTGGTCCTAGTTGAGCTGTAGCTGATGACTCTTATATCTTCTCCCAATCTGTTCCTTGAGCATGTCCTTCACATTATCATCACCATTATGTGCCCTGTTTTCCTCCTATTCTTGCTCTGCCTATGGTGTCAGATTTGAATAAGCTTCTTAGATGAAGCCCCAAACTCACATGCCTTGTGTAAGATCTCTTCTCTCTCTATACACGGTGGAGTAGCAACTCCATAGTCTATAGTTTGAGTGTGAACCATGCACTAGCACTTGTAAAAATGAAAAATGAACTATGAGAATGCATAGTACTAGGAATTTGAAAAAAGAAGATTTATCAATTATATTTGCTACAAAAATAAAATAAAATAAAATAAGTAAGGGCCTAGAGTGGCCGGTTGCAACACTTGTGGTGCTGGTGTTGCTAACTCCCAGAAACGATGCCAAAAACTTGACATGCACACATTGGGCATGCAAAATGCAAGTGTACATGTGTTGTAATAAAGACCTTTGAGGTTCAATTGTCAAACTCAGGGAATTATTCATAAGGAAAACTACTTACTAAAATCAAATCAGCTTGGTCTAACGAAAGAGTTGATTGGTTGTCAATTAACTAAGAGCAAATATTTAAACCTAAATTTAGATGGTTGTGATCAGAAATGGATGGATTCCTTAGGATTTGTGGTTTCACCATGACATACACCCTATTTAAATTCCTTATTATTAATAATCATTCACCCTTTATTTGGACTAAAACCCATAGCAAGCATTACCTACTCCTACAACAAAACCACTACCTAAACTAAGACAAACCCCACACCTATATCAATTTAGGACCAAGTTCAGATGTATGATCAAAATCTCTAGGTTGTCCTTTCATAGCCATAAGCCTTCACCTGAAGTGTTATATAGGCTATGGAATCTAAGAGTTGTCTGACTACTAATCCCTCTCTCGAAGTAAATCATGGTCTATCACTTTGATTATGGTGATCAAGTATAAACAAATCAACAAAGATATCATAGATTTATGTCATAAACAAAGTAAATAAATTAATAACTCATATAATTCAAACACAATGCAATGCGAGCTACTCTTGTATATTAAGGAATAAAGGGGTTAAGTCCCGTATGAGTGTCATCAAGAGAAAAAGGAGAAAATAGGCTAAACACCATGAAAATGATATAAACCCTCCAAGAGAAGTTGTCTTGGTTACCCCCTATGATGAACACCCTCATATACAACTTTCTAACTATGATTCCGTCCTTTAAAAGTGTTTAGAGCATCCGGTCGGTGGCTATCTCCTTCATCTTTTCCTATCTTGGCTCTGGGATATGCACATATGTGATAGTTCGTTTGTGTCCGCTCTCCCTAGGTCATAAGGGAGGCTTTAGCCCTCCTTAAGTCGTACTGTTGGATTTGACTTAATTTAAGATCTTCTCTAATCCCAAATAGTCGATACCACCGATGGGGTGTCAGTGGCACTGAGAGGTCAGTCAATTTGTGTCTCCTCAAATTGTGTCTTAACTACCGACAGGTGTATCAATAGGATCGAGTTGTTTCTCATAGAGGTTTGGACGCTGAAGTTGGTACGACCGACATGTGGGTCAGTGGTACCAAGATAATTAATCTAGACTTCTAATGCTCTCTAGACCATGAGTCCGTAGCACTAACCATGGGCTTTGGTGTCATTGTTGCCTCTCTTGGTAGCTCATATAATCTTCTCGGTAGCACTGAGTTTGTCCTCCTTATGTTGTTGTAGATCGTGATATGTCGGTACCACTGACACGTGGGTTGGTGGCACCAAATTGTCCATTCAGTGATCAAATCACATGAAATGAGGGTAATATGACATAAGTATGAGATATTGATCATAAATTTGCATCATTCCATACAAAATCTAGGCATGTGATGCTATATTACTTGACATGCTTATAATGGAAATTATTGTAAAAACATATCTCAAAGTGAACTATATGCTAAATAAGCCTAGAAAAAAGCCTATAAAAGCAACTAAAAATCATGCATCAGATATTCTCTTTGAAAATTCTTACTAGTTTAGTTAATACTTACTATTTCTTAAGAAATAATTTTGTACCAGTCTCTTAGACTGATCCGTGCCTTCTTTGTTCATGCAAAATATATTTCCTGGGCGAAGCATGATCACACCATATATGATTAGTAAGGGAAAAATCAAGAGAAGACCTAGAAGAAAGATTACAAGAATTTCCCTCTTTTTGTGATGAAGATTATATTAGCAAAAAATTTACTAGTATTCAATGTAAATGTATCATTTTTAAGAACACCATGTACTTTGAGAAAATTGTATGAACAAAATCATTGTTTCTTTTACAACAAAGTTATGTGAAAAATTCGGTCCACAAAATCAGCTCTTTACATGATGAATTAAGATAGGGGCCCATCCTATATAGATTAGTTCCTATCTCCCACTTGTTGGAAAATTAGTTTGACTACCTATGAAGTGTGGTCTAACTTGGACACTCTTATATAAACTCAACCATAGTTCAAGTTATCTTAGACAATCATCACTAAGAACTCTATAGTTAAACATTCACATATTTTCTCAACTTAAACACATTTATGTTCTTATAGGATTGCCAAAGTGTGATCAAACATGTATCATAGTTGCAACACCAAATGAGCTATCTTTCATTACATATTTGTGCAATTAATTCACTACATGACTAGTCAAATAATTATTCAAAACAAGCACAACATATAGGGGTTTTAACCTAACATCACCGTCAGTTGACATCCATACAATACCAAACATGTTGTAAAATATTGGTAAGATTCTAACACAACTAAAAAACATTGATTTTGTCATACTAAACTTTTTATCCTTCAAAACTTATTTCTCTCGATTACTGATATATGGGAAAAAATTTCATACACGATGCATAACTAGAGCTAGGTAAAAAGAAAAATAAAAGCAACAAACAACTATAGAAATCTATCTACCCCTATCTTGACATGATTATAAAAGATGTGAAAATTTTGTTCCCTATCTTCAAAAATCCTACTACTCCTCTCCCTCCACAGTTCATGAACACATAACATAATAAAGTTCTCGATTTATCAGCCATCATCTTGGAAAAAAAATGTAAGTCGGATGTAATATTACAACATAAGATTCATTCTTAGCCTTGAACGATACCTCTCCACCAAACCTACAATGAAAGAGAATATGCTCAAGACTCTCCTCATCCTCTTTGCACATGATACATCTCAGGGCACACTGGACATCTCTTTTATTCAGAATATTAGAGTCAGTAGACTTCCTCTAAGACACCTCCAGACAGTTAAGATGACTTCCTTGGAGCTTTTGCACTCCTAAGACACATACCCCATTGGATAATCAGTCTCCTTTCTCTTGATAATTCCTAGAAGTCCTTTATTTTCTTGATCTCCTTCCCTTTGAATAGAATAGATTCCTCATTTCCATTAATAAAAATAATATTTCATTTGAGAATATTAGCAACAAGGTTAATATATCTAGACCTAGAGGAAATCCGACCACCATCCTATGTATAATAGCAGTTTAACTTCACAAATTTACCAAAACCACAATTCAACATACTGTTTGCCGTAATATACTCTTGTGGAAACAACCCTACCCCTATCCAAGGGTCCCTCTAGAGCATGGTTTTGTCACCATTCCCTACTGAGTATAAAACTTCAAGTAGGATCTTACCCCTAAAAAGTATAAGTTGCTTCCAAATTCAAGTAGCATTAGATTGAAATTTAACACTCGAAACTGAGTCACCTTTAAGGTACCTTTTATGAAACCATCGCACCCAAAGGGTGTCTTTCTTATTAACTTTATATTCCAAAAGTCCCTAGTCATACACACCTTCACAATATCCCCAGTGTGTTTGATACCTAAACCTCCTTCCTTCTTTGGGGTTGAGGCACTAGTCATTAACTTCATAAACACCTAAAACTAGGTAAGGATACCATCATAATTCGCATGCATACATTTGTAACTCAAACGGCCGTTCATTCTCAAACCCGTGAATTAACTTTTCTCATTGGGTATGTGGACATTAATGATAACAGGCATAGACGGAACCTCATGGTCTTCGTCTTATTTATCTAACACGGCTACACATATACAGGCAGTTTTGGAAGCACATAATTAATGACACGGTTTATTTACCTTGACGTGGCGGCACCGGTCTGTGCGTCTCGGAAATTGCCTTGCGGCTAAATAGCCTCTTATGATCTTATCCAAGTCGGTCTTAATAAGTTCATATCTTTATCCGACTCGGTCTCCTAATCCACGACAATCATAGTTGCAATCGACGTCGTCGCCCTTATAAATAGGAGTCCCCCGCATGGTCTCCTCTTCAGTCTTCGCAAGAATCTCAAACCACCCAAAGCCGCAATACACAGAAAGAGTTCATCCATGGACGCGTCCCCGGTTTGTGTCATGACACCGTCCCAGGACCCAGCACTGTGTTACCCATGCTGCTTGTACTTTGGATCGGTGCAGTACGTGTTTACGCCGCCGGACATGAGTTTGCCCTTCGGCTACTACCCTGAAACAGCCGACATCAACCTGCCGCCGCCGCACGCCACTGCCGTTGCAGCTTCAAGCAACGGCTTCTACCTGATGCCGATGCAAGAGGACGAAGCTCTCCCTTACGATGATGGAGGTTTCCTTCAACCTCTGATTCCCACGGCACCGTTCTCGCAGTTCCCCACGATCCAACAGTTTCAGTATTTCGTGGTCGTGGATTTCGAAGCCACCTGCGACGCCGATCGGCCACCGTACCCTCAGGAGATCATCGAGTTCCCTTCGGTCCTCGTCAACGCCACGACGGGGCAAGTGGAGAGCCAGTTTAGAACTTACGTGCGCCCCAAGTACAACCCTAGACTCTCGGAATTCTGCAAGGAACTGACGGGGATCCAGCAGGCCGACGTCGACGGCGGCGTAACGTTACAGCAGGCCATCGAAATGCACGATAAGTGGCTGGATCGTTTGGGCGTCAAGCATGCAAGCTTCGCCGTTGTGTCGTGGGGCGACTGTGATTGCCAGTCCATGCTGGAGAACGAGTGCCGGTTCAATGGCGTCCAGAAGCCGGAGTACTTTGACCGGTGGATCAACCTGCAAGCCGTGTTCTCTCAAGTTACTGGTCGGAACCGGATGACCGGCCTCCGCAATGCCGTGGTGGAGGTCGGGTTGACTTGGGAGGGAAGGCAACACTGTGGGCTCGACGATGCTCGGAATACGAGCAGGCTGCTTGTCAGTCTCATGGCCTGCGGGTTTTCCTTCTCCATAACCAGCACTCTGCGCCATGACGACGGCAATGGCTGCAAGGCAGGTCGTCAACGCCGGGACATTAGCTAGTAGAAAGTCCCCATGGGCCAACAGATTTAGTTTGTCTACGCTGTTATTCAGGCACATACATGAGCTACCACTGACTTTGTAGGCTCTGATGTCGTTTGCAAGTTTGTAATGCATCAAAATCAAATTCTTTGCTTCTGCGAAATAGTTCAGACCTTGATTAGAAGCTTCTAGAACAAGAGGTTAAAATCATAAATTCTGCGAAAACTTGTTTTGGTTGTTTCCTGATGTTGATGAGAAAAGTTAATTCAGAATATACAATTCGATTTGATAAGCATCGTTTGACAACTATTCTTGATTGGATGTTTGCATGCATCAGTTGTATCTATGGGAGTTAAATTCCAAAATTTGTCTGCTGTAACTCCTCTGTCCCATTAAGCCTCGAAGACTTTGAAGAGTCGACTAACACCCCACTTTTAGAAGAAAGCAATCACTAATATTGTTCACAGGGTCACGACAGTGGAAGTAGCCTTGTTTGGTCAAATAAGTTCCGTAACTCAGAATTTATATTTAATTAATTCGCAGCCATAAAATATCATCTTCTATTAGATTGTTGTTTAAACACCTTTTCATTACAATTTGACGGCTGAGGCTGAAATTCAGTAGAAGCAATATAGTAGCAATCTTCTCCTTTGAAGTGGACTTAAAATAGTTCATGTTTGTCCATATACCCCAAACTAAAAAAAGCCCGGGCGGTCAAGCCAGTGCGCCCCTCACGAAGGGTCGCTGGTTCGAATCCGCTCAGGTCAGTTGTATTTACCAACCTCTTGGGTCATCCGGACTCTGACACCTGTTTGGAGAAGGGGTGGGCTTCGGCCCATGCAGATCCAAACTAAAAAAAGCTTAATTTTGTTGATTTGATTCTGTCCCACTATCAATCTTTATTTTGTGACTTGCATAGATATGTGAGATATGATATGTTACATAAATACTTAGAGGGACAAGGGGGTTAGGAGGTTAACCATGGTAGTGATGATCTAAAAAAAAGCTCTCAAGAAAGATATTTCTTTGAGAGTTTTTTCCCCAAATGTCCCCTCTACTTTCTGAAAATCCTGAAAATCTTTTTCTCTAATTCCAAAGATACTTCTGTTGTTAGCCTATAATTCTAACTACCCCCTTCCCATTAGGTTGCCGTCAAATTCAGTTACGGATGGTTCACATAAGCCTTTTTTTTCCAAAGCCTCTCTTCCAATACACCTTGGTCAATCTAACAAATCTAATAATGGTTATGTTGAATAATAACGTCATATTGTTTAGACTTATTTGTTTTGTACTTTTTTCAGACTGTCAGACCTCCTAGTTCTGCTCTGTCTTGGAAAAAAAGATGATGCATTTTCCGTCATTCAGAGTTGTAAGCTTAGATTCGAATTTATGTGACTCCGTTCAAAATCAGAACTGACTATACAAAATTGTCAAATTTATTGCATGAAACTGACTTGGATTCAGATTTTGCTCAACCTATGCAACTCGGAATTGACCCCAATTTTGTCAAAGTTAGAATATAAATATTAAGTGCATCAAAATTATGGTTCTAAGTAATTTCGTTTTTTAGTCTACCTAGGAAACGATATGTGCTTGTATTTTTCTGAAATAGGGACCATTCGGATTTTAAATTTTAGAGCCTGAAACCGACCATGTGTTGTTGTCAAAATAGAACTCATAAGCAATTTTTCTCAAGTCGGCATCCCTACTTTCATGAAGATTAGCATGGCATTATAAAATATTAATGTAAATAGATTGGGTTCAAATTTAGTGAAAAGTTTTTATTCAAAATTTAATAGATAACACAATATATCAATATTCTTATTATTCTTAATACATCTGAACATGTGAGATCTATCCCATATAATTTAGAAAATTGGTCGCAGTTTTAATTTTGGTTGCTTTTGAATTTATTCAAACTAATTAAGGATCTGGGTCGGTTATGTGTTCAAATTTTTTTTATCCGTGTCGGTTATGAATTAGGATAATTGTGGGCACAAGTCGGTACCTTGTAAGACAATAAACATAATATGAGTTACTCAAAACTAAATTTTTTGATGTACCTGGCTTCCAGATTCTAAATTTGACAAATATTGGTTAGTTCTGAATTATATTGGTTGTCAGAATCTTCTGACCTAAAAGTTTTCAGTTTAAGGTTTTAATTTTGACAATCTTAGTTGGTTTTTAGTTTGAACAGAGTTAATAGAATTTAGGTCCGGGTTGACTGGTCTAAAATGTTAGAAAACATGTCAAACTTTTCTGACCTGAAATCAACCCAGACTTGGAGTTTTGATAGCTGAAGATAATTACAAATCAAATACATCTCAACGACATCACATTATTAATTGTGTTTAATCAATATTAATCTTTTTACTTAAATTTGTTTAATTGGCAAAAGTGTTACCTGATCAAGTATTGAAAGAGGTAAAAATGTGCCTCACGTGAAGCTTCTGCCAACTAAATTTGACCACAGCCTAACAGAAATGGGCAGCTGGAAATATAGCCTACAAATAGGGGGGTTTCGAATTAGTGAAAGGAGATGAGATAATCAGGCATTTTCAGAAAGGAGAGGGGGTAATTGGGACAAAACTTCCTTTTACGTTGTGTCAGACTCTCTATAGAGTTTCCGAGATCTATAGGCATGGGAGGAAGGACTTTCTTAAACTAATGCCAATTTTATTTTTGATAAAACGTTGCTGCATACATTAATATTGAAGAATGAACTGAAATCAAAACAGAAAATCAGACTGTAATACAAAGAAAAGATAGAGAAACAAGGTGTGAATGGTATAAAAAGTACCTATATCACATTGTGTGATCAAAACTAGATAAGATGGGGCAGACATTGTTGGTATGTATGCCCTGAGAGCCAATCATGGGATGATTGGTGGGATACATTAAGATTGATTTGATAAACATCAAAGGCAAACTTCCAATTCTTTCTGGTTCAGTCATATGAGATAGTGATAGAACAGATTGAATGTCTAGAGAATGACAGTACTCAATGACGTATGCTTTCAGGTTAAGGACCTGAACGATGAGATCATACAGATGCTAAGAGTTTGTACATTCTTGTTATGTCCCTAGTCGGATGTCATTGTGGAAGGTAGATAGACAACAATGACACACAAGACTAGAATGTGGTGTTGGTTGATGACAAAATCTCATTAGTCATGATATAGAGATATCAAACCAAACACATAGGTACTTATTAGAGAACAAGTGTACCGGACAGACCCACCGTGGGTTTGACACATGGAACCATGACATAGTAGTCACAGTCAGTACTCACAGTCATAGTCACAAATTCGGTATTCGGGATACGTACGGTGGAGCTGAAAAATTCGGAATTCGGAAATTATGCGGGAAATTCGGATAAAAAACGGTAAAAGTACGGTCAAATTCGGTCAAAGTACGGTCAACTATTCGGGAAAAAGTCGACAAAAAGTCGGAAATATATATATACATGTATATATACACATGTATATATATATATATATATATATATATATATATATATATATATATATATATATATATATATATATATATATATATATATATATATATATATATATATACGTAATATACATATATATGTATATATATACATGTATACATGTATACATATATATGTATATATATACATGTAAATATGTTTGTGGATATGTATACATGTATATATGTATACATATATATATATATATATATATATATATATATATATATATATACATATATATATATATATATATATATACACACACACACCTATATATATATATACATATATATATATGTATACATATATATTACATATATACATATATAGATATACATATATGTATATATACATATATACATATATATATATATATACATATCCACAAACATATATATATATATACATGTATATATGTATACATGTATATATGTATATATATATATATATATATATATATATATATATATATATATATACACACATATATATATAGACACACACACACACACATATATATACATATATATATGTATACATATATATTACATATATTACATATATACATATATATATATAGATATACATATATATACATACACACACACACACACACACACACACACATATATATATATATATATGTATATATATATGTATGTATGTATATAATTTGGACATATATATATATATATATATATATATATACACACATATGTATATACTCTGGACATATATATATATATATATATATATATATATATATATATATATATATATATATATATATATATATATATATACACAAATGTATATACTTTGCACATATATATATACCACCGTACAGTAGCGAATAAAATGGAAAAAAAACGTTTAAAATGCGAATAAAACGGAAGTCGCGTTTAAAACGCGAATAAAACGCGTACTACGCGATTAAAACGTTCCGGGCGAACTAAACGACCGTCACATACGGCACACCAAAAAAACGCGTTTAATACGCGACTTTTTCAAAAAGTCGCCGATTATTGTGACTATGCTCACAGTGATGGTGGTGAGTGTGATTCTTTAACCTGAAATCACTACACTCAACATATGTCGTTGGGCACACTTTGACATCATCAAACGCAGTCCTGAAACATGGGTTGTTATAAAGGTGATGATTGGGTGGCTTTGACACATGGGGCTTTTGAGGGGTGAGTGATAGATATGGGATTTGTCCCTCCTGAGGGAGTTTGATATCCAAGGCCACTTGATGAGTAGGATTGAAATAGGCGTGCGCACGCATGTGTGAATCAGTATGTGATATTGATGTCATACATATCTCTTCCAATCTGCTCTGAGATCAAGAAAGTGAATGAACGTTGATAGGATGACTATTCCATGCCTCGAGTTCATTCGGGATATCAGTGACAAAGGAATTATACATTCACTGTAACACCATTCACGGATTGTAGGATTGAAAGTTGTTCTCCAACTTTCTATTTCACTTGGGTAGCATTGATGTGTGACTAGGCACTACTTTTTGCTTGTGAAGTCATAAGTGTTATGGACTTTCACTGCCAATGTGAAAAGGACCTGCAGGGTCACACACATATGATTTAACCTGGAAGAGGAGTTTTGTCCACAAACAATGTTTAGATTGATTACTAATGGAGTTTAATAGTTCAATTAAACACTCAATCAATTGATAGCTCAATGTCATAATGTTCAAGGTGTTGGACACATTGATTGGAGTATCAGATTGATTGAAATCACAATTGACTGATTCTGCACAATCTGCACTCCCAACCGATCGGCTCATGTGATGAACCGATCGGCTGAGCTTGGTGAACCGGTCGGCTCAAGTGTTGAGTCGATCGGCTCAAGATCAGGGTGAACCGATTGCTTCAAGTGTTGAAACAATCGGTTCAACTGATGCAACCGAGCAAGTTGGGAAAGTAGGATTGGTGAGAATTTTCCTTTCGTTTCAATTGCCCAATTTGATTGGGAAATAGGATTGGTATTCGATACCAATTAGAAACAAAAGAAGGAAAGTCAATCGGGAATCGACCAGGACCACCAACCGACCGGTTCACTTGTGAACCGACCGGTTGAGGTGTCCCAACCGATCGGTTGAGGTGTCAACCGACCGGTTCTGGTCCCCAACCGATCAGTTGAGGTGTCAACCGACCGGTTCTGGTCCCCAACCGACCGTTTCAGTTGTGAAACGATCGGTTCAAGTTGCGAGTTGGTTGTTTTTTTGGTGGAAAATCTCGAACCCTTCTACTCCTGCTTTTAGTCCCGCATTGCCCGGGATGGAGAACCCTGTCCCATGACCCTCCTATATATAGGGGTATTGGGGGCTTCTCAAAGAACAGCTTAGTACAACCAGTTGCTCTGTAAAGTTGTCCTTCTCTCTGGTTTTGGTAACCGAGAGAGAGCCCGAGTAAGTGCTACCCACAAAGGGAGGTGCAGCAAGGGAAAGACAACTACAGTTGTAACTGGAGGCAGGCGAGTGTGTTGGCGACTAGTACGTAAACAGGAGGGTGCGACTCCTTCCAATTCCTTGTGGGACAAGGAGATTGGAGTTCCAGGTGGTCCGTGTGGACTACTTCAGAGGCGGGAGATTTCTGCCGCTCGGAGGACAACTGTCAATCCCGACAGTCCCGGTGAGACCAGGAGTCGTCAGTCCTGGTGCGACCAGGAGCTGCACAGACACCGTCCAAGACCGGAGGTGAAGACCGCGCAAGGCGCGAGATATTATCGCCGAGCAAGCCTCAGGACAAGGTATGATTCCATAAACCATCCCTTCCTATTGTATAGACGTTGACGCGTTTCCTTGTTCTGGGTTTGGGGAGGAGAAATTTTTTTATTTCCGCTGCCTTCTCTTCCTCCCCTAAAACCCAATAGTGGTATCAGAGCCACGTCAACTGCTCTATATTTTAGGAATATCGATATGATCGATTTTGGTTTGTCGCCTTTATTTATTGTATACGATGTGAATAAAATTGGCTTTATGCATGTCCAATCCTAAATCCACAAATCCCAATTTACATATATGATATGTATTATTAATGCACTCGATACGCGTCACCCTTAAATGCGTTTTGTGGTGGATGTATAGCGTGGTTATGGCCAATAAACCCTATATGTGTATGGTTGTATGCTTGCTTGCATCTCGGTCTGCGCACCGATCTTCCCTTTCTCCTATTCCTGATGTAACTCGAAATAATTCGAGATTATTTCCTACCTTTGCTCCCCCCAAATGTAACTCGGGGTTTCCCTTTTAAGCAATGTAAAATTAGGATAGATTTTATTTCCTATTATGTCAAAGGACGAAGGACATCCATACGACAGCTGAGACGATCGGTTCAAGATGTGAACCGATCGGTTGACGTTCCAGATGATCGATTCAAGGAGTGAACTGATCGGTTGATGACCGGTTCGAGGAGCGAGACAAGCGGGTGGCGGCCAGAAGGAGATGCACGACGACTAGGCAAACCGATCGGTTGGAGGAGCCAACCGATCGGCTGGTGGCACCCATACGACCGGCCAGAGAGAGAAGATCATTCATATGATGAGTTGATCAACTCAGAAGGCAAAGCACAGAGTTCATCTTATACAGGTTGCATGTGATGTAGACCTAGATGACCGTGATTCCTCTTGGCTCGAGGAATCACATTAGGATGGCCATAATCATTGCTTTTATCGTTTTGCATGTTTTATGTGGGATATAGCATGTATATGATACATACTATGTATTGTGGTGATTGGATATGTATATGTATATAAAAACCAAATCCCTCATTAAAATATTATGTCTTATATGCCTTCCATTAGCGGCACACATGAAAAACTCGATCGACCAAGCGTAGGTTACACCAAAGCATGGTGCGCCGTCTATCTTGTGGAAGTGTGAATGGTAGACATGTAGGTTCTGCCAAAGCAGGGTGCATGTTTATCGTGTCAGATTTTGGGTTAGACTTAACTGGTGATTCTTAGAGCGTCTAAGCCCAGAGGCAAGGAATGTTCATGGCAAGGTGTTGCACATGTTCATTCATCAAGAGTTGCATATGATGCAATTGGCATGATGGCCTACCTAAATAGTCAAGATTGTGGGCGATCAGCCAAAGCTGACTCATGACTTGATGAAATATGGATCTTGCCCACTAGAAGGTTGTACGCTGCAATCTTCCAAATTGATGGTGAGGGCTATCAATTTGAACTAAAATAGTGGGAACGATAATTAATTAAAGGCCTAATTTTATCGTCAACTTTTCAAATCAATCAAACAAGTCAAAAGAGTTTTGGACTAAAATTGCATATATTTCCTTTTGTTAAAATAAATGGTTAATCAACAATAATCACTTTATTTGCAATCAGTCTTTGAGACCAACAAATTAAATGGGAATAATTCCACAACTGGTTAGGATGATGAGAAGTGTTCTCAATCAAAGAGCGTAAGCTCTAAGTCCTAGTTATACCAAGACCAGATGAACTCAATCCCACCACATCAATGGCTGAAAGTATGCTTATGGAAGTATATCGAGGATGACATTGATGAGGAGTGCATGATGTTGTGTTCTATGAACAAAGAGTTGCAGAGACAACATGAGACATATGATGTCTCAAGGACACTATCCTAGTATGTCATGACAGAAGGAGATCCAGTAAGGTATTCACGCACACAATATGATTGGGTATGTGGAAAAACTGACTAAGAAGGATTCCCTCTGAGCCAAGAGTTGGCTATTGGTATGATACTGCAAATGTTGCGAGAATCATAAAATTCATGGTAAGCTACAACATGAACAACTTTGACAAGCGTTGACAGAGTTGTTGGACATGTTGAGGATAGTAGAGGCAAAGATGAAGAAAGACAAACCATAATCTTTGATGTGATCAAAGAAAAGGTAATTCTTAAGAGCAAGGACAAGGGCAAAGCAAAGAAGTGTTCTGATGCTAGCCAGCAATCCAAGCCGTCTTCAGCCTCAAGGCACATGGGGAAAGGGTGTATGAGGGAATTTCCCTCTATATCTGGAAGAACAAAAGAAGATGAAGGAGGGGATGGAGATCTCCACCTAAGGTATCATGAAATGAACCGCTTCTTTATCTGAGGTATATGATACCAAGATATGGATCTATCATATATGATATGCAAGATCCGCAAAGAAGTGATGGCCTTTGTGAAAGGACTAAGAAAGAAGTACCCATCATTGGAGCAAGTGTTGCTGCCATAGATAGGAGTATCTTTCAGTTTATTTCAGCCTAAAGGGCAAGAAATAGAGTTGAGAACTGCTATTTCATATATTGCCAATAGATAGAAACACTTTATTTTTGCATATTGTATGACAATGATGGAAATGAATAAAGTTGATGTTTCAATATTAAAGATATGATCTTTGTGGCAATGCCTTGTTTATCTTGTGATACATGGTATGCATAAGATAAAATGATACCTAAAAGTTATAGATAACTCAAACAATCAAATTAGCATCAATCATGAGAAATTCATTTCTAGTGTCCATATGATGGATAAATCTAGACTCTTTTGGTTAGAGAACCAGTAAGAGACATGAATATCTTGGACATGATTAATCAATCTTCACTAATGGTAGAGGGAGAATGATTATCCTATTAGGTATAATACATGTGATGTATTTACATACCTATTGGAACACATGCTAATACTTCAAATGGTATTTAGAGAAATACCAATATGAATATCTTGAAGTGTTCAAGATTATCATAGATGAAGTGCAAATTTGGTAAAGTGTTAATTCTTGATGAGATCAATGAATCAAACACTTGGACCAAATGTTTGAGATCCTTTTGAGTGATTATGATAGTGTATCATAGTGAACTCATGATTAAGGCATGGTGATGTCTAAATCAAGAAGGAATCATACTCTAAGGAGTTAGAGAATGATTATCAAATAACTGAATTCTTCTTAAGAATACCCCACACTAATAAAGGACATTGAGAATCACAAGAAGTTGTGAGTTCTTATATCCTTGACAGATACACCTCAATTATCTATGTGATGAGTTGTTCATGTGATGAGTCAACTATCTAAATGAATATGAGGAACCGAATTTTGAGTTTTTGTTTAGTACCATTACATCCTAAATGACATCCATGTGAACCATAAGGTATGACCTTGATGGTAGTACCCATTGGATGGAAATCCATAAGTGCAAATAAGTCTTAAGCGTTAAGACACATGGATAACATTTTGAGAAGGATGATGCTTGTTGATTGCAACTTAATGACTAAGACATTTGGCATATGGAAAGTAAAACCACATTCCTATGAGGAATAAAACAAGGATGTGTACGTGACACAACCTATAATGTTTATGAATCCACTAATGCAAATGAAGTCTATAAGTTACAATGGACTAATCAATGTGATTGATTGAGTACAAGCAACTCAGAATTGGATCTTTATTTTGATAATACAGTCAAAGGGTTTGACTGATATGTTAAAGATAAAGAAGGGATATGTGATTTAGTGGGAGCGTATTCACATTCCACATGTTGATGTGAAATGGAAATGTTCTAGAATGGAAATCCAAAAGTGGAAATTATCTTTAAGGAAGAAAGAGATGTTTCCTATGTGATAGGAATAGAGATCTATAGAGATAGTTCTCGAAAACCTCTTGACCTGAAAAGAGAAAGCATACATTGGCAATCTGTACTGAAGGGTTCAGTATGCACATATTCAGTGGGAGAAAACTTGTCCATGTTACATGGAGTGAGTATCCCAATGCCAAGTGTCCAATTCTTATGAAGAATGAGAACACTAAGAATAGATGTGGATCTATCATGTATGTAATCATCCCATTATCTTGCATGTATGGACATGGCAAGAATAAAATGCATTCATCATCTTATATGTAGGACATGGCAATATGATGTGCTCATCCTGATAACTCATATGTGAGACATGACGAGTGGATGTCTGTCTACTTCCAGTAAGGGTTACTGGAATACCATGAGAACTTGATAAGTACTTGGGAAGTACTAGTTCTATGGAGATAAGGAAGAGTTCAATGTAAAAAGTTACATTGATGCAAACTTCCGAAAGGACAAAAAATTAATCGCAAAATATATATAGGATATATAAAAGTGAAAGTTTGTTGATAATTGGAAGTGTTCCAATAAAGCCATTTAAAAGGGAAATGTCGAGTATCCATTTGTTAGAGAACAACAGTGGATACTATATGGATCTGGAAGTTCATAAGATGAACTTATAGATATTCTGGTCATTGATGACAAGTATGGAATCCTTGACCATGCAATGTGGCTAAAGGTTAGCAAAGGAATATTGGATCGCATATTACGACAACTCCATCTCATATGTGTGACGTACAGTGAAGAGATGTGAGACATGCAATTTATACTGACTTCGGCAAGGTGTTGCCATAACTCACTATGTTCGCACAAGAGCACAGTAACATGTGGGACATGTTTGAAGATCATTATGAATATGATTCAAGGGTGATTGGCTCACAGTGCAAGTGGGAGTCTGTTGGTATGTATGCCCTGAGAGCCAATCATTGGATGATTGGTGGGATACATTAAGATTGATTTGATAAACATCAAAGGCAAACTTCCAATTCTTTCTGGTTCAGTCATATGAGATAGTGATAGAACAAATTGAATGTCTAGAGAATGACAATACTCAATGACATATGCTTTCAGGTTAAGGACCTGAACGATGAGATCATACAGATGCTAAGAGTTTGTACATTCTTGTTATGTCCCTAGTCGGATGTCATTGTGGAAGGTAGATAGACAAGAATGACACACAAGACTAGAATGTGGTGTTGGTTGATGACAGAATCTCATTAGTCATGATATAGAGATATCAAACCAAACACATAGGTACTTGTTAGAGAACAAGTGTACCGGACAGACCCACCGTGAGTTTGACACATGGAACCATGACATGGTAGTCACAGTCAATACTCACAGTGATGGTGGTGAGTGTGATTCTTTGACCTAAAATCACTACACTCAACACATGTCGTTGGGCACACTTTGACATCATCAAACGCAGTCCTGAAACATGGGATGTTATAAAGGTGATGATTGGGTGGCTTTCACACATGGGGCTTTTGAGGGGTGAGTGATAGATATGGGATTTGTCCCTCCTGAGGGAGTTTGATATCCAAGGCCACTTGATGAGTAGGATTGAAATAGGTGTACACACGCATGTGTGAATCAGTATGTGATATTGATGTCATACATATCTCTTCCAATCTTCTCTGAGATCAAGAAAGTGAATGAACATTGACAGGATGACTGTTCCATGCCTCGAGTTCATTCGGGATATCAGTGACAAAGGAATTATACATTCACTGTAACACCATTCACGGATTGTAGGATTGAAAGTTGTTCTCCAACTTTCTATTTCACTTGGGTAGCATTGATGTGTGACTAGGCACCTCTCTTTTCTTGTGAAGTCATAAGTGTTATGGACTTTCACTGCCAACGTGAAAAGGACCTGCAGGGTCACACACATAGGATTTAACCTGGAAGAGGAGTTTTGTCCACAAACAATGTTTAGATTGATTACTAAAGGAGTTTAGTAGTTCAATTAAACACTCAATCAATTGATAGCGCAATGCCATAATGTTCAAGGTGTTGGACACATTGATTGGAGTATCAGATTGATTGAAATCACAATTGACTGATTCTGCACAATCTGCACTCCCAACCGATCGGCTCATGTGATGAACCGATCGGCTGAGCTTGGTGA
The DNA here is from genome assembly GCA_963693085.1 of Alisma plantago-aquatica. Classification (NCBI taxonomy): domain Eukaryota; kingdom Viridiplantae; phylum Streptophyta; class Magnoliopsida; order Alismatales; family Alismataceae; genus Alisma; species Alisma plantago-aquatica. The sequence goes on along the minus strand of OY856414.1, from coordinate 87,430,058 downwards.
ACCGGTCGGCTCAAGTGTTGAGTCGATCGGTTCAAGATCAGGGTGAACTGATTGCTTCAAGTGTTGAAATGATCGGTTCAACTGATGCAACCGAGCAAGTTGGGAATGTAGGATTAGTGAGAATTTTCCTTTCATTTCAATTTCCCAATTTGATTGGGAAATAGGATTGGTATTCGATACCAATTAGAAACAAAAGAAGGAAAGTCAATCGGGAACCGAATAGGACCACCAACCGACCGGTTCACTTGTGAACCGACCGGTTGAGGTGTCCCAACTGATCGGTTGAGGTTTCAACCGACCAGTTCAGGTCCCCAACCGACCGTTTCAGTTGTGAAACGATCGGTTCAAGTTGCGAGTTGGTTGTTTTTTTGGTGGAAAATCTCAAACCCTTCTACTCCTGCTTTTAGTCCCGCATTGCCCGGGATGGAGAACCCTGTCCCATGACCCTCCTATATATAAGGGTATTGGGGGCTTCTCAAAGAACAGCTCAGTGCAACCAGTTTCTCTGTAAAGTTGTCCTTCTCTCTGGTTTTGGTAACTGAGAGAGAACCCGAGCAAGTGCTACCCGCAAAGGGAGGTGCAACAAGGGAAAGACAACTGCAGTTGCAACTGGAGGCAAGAGAGTGTGTTGGCGACTAGTACGTCAACAGGAGGGTGTGAATCCTTCCAATTCCTTGTGGGACAAGGAGATTGGAGTTCCAGGTGGTCCGTGTGGACTACTTCAGAGGTGGGAGATTTCTGCCGCTCGGAGGATAGCTGTCAATCCCGACAGTCCCGGTGAGACCAGGAGTCGTCTGTCCCGGTGCGACCAGGAGCTGCACAGACACCATCCAAGACCAGAGATGAAGACCGCGCAAGGCGTGAGGTATTGTCACCGAGCAAGCCTCGGGACAAGGTATGATTCCACAAACCATCCTTTCCTATTGTATAGACATTGACGCGTTTCCTTGTTCTGGGTTTGGGGAGGAGAAAATTTTTTGTTTCCACTGCCTTCTCTGCCTCCCCTAAAACCCAACAGACACCCCATAGCAAGCCTTGCCGAAAATCATCAAACGAAAGAACTTTGAAAATATAAAGGCTCCAATGATCCATCTATATCTGAGACTTCAAGAAGAGATTCTAAGGAGTAGGTTTCCTTAGATGTGACAAAAACATCCATCTTGTTCACACAAGAATGGCTTTGATTTATCTAAAGAATCATGGATCACACATTAAGCTAAAAAGACATAAAAGATCAATATAAATTTGATTATTATCACATAATTAAGAAATGGGGACCAAAAAATTATCAAAAATAGTGTGGTTTCATTCAATCCAAATGGCCAAAATATGATGCAAGGGAGTGTATGTGTAGAATACGTTGTAGTTTTTAGTTGTATTTTAGGTGATGAATGGTCAAGAAATTTATGCCCATACGAGCCTCATCACAATTGAAAAAATGCTGCCATATGTAATTAGTGTATGGATAGGAGAAAAAAAACATGCATGCCAATGTTTCACATTTGATGAACATAAATGGAAAATGTAAGGTGTGTGGTATCCCCATGAATATCAGTTGGAATTGATAAGAAGTTTGTTATGTCCAATCAACCATATGAGTAAGTGATTTTTTTAGTACACTTGATGCGCAACAATAATTTGTCGAGTTTGTTAAGTGCCCAGGATCAATGAAAATATTATAGGTTTTTCCAACTGTGTATGAATTTTCATATATCCATTTAATTTGGTCTAAATTGATAGTGGAATGTTCTAATTCTTGATATAATTGATATCATTGATGGATAATTTGTTATCTGGGAGAAATCTCTTAAGAGAATTGTCATTCTAAGAAGATAGTAGTTTCGAAGCATGATGGGTAGTGACATTTTAGATTGTTTTAGGAATGGATAGATTTAGTTTGAATTTGTTGATCGAGTTACCTCCCAACCAATGATCAAACCAAAAATGATCACTCCTTTGTGCAAACCTTGATTTTGATGCACAAAATGTCAACCAAAATAGAAATGGATCCATGCAGATGATCTCAAGGAGCATGCTAGGAGGCGTAGGACTTGAAGGGTCAAGGGAGTTGACCATAACATTTATTGTGTCACTGGAAGAGGTAGAGATGAAGGAAGTTGTTCATTGTGTTTGTCTTCTAGTGAGAAAAAACCCAACTGGAGGAACTTGTGAGCAAAGTAACAAAAACAAATAAGGCCATGACGTGATATGTTATAAATCAACTTAATTGTGTGTTTCTCGAGTGAAGATTTGGGTCAAATAGAGCTTGTTGGTGCATAGATGCCAAGCCAATAGTTTTATATAAGTCTAATTTTAAGAGACCAAATGTATTTTTAAAGGGGGTACAAGGGCCACTAAAGGAAAGGAAATTCTTATTTTTGTATGAAATCCATAAGCAAGAGATAGCAATGTTGTTTTTAATATATGCACATAGTGCCATGATTTTTCTGATGTTGTTATGAGGGATGACACGAATACCCTTCTAAATTTATATTCCTAGGTTGAAGAAAATGCTTTGTGCCTCTTGAGAGTGTAATCTTGGGGGAAGGTAAAGAATGTTAAGGTCAAAAGCAACATTTTGTCATAAATACCAAGGGTTAGATGGAATGACATGTTATGATTATGATTGATCAATAAGATGATAATGCTTTTAAAAGTTTATCCTTTTTACAGTGTTTTCATATGAAAGATCATTTGCATAGAGGGACATGGGCTAGTGAGGGAATTTTAAGAATAGTTTATTTTCATTATTAGAAGCTAGGGAAAATTAGGATGAGGTGGTAAAGAAAACTATTTTTGAGGCCAAAATAAACAAAATGTAGTTGTTAAATTTTTAAGTCACTACCAAGCTGATGATTTTGGTAAACAGATGATGGTACAATTAATAAGATGTAATTTTCTTGTGGCCCCATACAAATTTACGTATGAGTTTTTCTATGATGTTTTTTCTATTTGATTGTAGCATAATGTATCCTACAAAATAGGTAGGGAGTTGTGATAAGACAACCCAACCTACATGAGACAATTATAGGCTAGACATCCAAAGAATTTCATTTTTAATGAATCTATATGTGGATTTCATACTAATCATATAAGGATGTTAGGTGTGAGGGGCATCCCTAGTATTTGGTAGGAAAGTACTCATGATTAGTCAGGAGGATATGTGGGAAGTGGTTAAGGTCATCTTGTGGTATGTGATATTTACGTAGGGTGGATTTTTGTATTTGTTATATAGGCCTAATTGATTGAAAATTATGCTTAGAATGTGTTTAAAACCTATGGAGTTTAGAAGGGTAGGCTTTATAACAATTGGTCAAATTTTAGATCACGTAGAGTTATAGATTTTAAAAGGTTTGTTGTAGTCATCATTCAGAGGATTCTAATAACACATTTTGTAGATATGATGAAGAGTTTTGGGGAGTGGGACTTGTTGGATCAATGGGCTCTAGAGGGGGGTGAATAGAGCTACTCACACTTCACAAAATCAATTAGACCACCAATTTAAACTTAGTGCAGAAACTAAAACAAGCAACAATTTGATGTCCTAATTTAGCATTCAAAGAAAGGATAAGAGACAATGAATAACAAGCACTTGGACAGGTGGTTAGAGTGGTTCCACTTCCTAAACTTAGGAGCGATGTCAGTCCACTACCTAGAGTTGGTTAGACTCTAGGATTTGCAACTTGGTTCTCTTATATATCACAATAAGATTACAAGATACATAAACCACACAACCAAGGACTTAATTTCTCAACCTAAGATCTTCTACCTTTCCAAGGACTTACCCAAAAAGTAAGATTCTTCAGCCTTCTTCAAAGGACTTACCCAATCTTACCTTTGTCTTCAGCCTTGCAGGATTTACCTATCTCACTTGAGCTTTGCCTTGCACCTCTCCTTCTCTTGGAGAGCTTCTCCACGTTTCACCTTTACCAAGGGATCTGGAGCAGCAAGCTATCTTCACTCTTGAAGATCAGCAATCATCTTCACCTTCACTCAGAGAAGAACAACATCAACCTCTCTTTCACTTGGAGAAGCAGCTTCAATCAATCTTCAAAGGGATTTGGAGGTAGTAAGAGAGAAAGGAGAGCTGTACATCATAAAAGGGATAGCTCTCATACATAGGGACCTAACTCACTCATAACTCACGAATTTATCTTGAAGGTAGAGAGAGAAAGGGGCTCAAGGGCTTGGAACACTCTCAAGTAAGCTAGAACCAAGTTTCCAATGGAAGAGCAGCTTGGAATGAACTCCAAGGGGTTCTATTTATAGTTGAGGGTGGCCCTTTAAGTTGTGGGACACTTGGATGCAAAATTAGTCGTTTTTTGTTCAAGAAAATGGCTCTATTTTTGTCCAAAACAATTCACCAACGATCATATTACTTTTTCTGCAAATTCCGTACAGTGCAATCGGTCGAGTTTCAATGGGGGTAACTCGACCGATCAAGTAAGAGACAAACCGATATTCAAATGATCGGTCGAGTTTGTCCTGAAAAAACTCGACCGACCATTTAAACTGGAAATGGCCTGTTACCTAATCGGTCGATTTTTGTGAGTGCACAACTCGACCGATGCAATCTTCAGAAAATCAAACAAGGTTGATCGGTCAAGTTTCAAGCCAGGGAAACTCGACCGACCAAGTGCTTGTAATCAATTTTCTAATTTGCAATTAAAGTGATTAGCACTTGGTGAATTTTGTCCCAAACATTTTTCTCTTCTAAGTTACAAGCCAATTCATCATTACAAGTGATTACATGGATGTTCTAAGGTCGTTTATATAGAAATCCTAAAACGCACACTTGTAGCCATTTTGACTTGAACTTGGCCCATTCTAGGGCTTTGTATATATGATCCTTTTCATGTAACTAATGCCTACAAACAATCTTAAACGCACATATTAGATACATATGAATGGAATGGTTAAGTCATTATCAAAATATAGGTAATGTATAACATCTAGGTCAACATTCTCCCCCTTTTTGACAATGACAAACATGCCTCAAACATATTGAAAAGGATAAGAAAGTTATACGTTTGCCTTGTGAATTAGGGGGATTCATGATAAGAACAATTTGAATTTGCTCCCCCTCAAACTATGCTTCCTCTCACCTGCATGTTAGTTTTTCTATACATGGCAATACCAATATCCGTGTAATATGTAATCCTTTGCATGTCACATGATCAACAACAAATTAATAAGAAAAGGATCACCTAAGCAAGAAAGCAATAGTATAACAACAAGAAACAATATGATTGAGTCTCAAACCATGTGATATTTCTCCCCCTTTTGACATTATCAAAAAGGTAGGGGGTAGAAGAGCAAAAACTAGGTCTTCTCCAAGACTCAACCAAACATATATGCAAAGTAGTAAACAACATTGTAAAAGCATATAGCACACAACCACGGAGGAGAACACACAAACCAAGTCAGAATCAAAATATAGCTCAAAAAGCACCAAGCATAAGATAACACAGAATAAGTAGCCAAAGTGCATATCGAAGATATTTCAACTCAGAAAGATGTCCTCATGAACAACAACTACAACCAGAAAGCGAGAAAATAGAAATAAGAAAATAGTACAGCTCAGAATAATGTGCCAGGGTGTTGCTTATACAAAAGAGTCTAGAAAGATGTATATGATAGACATTCTAGACTATAAGCTAAGAAACCACCTAGACATCTAAGCTATCTATATCAACTGTATCCTCATCGTCCTCGCCAGGGTGGTAGTCCTCATCTTCATCTAAAGGCGGAGCAGCAGTGCCAGCATCAGATCCAGCACCATCATCACCATCGTCGCTGGAAGCATCCTCACCATCACCGTCTTCAGCATTAGCATCCTCTTCAACATCCTCAGCCTGGTCGGGAATCTCCTCGTCATCAGGAGGACCAAAGGAGCGACCGGGCATTCTGCTCGGCCCACGACATACCAAGAGCAAGAAGCTCCTTGGCCTGCGGGAAGGATGGAGCAGAGTCACCCAAGGAGGCGAGCAGAGTGGCCAGGGGGCCAGTGGGTAATGGCAGGTATGCAGGAGCAGAACTATTAGTAGCAGACGGAGGCGGAGCGGCAGCGGAAGGCTCGGGAGCAGGGAAGTAATGCTCGTATGCATAAGAAGCATATGCACTACCTGGGTATGGCTGGTAGACAGGGTAGGGTGAAGCACATGATAGGTTCATGTTGGACATGATTGAACACAAATCCTGGTGCCGGTTGTCCTGAACCTGACGGTTGTATGCCTGTTCATGCATCATATATCCCAGAAGGGTTTCATTCGATGCATGGAAGGACACACGACTGGGTCGGGGATGTGGCTGCAGAGGTGGAGCACGGGTAGAGGAGGGAGGGACAGCAGAGGCAGAGGCAGAGGCACCAGCGGCAGGGGAAAAGACAGGAACAACTTTCTGAAGGGTGGTTTCACTAATACAAACTCCTTTTCTAGCAACCGGGTAATGGAAGTCAGAAAAGAGGGATTTATCAGTGGCGAACTGGAAAAGACCACAAATCAGAGCTAGGTAGGGGGGTGGGTGCCCTTGGTGTTCTTGCTGGTGTCAAAACAGGTCATGTGGTGCAAGATATATCTTGCCCATTTGACACCTATATTGTTTAGAAAACAATACATAATGACTGCGGTGTTTTCCGCAATGTCCGTTTGATTTTGCTTGGGATGGACATTATAGTTAATCACCAGGGCTAAGATGCACCTCTGAAGGTCAAGAGAGGATGAGGGAAGGGTTGACCGCTTCTTGTAGGCCACGTCGAGTTTCTTTAAAAACCGATGAATGTCCGGTAGCGTCAATTCATGGTGTTTATAAAAACCTTCCGGGTCAAGAAGATCGAAATACTCGCCATAGTCCTTACGCCAAGTGTTGTTTTCCTCGTCTCTGGCAAGATAGAAATTGAACGTTTCCGCAGAGATTTGAAAACGACGACCGGCAATCATCGATGTAAGAACTATTTCGGTATTCACCGGGGGAACAAGCGTATCATAGTTCCAACGTAGGTTTGCATAGAACTCGTGAACTGCCTTTGTGCTAGACAACTGATTGTTAAAGAAGTCACATTCGATCGCAAGGGCGGACAAGTGTTGGCTGGCGAGAAGCCTCGAAACAGAGGTAATAACTGCTTGAAAACGATTTGCGTCAACCAAGGGGTGAAACGAAAAAGGAGATCGGGGTAGAAGATCCTTATACCGATTTACCACCTCAATAGACACAAAGGAGGTGTTATCAAATAGAATCAAGCGATTATTCGAGGAGGAAGCTTGAGCATTGCCAGGAGTAGGACGTTTTCGTCTATGGGAGGCCATGGAAATGAAAACAAGGAGAAAAACGTGCACACAAGCAAGATCAAACCTCAAACGCCGAAGAAAACCCACCACGAGCGCCCGGGAAGGTCAAGAGCGGGTTGCTAGGTCGCCCTAGGGTTAGGAACGGGGGGGTTAGGGCTTGGGGTGAGAGCACGGGTCTTAGAGACAAGGAATCGGTCGACTATTTTCTAGTTGCAAGGGAAAATAGTCGGCCGATCCTAACTTTTAAGTTGGCGCAGCCCGTCGATCGGTCGAGTTCTGAGGGTGGCAAACTCGACCGAACGGTCCACTGAAGAACTTCTCTCGGCTCCTGATCGATCGAGTTTTCCAGGGTGGAAACTCGACCGAAGGTCAACCTGACCTAACAGTCTCATTCTTAGATTCTATCCATATACATGCCAATTAAATTCATTTTTCCATTCTATTTTGTATAATTAACATACTTAGGCACATTTAGCTCATCATTGGGCACTATTTAGCGATAAAACACAAAATTCGATAAAACCCAAAGAACAAGCAAAACTAAGCACGTTGACAGGCAATTTAAGCACAAACAAGCATATATAGGCAAAGCAAGGTGAAGATAGACATGAGCAAGCATATAGGAAAGAGACAACTAGCTAGATCACATAGCAATATCATTTAAATCAACAATGAGCAGTTTAGATCGAATAAAATTAAATTGATCTCTAGCTAGAGGTTTTGTAAAGATGTCCGCCAACTGATTTTCTGTATCCACATGTGTGATATAGATATCTTTCTTGGCAATGTGGTCATGAAGAAAATGATGGCGAACCTCTATATGCTTGGCTCTACTATGCAATATAGGATTTTAAGATAGATTAATTGCACTAGTATTGCCACAAAAGATAGGAGAAGCATCAAAAAATATGTTAAAGTCTAGGAGCATTTGCTTCATCCATAGGACCTGTGCACAACAACTCCCGGCTGCAATGTATTCAGCTTCGGTAGTTGATAATGCCACTGTACTTTGTTTCTTGGAGAACCAAGACACTAAGCATGGTCCTAGAAGGAAGCAAGTGCCACTTGTGCACTTTCTATCAACCAAACACCCTGCGTAATCCGCATCACTATATGCTCTAAGAGTAAAATCCCTTGATTTAGGATACCATAGTCCAAAATTTTGGGTTTTGGCTAAGTACCTCAAAATCCTCTTAACAGCAGTGAGATGTGACTTCTTAGGGCTAGATTGAAAACGATCACACAAGCCAACACTAAACATAATATCAGGTCTAGAGGTAGTTAAATAAAGTAAACTTCCAATCATACCTCTATAAAGCTTCTCATCTACCTTTTCACCTTCTTCATCTTTGTCAAGTTTGGCGGTGTTTGACATGGGTGTATCCATCGGCTTCATGTTCTCCATCCCAAAGAGCTTGAGTAGTTCACTTGTATACTTGCCTTGGTTGATGTAGTTTCCTTCTTTTGTTTGCTTGATTTGAAAGCCGAGGAAGAAGGTCAACTCACCCATCATGCTCATTTCAAACTCACTCTACATAAGAGAACTAAACTCCTTGCAAAGATCAAGATCAGTCCCGCCAAAAATGATATCATCAACATATATTTGAATTATAAGAAAATGGTTATAAGTGTGTTTTAGAAACAAGGTAGAATCAACTTTGCTCATGACATACCCGTTATCTAACAAAAAGTTCTTTAGTTTCTCATACCAAGCTCGAGGTGCTTGTTTGAGTCCATAGAGAGCTTTTTGCAACAAATAAACATGATTGGGTAATTTGCCATTTTCAAAGCCCAGAGGTTGAGCAACAAATACTTACTCCTCGATTGTACCATTCAAAAACACACTTTTAACATCCATTTGATATAACAAGAAGTTTTTTTAACTAGCAAAGGCAAGTAGCATACGAATAGATTCTAATCTAGCAACAGGAGCATAAGTTTCATCAAAATCAATACATTCCTGTTGGTTGTAACCTTGTGACACTAACCTTGCTTTGTTTCTTACCACTTTTCCTTGCTCATCTAGCTTGTTGCGGTAGACCCATTTGGTGCCAATGATTTTTCTATCACTTGGTCTTGGCACTAGGGTTCACACACGATTCTTCTCGAATTGCTCTAGCTCTTCTTGCATGGCAAGGATCCACTCATCATCACCAAGGGCTTCTTTGATGTTATTTGGCTCTAGTTGGGAGATGAAGGCACTATCTGCTTGTTCTTTGTTGTGATCAGCTCGTGTCCTCACTCTCTCGAACGGGTTGCCAATGATTAACTCCTTGGGGTGATTCTTTGTAACACGGGGAGTGGGATCCTTCTTTTCTTCTTCTTCTTCTTCTTCTTCTATTACCTTCTTACCTTTGTTTTTGATGTTGAGGTCTTTTAATATAGTAATCAATTCATCTTCAACATCATCATCACCAATATGCTTGCCAACAACAGGGTTAGTTTCAATAAACTTAACATTGATAGATTCTTCAATTTTAGACAAATCAATGTTGAAAACTCTATATGCCCTGCTAGTAGTGTTATAGCCTAGGAAGAAAGCCTTATAGGATTTCGGATCAAACTTGTCGAGAGAATCCTTCATGTTTAAAACAAAGCAAGGACATCCAAAAACATGAGAGAAATCAATATACGGCTTCCTACCACGCCATAGTTCATAGGGGATTTTCTTGAAAGAAGGATGTGTGAAAACTCAGTTTTGCACAAAGCATGACGTGCTAACAGCTTCAGCCCAAAACTTCTTAGGAGTGTAATACTCAAGAAGCATGGTCCTAGCCATCTCTTGCAGCGACCTATTCTTCCTCTCAACAACCCCATTTTTTTGAGGCGTGCGAGGAGAAGAGAAATTGTGCGAATAACCAAAATTTTCACAAAAATGCTCAAAAAGATCATTTTCAAACTCTCCCCCATGATCACTACGGATAGAAACAATTCGGCAAGAAGCTTTGTTTTCAACCTGTTTACAAAAGTTCGAGAAAAAATCAAGAGTATCGCTTTTAGAAACAAGAAAGAAGGTCCAAGTATATCGAGAGAAATCATCAACAATAACAAGACAATACTTGGAACCACGAAGCGTTTGTGTTCTCATTGGTCCGAATAGATCAATATGAAGAAGTTCAAGAACTCTCTTGGTACTCATGACTCCTTTGGATTTGAAGGAGGATTTAGTTTGTTTCCCTTGTGTACAAAGTTGGCATTCCTCATCCTTATCAAAATCCAATTTAGGAAGTCCTCGAACCAAGTCCTTTTTGTTCAATTTCTTCATTTGATGCAAATTCACATGACCCAAATGACGATGCCAAAGAGAAAGATCGTTTTTATCCACAACCAACCATCTATTTAGTATGGGATTAAGAGCATCAAGAACAATAACATAAAGATTACCATTTCTAGTTCCCTTACATATAACATTGTAGGAGAGGGAATCTAGAAGCAAGCATTCTAAAGCAGTAAATAGAACAAGATATCCATTGTCACATAATTGACTAACACTAATTAAATTGTGATGTAGGCCATCAACAAGCAACACATTTTTAATACATAGCTCATTGCCTACATCACCCTCACCTATAACCTTACCCTTCTTGTTGTCCCCGAAGGTTACCGATCCTCCTTTCTTTTTCACAAACTTGTTGAAATGGCTGATTTCTCCAGTCATATGCTTAGAGCAACCACTATCAACAATCCATTTCTTTTTAACCTGCAAGAAAAGAGGATTTCGGAACCCAACTCAAACTTTGGGATCCGGGGTTAGCTTGGGGACCCATTTCATCTTTGGGTTGGTCCCCTTGGGCTTGTAAGGACAATAGGTGGAATAATGGTCATCACATTTGCAATGAATACAAACCATAGGGTTCTTAGAGCCGAAAGTCTCTCCATGGAAAATTGGAGGTTCCACACTCTTCTTCTTACCCTTCTTCTTCTTACCTTTGTTACCTTTGGGAGCAGTCCCATCATATCCTAAACCACTAGTACCAACATGTTTGGTAGAGTGTTCTAGGACATCATTGAGGGATTTCTTTCCCGAAAGAAACCTTTGCAACATAGATCTTAACTTAGCATTATCATCACTAAGATTTATAATAGTAGTAGAAAGATTTTCAAGATCTTCTCTAGCATGCAAAAGGTCGGCCTCAAGACAGAGGGCTTTAGTAAGAAGAGAATCTTTTTCTAAAGTTAAGCTAGCAACTTCATTTCCTGGCAAAACAGGCCTAGAGGATAAATCATTAATTTGAGCAAGCAACTTTGCATTTTCAAATTTAAGCACAACAATTTCTCTTTGATAAGCATATATTTCATCTCTCCTAGCATCATCAATAAGCTTGAGTTCTACATTTTTAGTTTTAAGAGTATCAAGCTCATCTAGGCACTTTTGGTTTTCTATCTTAAGATTGTCAATATCTTTAAGATATACACCATTGTCAACCTCTACTCCATTGTATTGAAGTTCAAGGTCAAGAAATTGCCCTTGCAAGGAATCTATGCTCTCAAGATGCAATTTTTCATTTTTATCAAGAATGTCAATTTTTGCATAAAGATCATCAACTATCTTGCCTAATCTTTTCCTCTTAGACTTACATTTAGCAAAAGATGATTGGCATTCATTAAGCATATCAATGAGAGTTTCCTTAGATAGATCATGCAAATTAACATTGCTTACCTTACTAACCTCACTTACCTCAATTACATCTTCACTAGTGGAGGCCATGAGGGCAAGATGACATTCTCCATCTTCGGAGCTTGAGGATCTTGAAGAAGACTCCTCCCACGCTGCATGAGCTGCATCTTTGGATCTTCTCTCCTTCTTGTCTTTCCTCTTGTACTTAGCTTCTCTTTTGTACTTGTCATCTTTCTTGTGGCTGCTTTTGTGATAGCTCTTCTTGGCCTTTGGGCAGTCACTCTTGTAGTGGCCTTTTTGAACACACTTGTAGCATCTAGGAGTTGAGGAGGAGGGCTTGCTCTTGAAGTGTTTCCCCTTTGAGTAGTTTGCTTCATGATCATTGAAACCTTTCTTTTTTTCACTTGAGGAAGGATAGGGAGACTTCAAGGCAAGTTGTTGTTGCCAGACCATTTCTTCAACTTGAGCTTTGAAGGTTGTGTCCTATATCTTCTTTGACTCCTTTTCTTCTCTTTTCTCTTCCTCTTCTTGCTTGTCAAGCCTAGGTTCATGGGCTTGGAGGTTGCCAACCAGCTCCTCGGTTGAAAACTCGCTTAGCTTGTAAACTTCTTCAATTGAAGTAACCTTAGGCTCCCATCTCTTGGGAAGAGATCTCAAGATCTTGGCATTGATAGTGCCTCTATCCATTACACTCCCAAGGGCTTCTAGGCTATTCAAGATGACATTTAGCCTAGTGTACATATCCGCCACTCTCTCATTCTTACCCATCTTGAAGTTCTCTAGAATACCACCAAGCATGTAGACTTTGGCCTCCTTTACTTGCTCGGTTCCTTCATAGGTGACACACAACTTGTGCCATATCTCATGCGCCGTGTCCCAAGAAGAGATCCGGTTGAACTCGGATGGAGTAAGAGTGGCACAGATGATGCTCACAACTTTGGCGTTGAGTTGAGCACGCTTCATCTCAGCTTCCGTCCATGTGGTGATGTCCCCTTTTGGATCTTCATATTTGAGATGGACAATCTTCCACATTTCATAGCTTACACCTTGGAGGTAGAATTGCATTCTCCTCTTCCAATATAGAAAGTTTGTACCGTCGAAGACCGGAGGTCTCATGGAGAAGCTTCCTTCAAGGTTGAGTGACCCAAGAGCCGAATCACCCATCTTCTCCTACTTGTTGAAGTAGCTTGGAGAAGACCTGCTCTGATACCACTTGTTGGATCAATGGGCTCTAGAGGGGGGGTGAATAGAGCTACACACACTTCACAAAATCAATTAGACCACCAATTTAAACTTAGTGTAGAAATTAAAACTAGCAACAATTTTATGTCCTAATTTAGCATTCAAAGCAAGGATAAGAGACAATGAATAACAAGCACTTGGACAGGTGGTTAGAGTGGTTCCACGTCCTAAACTTAGGAGCGATGTCAGTCCACTACCTAGAGTTGGTTAGACTCTAGGATTTGCAACTTGGTTCTCTTATATATCACAATAAGATTACAAGATACATAAACCACACAACCAAGGACTTAATTTCTCAAGCTAAGATCTTCTACCTTTCCAAGGACTTACCCAAAAAGCAAGATTCTTCAGCCTTCTTCAAAGGACTTACCCAATCTTACCTTTGTCTTCAGCCTTGTAGGATTTACCTATCTCACTTGAGCTTTGCCTTGCACCTCTCCTTCTCTTGGATAGCTTCTCCACGTTTCACCTTCACCAAGGGATCTGGAGCAGCAAGCTATCTTCACTCTTGAAGATCAACAATCATCTTCACCTTCACTCAGAGAAGAATAGCAGCAACCTCTCTTTCACTTGGAGAAGCAACTTCAATCAATTTTCAAAGGGATTTGGAGGTAGGAAGAGAGAAAGGAGAGCTGTACATCATACAAGGGATAACTCTCATACATAGGGACCTAACTCACTCATAACTCACGAATTTATCTTGAAGGTAGAGAGAGAAAGGGGCTCAAGGGCTTGGAACACTCTCAAGTAAGCTAGAACCAAGTTTGCAATGGAAGAGCAGCTTGGAATGAACTCCAAGGGGTTCTATTTATAGTTGAGGGTGACCCTTTAAGTTGTGGGACACTTGGATGCAAAAGTAGTCATTTTTTGTTCAAGAAAACAACTCTATTTTTGCCCAAAACAATTCACCAACGGTCATATTACTTTTTCTGCAAATTCCGTACAGTGCAATCGGTCGAGTTTCAATGGGGGTAACTCGACCGATCAAGTAAGAGACAAACCGATATTCAAATGATCGGTCGAGTTTGTCCTGACAAAACTCGACCGACCATTTAAACTGGAAATGGCTTGTTACCTAATCGGTCGAGTTTTGTGAGTGCACAACTCGACCGATGCAATCTTCAGAAAATCGAACAAGGTTGATCGGTCGAGTTTCAAGCCAGGGAAACTCGACCGACCAAATGCATGTAATCCATTTTCTAATTTGCAATTAAAGTGATTAGCACTTGGTGAATTTTGTCCCAAACATTTTTCTCTTCTAAGTTACAAGCCAATTCATAATTACAAGTGATTACATGGATGTTATAAGGTCATTTACATAGAAATCCTAAAATGCACACTTGCAACCATTTTGACTTGAACTTGGCCCATTCTAGGGCTTTGTATATATGATCCTTTTCATGTACCTAATGCCTGCAAACAATCTTAAATGCACATATTAGATACATATGAATGGAATGGTTAAGTCATTATCAAAATATAGGTAATGTATAACCTCTAGGTCAACATGACTCACCTTGGTGTAGTCCATTTGAGTTTCTAAGGAATCTATGTGGAGCATTATTCAGGAGAATGAAAAAAGAGGTTGTAGTCACATATTTTTTAATCTATTTTGACCAAGTGTCAAGGAAGCCATATCCATTGAGGATTTTGAATATTCATATTCGTTGCGACCCCTGAAAACCTTGCCAAAAAGTTGATACATGTGTGATACAAAATGGGAAACAAAGTTTGTACCCTATATAATATGGATTTCTCTCTCTTGGAAGTAAAGTATGAAGTTCCAAATTTATAACTAATGACACAAAATTCTTTTCTCTCAAGTTTATGTGCTCAACTATAGTGGAGTTGGGATTGTCCATTGGATCCTAGATTTAAATCATAAACTACTCTATTTTTTCATATTTAGATATAAAACAAAAATCTAGATTTTTGACCTAGATCTAAGATAAAGAAAATAGTATTTTTTAATCAAAGTGTGATCATATCTATTATCTTATGTTATTTCAAAGATAAACATATAGATCGTGATTGTCTGCCTCTTGCAAAATTACCTCATTCACCTACAACTATCATTTACATAGATATCATGTCTACTGAGTCAATCGTTAAGATTGAAATACCCAACCTTATCTTGAATTTGGGCATAGTATATAGAGTTGAAAATTTCTCTCTCAATCTAATTGTTAAGACATGCACATTGTAACACAACATCAAAAACCTTATGTGGTTCTCCTCTTTTGGGGTGAGGAAGGATCTTCCATCCACCTAGATTCAACATTACATTATGACTAAACTGAAAATCCTAGAGAGGCATGATCTATAAATATAATTAGTAGGAGAAAAGAACCAATACAAACACACACACACACACACACACACACACACACATATATATATATATATATATATATATGTGTGTGTGTGTGTGTGTGTGTATACATACACACACACACACACACACACACACACATATATATATATATATATATATATACACACACATATATGTATACATATATACATATATATATATATGTATATATATACATACATATATATATGATGCAATAAATATAGATGAACAAGCAGTTAGATTAAGGCACATAGCCCCCAGTCTAGATATTGAAACTAGCCTTTTATATATGAGCCAACTTTATAGTTCTCTAAGATGAAAATTTCCATCACTAGATATAAGTAGTTGAGGAGATTAGATTCAAGGAAGATAGGTCATAATTTTGGAGCTGATTAGATCTACATCAAGTTATATGGTGATGTGGCATGGAAAAAAGTCTATCTAGTAGTGACTCTCTAGCAAGGGTGGATGGAAGAGGTGGTGTGACAATCTGTGTCTGACTATGTGGAAGGTGTTTGTGGAAATGGCACACACCCATGGGAGGAAGATGAACAAGAAGCATTTTGTGGAGGCATAGTGATGTGAAAGTGGGATATGGATTGATCCCCTGAGAATGTTGGTGGATGGATTCTACATATAGACATGGGGCCTGCATGGAGGCTTTAAGAGACCATTTTTTCAGCATTTGGGTGCTATTGGATCAAGAGTGCATCATATCTTAGATAGGTGATCTTTGATATTTGAGTGTTCTTCCTCCTCTTTGGTTGGATATAGATACCTAAGAATTTGGATATGATCCAAGAAGTAGTTCTAAAGTTGATTTTTTTGTCTTTGGAGGTTGCTCCTTGTATCTGGCCAAATATTCATGAAGTAGCCATTCAGCTTGCAAGACAAGGAGCTTGCAATTTACTCTATGATAGTTAAGGTTCACTTGGTGTGGTTAAGCACCTTCATTGGCTATCTAATTGCGGAGAAAATGAGTTAGTAATTTAGCATTGATGGGTGAAAATTGTGACTTTGGACGTAGTGTGGGACCTCATTTGTCAGTTGCATGTGATTTTGACGTGCTTTGGTAAGGTCTTTAGGATGGCTATTGAGAAATAGTCGAGCAAGTCTGAAATTATAGTTGAGTTTACATCAGAGAGTGATTTTCTTGTATAAAAGTAGAACTTATCAAGATTCAAGAAGAATAAGTGTATATTTCTCTATAACTAAAATTTTATCTATTTATATCTATAAGAACAACCAAAAATAGATGTTATCACTATTCATGTAAACTGTGTAGTTTTCCTTGTATAATTCTAAGCTTTCAATTTATCTATATTTTCACTGAGGGAGTTGTAGCTCAGGTAGTAGAGGCCCGAGCTACCTTGAGTAGGGACTTGGGTTTGAAACCCTCGGTGGTGTGCTCTAGTAGGTTTATATCATCAATGGGGGTCACAATTGTGATGCTCATTGGGGGGGGGTCCCACGTCATAAAAAAAATTATATACATTTTCATTTTTGAAAAGTAGGCTTACAATGTGTTTTGTGTAACATTTTACATCATAAATATACTATTTTATGACACAATGACTCAATAAAACCTTACATGTTTGTACTATCATGTTAAATTTGATGTAATGCATATGTATAGTTTTGTATTTGTGTTATGTTAATGCATATTATGAAAGTAAGTAAAACTTTCAGGACCATATTTTAAATAAAATTAAAATTTTAAATAAAATTAAATTTTTAAATAAAAGCAAACTTAGTACAATCATGGGAGTGGATTTTAAATAAATTTAAATAGAAAATAACCCAATTTTGAATTTAGAAAAGTTAGATGACATCCATTGTGCATCCTCTATACAAAATAAATATACATAGACTTAAAGTACAGAAAATATGGAAAAAACTAAACAAGCAAGTTTGATGTAAAAAATGGAAAATAAAAACATAAACTATTCTAAAAGGTACACAAGAATGTTTTTTGTACAAAAAATAGCAAAAAATACACAAAATATAGCAAACAATATACAAGAACGAATGATCTAGACACGAAAATATGGATAAAGAAAAAGAGTATACATTAAATATAACAGTAGGGACCATTTCTTTATTGTAGTTGAGCCTCTAGGTCACTGGAATCAATTTTTAACATACGCAAAATTGCAAAAAGGTATACAAATTATAGGAGAAGTACACAAGAATGTACGATATATATAGTAGAAAAATATGACAAAAATAGTACACCAAAATAATGATCACAAGGGACCATTGATATTTTGTAGTTGAGAAGTTAGCTCATAATATTTGAATTTATAAAGTATTAGAAATTGACAACAAGTACATAAAATATGTAAAAAAGTACACAAGAATGTATAATTTTGTACACAAAATATAATTAAAAATTCACCCAAAAATGTGAGAGTTTCAAACCTTTATTATGTTGTACTTGAGCAGTTAGCTTATAGATATTAACTTTATAAAGTTCAAAAAAATACACAAGAATGTCAATTTAGTTTGCAAAACATTGAAAAAGTACGTAGTTTTTAGCACACAAAGCCAAAACTACACAATAATGTACAACTAGTACACATATTTTATGACCCAATGACTCAATAAAACCCTACATGTTTGTACTATCATGTTATATTTGATGTATTGTATATGTATAGTTTGTGTATTTCTGTTATGTAAATACATATTATGAATGCAAGTAAAAACTTTCAAGTCCCTACTTTAAATAAAATTAATTTTCTTAAATAAAAGCAAACTTAGTACTATCATGAGTGTGGCTTTTAAAAAATTTTAAATAGAAAATGACCCAATTTCAAATTTAGAAAAGTTAGATGGAATCCATTGTGCATCTGCTATACAAAACAAATATAGACAGACTGAAATTTAAGAAAATATGGCAAAAAGTAAACACACATGTATGATTTTATACAAAAAATGGAAAATCAAAACATAAACTATTATGGAAAGTACACAAGAACATTTTTTCGTACACCAAACTGGCAAGAAATACACAAAATATAGCAAACAATATACAAGAATGAAGGGTTTAGACCTGAAATATGGAAGAAGAAAAAGAGTATACAGTAATATATAACAGTAGGGACCATTTCTTCATTGTAGTTGAGCCTCTAGGTCATTAGAATCCAATTTTTAACATACACAATATTGCAAAAAAGTACACAAATTTTGGAAGAAGTACATTGTGACGACCGCTATTAAACTGACAGCCAAATCACACAGTAATTACATGGAATAACCATTAGCAACGGATTAACAAAAATCACTTAAAATTAAAACCATTTTGCAAATAGATCCATTGCCAGGAAACTCTTAAAGAAAGAACCAAATCAATATATACATCATGATTCACATTGTACATACATTGTGCCATCTCATATCGAGGATATCATATACCAGATTCTTTGCCCAAACATATACATAAGCACCATAAAACCTCGAGGCATACAAGCCAAAATCTCAAATCATTTATAAAGTCATTATGTACTAACTCCCAAGGACCTGAGAGTACAAAGACGACACATAGGACTTCTATCTACAAGACATGATAGACATCACACTCAACCTGAGCTATTACTGCTATCCCTGTTGCTATTGTCCTCCCTCTGTAGTACGACATCTACCTCCTCGTCCGCTCCACCTAAAATGTTGGGACCAATGGGGTGAGACAAAAGTCCAAGTGAGAGATATAACTCTCTACTAACAATATTATTATCATAGGTAAACAATATAAAATTGAGCATAGGATCTTTTACATTAATAATCAAGATTAATCACGGCTTATAAGCAAAATAGAGTAATATCATCTTTTAAAGCAATGCGTCTATCTATGATAGAGCAATAAATCATCTATTCATTTTATAAGGAATACGAAGAACACATATAACATCTATCCATTTAAGATGTATAAAAGTAGTGTAACATCAAAACCAATGTTTTCCGTATTCAATCCGTAAGAAAATACACTACATGGCTGATTACATATTTACAATCACACTTATGCACTGAGGAGATGAGGTATACCGTTCATGCTCCAACCAACCACCGCTTAGTCATAATTGGTACCATACAAGGTCAAAGGAAGAGTCATCTTCTAAGACCTCACCTGTCTCGGTCAGTACAAGACCACTGGAAGTGACATCATGTGTCAAACTGCAATTAGCTTGCCATGGTATAGTGGCATCTTCACTATAGAGTTACAACCGCAACATGCTCTCTCCTCAGGGAGATCACACAACAACCATGGTATATTTTCTTATTCTTTGGAGAGATCACACAACAACCTCAGTATATGAGGGAAAGATCACACAACAATCCCTATTTGGATGTAAGGATATTTTTTCCCATCACCCCCACATATTCAAAAATATGTTGTCCAAGTTAAACTCTTTTCACCATTCAGCAAATTCTGACACTGAATGGATCTATGGCTAGGGAAACTACATGATAAGGTTCCACTTAATTAATTAGGTGCATTACAATATCTTTTAGCATCAACCAAGTTACAAGCATGAATTATAATAGATGCTACAAAGAAAGGCGTGATACATTTATCAAGTACTTTCATAATCTTTGGAACACATTGAATGGATAACACTTGGGATCTCAGTCCCTTATCACATTACTGGGATTCTCATCCCTTGACATTATCATCATCATCATTGATAGATCTGGGTATTCAAACCCTTAGTTCATCACTGAACATTGTCACCTCTTATCAGGTAACTATTACCTCTAGGTCCTCAAACCTAGGTATACATTATATTTGTTGCACAAGTATTTCACATGGCTCACAAGGCTCATTTAATCTGTATCATATATAACATCATAGCTCATACCTGGCTATGCTCATCATCTCGTGATACATGCATGGTTAGTATCTCATGATAAAAAAAATATATCAAGTACATATCATCACCATGCAATACAAGAGAAATACAACCTTCCCATTATTAGGGTTAGGGTTTCCCTTTTTAGCTGATTAGGGTTTTAGTTCATATTATCAAGAATCAAAACCCTAATTCATAGCTCCACAAGCATACATTGATATCATAATTATTCAATCAAACTTGTTTATTCTCATCATTTATCATTAAATGATTATCAGATAAAGTATAAGTTTCTCTCTCATCCTCACTAAGATATTGATTATGTGACGACTGCTATCAAATTGATAGCCAAATCATCATTGTAATTATGCGGGATAAACATGAGTAGCTGGTTAACAAAAATCACTAAAAATTAAAACCATTTTTTAAAGAGATCCATTTCCAGGAAACTTGTTAAGAAAAGAACCAAAGTAATATATATATATCTATATATATATATATATATATCATGGTTCACATTGTACATACATTGTACCATCTCATCTTGAGGATAACATATACCAGTTACTTTGTCAAAACATATATTGAAGCAACATAAAACCTGGAGGCATACAAGCCAAAATCTCAGAATGTTTATAAAACCATTACATACTGACTCCAAGGACCTAAGAGTACAGAGATGACACATGAGACTTCTATCTACAAGACATGATAGACACTACACTCAACCTGAGCTATTTTAGCTGCCCCTATTGCTGTTGTTATCCTTCCTCTATCGTACAGTCTCTACCTCCTTGTGCACGTGCACCTAAAAAAAATTGTGGATCCCACAGGGTGAGAGACAAGTCCCAGCGAGGGATATAACTCTCCTCCAACAATATTATTATCACAGGTAAATAGTATAAAACTGAGCAAAGGATACTTTATATAAATAAGCATGTTAAATCATTATTTAATTGCAGTGTAAAGCAATAGCATTGATAAGATAGTTCAACTATCCATAACAGAGCTATAGATCATCTATTTGCTTTATAAGGAATAAGAAGAACATGTATAACATCTATCCATTTAAGATTTATAAAAGAATTGTACATCAACCAATGTTTCCATATTCGATCCTTAAGAAAATACGCTACACGGCTGATTACATATTTATAATCACACTTATGCCCTAAGGAGATGAGGTATACCGCTCATGCTCCAACTGACCATAGTTATGTAAAGCATCAGTACCATACAAGGTCAATGGAAGAGCCAGTTGCCAAGACTTCATCCGTCTCGGTCAGTACGAGACTACTGGCAGGACATCTTGTGTCATCTGCAATTTTCTTACCAAGGTATACTGGTATCTTCGCTATAGAGCTACAACCGCAACATGCACTCTCTTCAGTGAGATTTCAATTATCCATCCCTGAATTATAATGATAAGGAAGATTATACATCAATTCCTCATTTGATCGGGAGATTCACATATCAATCCCGTTATAACTTAATGTAGAAGAATTTACACATCAATTCCTCAATTGGTCAGGAGATTCACATATCAATCCCCATATAAAATAATTGAGGAAGGCGCTACATCAATTCTTCATTAGGACGTAAGGATATATTTCATCCTTCACCCGCGCATATTAAAAAATATGGTCTCCGAGTTAAACTCATTTCACCATTCAGCAAATCCTAAAACTGAATGGATCTATCGTTAGGGCAACTACATGATGAGATTCCACTTGATTAATTAGGTGCATTACAATATCTTTTAGCATCAACCAAGTTACAAACATGAATTATAAAAGGTTCTACAAAGAAAGGTGTAATACATTTATCAAGTACTTTCATGATCTTTGGAACACATTGAATGTATAACACTCAGGATCTCAGTCCCTTATTACCTTACTAGGGATTCTTCTCCCTTAGCATTATCATCATCATGATTAATAGATATGGGTATTCAAACCCTTAGTTCGTCACTAACAATTGTCACCTCTCATCAGGTAACTATTACTAATAGGTCCTCAGACCAAGGTATACATTATACTTGTTGCACAAGTATTTCACATGGCTCACAAGGCCCATTTACACATCTTGTCCATTCTCACTAGGAAACAATTATGTTTTTAGGTCATCAGACCCTATACGCATTATACTTGTTGTACAAGTATTTAACATGGCTCCCAAGGCCCATTTGAATCTGTATTATATGAAACATCATAGCTCATACCTGGCTATGCTCATCATCTCATGATTCCTACATGGTTAGCACTTCATGATAAAAACAATAGCAAGTACATAATGTAAAGAGTGGGATAAATCCATCCACCTCTCTACTCAAAACAATGGTAAACAAAATCCAATTGAAATAGCAGCGGAAGATAAAATTTTGACTATATTCAATTTCAAATAAAGTGTACATAAAAATTCTCCCAATATGGGTGTACATGCTTTATACAAAAAGAGGATCTAAGTAGAGGGAAATCTAACTACTCCACTTTTGTCTCCAAGCAACATATCCATCATCTAAGTCCAAGCCAAAGCCAAGATCTCCAAGTCCTATTCAACCACCTTGCTTCACACCTGGGTGGTTGGGAAGTCACCCAGCAAAAGGGAAAGGAAAATAAAAAGTATGTGTTATAAAACTATTCTAAGATGGAAAGATAAGCAAAGCATGTGAAAACAGGCTAGGGTTCATCATAAGATGAGACATCAAGAGTATGAGGTTGTTATTAAGGAAACTTGCCAATAACAAAAGTAAATAAAGGATTTGCATGTAAATTAATATGTCTACCTAACTAAGTAGGGTTGAGGCACCTACCGGACCTCTAACCTTAGGTGAGGGGAGAATAAGACATTCCCAGTCACCTATAATTTTTATTATGGGGAGAATTATAAACATTCCCCTAGGGCGATTATATACATGCCCTCTATGGGTGGTTGTACATAAGTACCACTACTTAAACATTAAATAGAACATTTAATTACATGCTAGCAAAGAGTTATGGCAAGATTAATCAAAAGAATATATAACATGGTAGTGGGGTATGAATACCCAATCAAGATAATACTACAACTACTTTTGAGGCAATAAACAATTTAGGTTTCAAGAATCAAGGATTAGTTCAGATTAAGCCTCATTAGGGAATATGGGTATTGGTATAAAATTTTCCCAACTGAAGGGGGTAGATGCACATACCTCTTTTCACACATAAAGGTTAACTTGAATAGTATACTTTGGTCCACAAAGTCAACTTTTCATCCTAGAAACACATTATGTATATTAGCCAAGTCAAAGTGAACATATTCGTTCCTATTGTATTTTTATATTATTATTACCCAATTCCCGACCATGTAATGTCATGTTAGGGTTTATGATTTTAATCTTTGTTGAGATAATATGTGATGCTTTACATATCTATCTTAGTTCTAGTTACCAATATTTAGTCACATAAGTTTATGTAACTCATATATATGTGTATAATAATATATATGTTGCCAAAATAGGTGTAATGATGTGAGTCCATATTATTCCTAACATCATGCTCACCATGTTTATTGGTGTAAGTATATTCCATATGAATATTTATTAGGTTCACTAATATACACATGATTTGATCCAACTAACATGTCGTCTATATATATGTTTATAAAAGTATATTCCTTTACACATTATTATCTCTTTTTTTTTACTATTTAATTCCTAAGAAGACAATATCATTAGATGAATTCTTATACAGATTTCAAGTTCCCTTAGGATTAATTTAGATGAGAGTGTTCCCTAGATCCATATGTATTTCTAATTATCATGTAATGCACCTATATATGTATATGTGATTTCTAATGTAAAGGTTACATTAACACAAGGATACACCATTAATGATTCTTAGAGTTCGGTAAGTATACAATAAGCAATTAGGGGGATTCTTTAATCATTTTTGGATATCAATCTACCCGGGTCTTATACAACATCTTTTATTTAATATCAAGTTTCCACTTTAACGTATCATTACAGGTTTGATTTCATGCAATCTAATATTTACATTTGTATACAACAAACTTGATAGGTAAGATAATTGGCTAGTTCATGTTATGGTTTTAAATAACTAGATTATCCTTACTCCATTCTTACCCCATCTTTATAATCTATTTTCTAAAACAAAACTATTGAAAATGAAATGAAGACTTACATGTTTAGAGTTACCATGGGGGTTGCATGTCTGGTTGATTCACAACAAGATGGGGACCCAAACACATCATCACGTTCTCTATGATCATGTGACCCAGGAAGAAGCAGCATGTAATGAGTCACCATCGTCAGGTTGAATGGAGGTGTTTGCAAACGTCATGGTCTTGCAGATCTAGCGGTTGTGAATGACAGTGTCATTATCAAGGTCGACGGTGTTGCACTTGGTGGCTACGATGCCCTGCTGTCATAGTGTGTTGGTGTCGGGGTTGCTCTGGAAGTGGTGTTGTCAGCGTCGGGGCGTCACAGCATCAGGGCGTCGGGGCGTCGCAGCATCAGGGCGTCGGGGCGTCGCAGCATCAAGGCGTCAGAAGGGCAGGTGGTAGAGACGCTAACGCAGCGTCGAGGCGTCGGTTGGGCAGTCGTTAGTGACGCCGACGCAGCGTCGGGGGCTGCTGGACGTCGAAGGTCAGATGTGAAGATGTTAACGACGCCGACGCAGCGTCGGGGTTGCTGGGTGTCGGGTTTTAGGCGTCGTTTGGGGAGAGAAAGAAGAGGAGGAGGAGGTGACGCTACCCAATGATTCTCAACTCTGTTTGGTGTTGCTCGCCATGGTTGGATGCAAGGTGAGAGTAGGCTGGGCGGCTAGGGCTTCATGTGTTTGAGGAGAAAAGGAATGAAGGGAGGAAGATATATAAATAGTATACGTAGAGGAAGGGTTGGGCGTTGCCCGTTTTGGAAGGGGGGAAATGTGAGGGAGAGGAAGCAACGCAGCGTTGCTTTACGTTTGCTTTAGGAAAACTGTAATTTGTTTAATCAAATACCAATTTCAAAGCCTATGATAATTAGGATTTTAAATACCAATTCAATTGGGAAAGCAAGCATTATCCAGTTAAATATACAATTTGAACCCTTTACTTTTTAATACATGTAGATCCCAATTGTAACATTAGTTTTCTTTTTTGGGAATTCTAAGTATTTTATTTAATCCCTTTAAAGTAATTCATATTTTCTCTTTCTTAATATATTAGAGACTCATATAATTATCAAATAATGTGCAACTTCACTCTCAAGGAAAACAAAATATATGGAACACGAATTTGTTATTAACTTCATTTGTTTAGTTATTTTAATTAATGATTTGAATATTTTACACATGTTCTCTCTCCTAAATTCACGTTCTCAACAAATATTTTCCAAATTGATTCAAAATTCACCCAAAGGTCTATTTTAACCTATATAACACGAATTTGGCATTAATATATTTTTTGAAGACTTTTATTATTTTATTTAATTCATTTACATTTTACCACTTATTTATCTTTTTAATTTATTAGTGGCATCTAGAAACTTTCTAAAAATATAAAACTTGGTCTACAAGTAATAATAAACGTTAGGAACACATTTTTGACATTAATTAATTTTTATCAATATATATTTAATATTTTTGGTCTTTAAGTCATTTTCTCTCTCTTGAATAAAGTAAAATATTAATCATTGACCAAATTAAATGCAAATTTGCCCAAAGGATTTTTTTGTGTTTAGAATACGAATTTGGAGTTATTTTTCTGATTTGAGAACACTAAGTATTTTATTTCACTTTATTGGTATATTTCCAATTTTCTTTTGATAATGTCATTAATATTTATATTTATGTCCCACTTTAAATGATACTTGGCCTTAGGTTACTTTTTGATCAATGAAACGAATTTGAGTATCAAATTATCCTGATAGGTTTCCAATTATAATATTTTGTGCAAAATCTTTCTCATTATCTTCTTTACCCATTAATTCCCATATTACCTTTAATTATTGCATTTATCTTCTCCTTTATTTCAAATTCCGATTTTCTCTTATTTCTCTTATTCTAGTAAGTGCTAGAAAGTTTTAGGACGAAATATTTTATTCTTTTTATTGCTTAGTGTACAATTTGCATTTTAGGCCCATTATCTAAAGTCTTACTGAGGTATTTGTGCATAAACCCAAATATTGGAATACAAGGTGAACAAATGTTCATTAAACCATCATATTGTCTACAAATTAAATAGAAAGGCCAAAGAGGATAGAAATGAAAGGAAAAGATGGAAAAAGAGGACCAAAAGGCAAAATGCCCAGATTTCGGTATGTTACACATAACATCACCATGCAATACAAGAGAAATACAACCTTCCTGTTATTAAGGTTAGGGTTTCCCATTATAATTGATTAGGGTTTCAGATTCATATCATCACTATGTGATATAAGAGAAATACATCATCTCCATTATTAGGGTTAGGGTTTCCCTTTCTAACCTATTAGGGTTTCAAGTTCATATCATCACTCTTCATTAAGAGAAATGCAAACTTACCATTATTAGGGTTAGGGTTTCCCATTCTAACTGATTAGGGTTTCAGATTCATATCATCACTATGTGATACAAGAGAAATACATCCTTCACATTATTAGGGTTCGGGTTTCCCTTTTTGACCGATTAGGGTTTCAAGTTCATATCATCACTCTTCATTAAGAGAAATACAACCTTCCCATTATTAGGGTTTCAGATTCATATTATCACTATGTGATACAAGAGAAATACATCCTTCCCATTATTAGGGTTAGGGTTTCCCTTTCTGGACGACTAGGGTTCCAAGAGCATATCATCACCCTTTATTAGGGTAATGGTTTTCCCCTATTTGACCAATTAGGGTTTCTAGATCATTTAATCATGAATCAAACTCTAATTCATACTCCACTCTTATAAGGAGTATCACTGTATGCTCATTACATGAATATCACACAAGTATGAGTTTCTCTCTCATCCTCACTAGGATGTTGATTACATCATACTTTATTAAGTTGGCTCAACCCTTTCTTTAAGCTACATTGGCCTACTTAATTGATGTGCATTAAACTCCTTACATCTTAATGCACTACTTAACATAACACACTACCTGTGTTACTCCATCAAGTACCTTGAATTGAATGCTTCCACCATATCGGGCATAGAGGTGTGTACTTGACACCATATCATGCTTCCATTTTGTGTTTGAGGTATATCCTCATCACCATATTGTGCTTCCATATCGTGTTTGAGGTATATCCTCATCACCATTTCATGCTTCTATATTGGGTTGCTTCATCATTAGGGTTTGCATATCGGGTTAGACCCTTATGCTCACATCTCTTCAAACCTTCATGGTATCGTCCTACCCTTCATCTTGTGATAAGTAATAGGATAGATAACAGGTTAGTTTAAACTTAAATCAAGTGCACAAACCAATAAGGGTTTGGGGTTCCATTATATTTAGGGTTTCACATTACCATGTTGGGTTTTAACACCATATTGGGTTATAGGTATATACTTGACACCATGTCATGCATAAGGTGTGTGCTTGACCCAATATCATGCACAAGGTGTATGCCTGACACCATATCATGCACAAGGCATGTACTTCATCAACATGTCATGCATGATATGTTTGTATGTGTCACTCATGTCGTCCATGAGGTATAAACTCATCACTATATCATGCTAGTGGTGTGTTCACATCACCATATCATACCTTTTTCATTACTTCAAGGTATCAACCTATCATTGGGTTGAGTGACAAGCTAGAAAATTTGTTGAACCCTTCACAAGACATTGTACAAAATGATAGGGGTGTGGTGTTCCAGGGTAAATCAATTTTCATATCATATTGGGTTCCATCACCATATCGGGTTAGAGGTGTGTGCTTCAACCTAATATCGATTTGTACCTTGATGATGTCATCATCATAAACCTCTAGACTCTTGTTATTACTATTCTAGTTAATGGACAACATTCCTAAACAACTTTTAGAACTCATAGGATCATCAATTATTCAATAGAATTCAAAATTCAAAGTAGATCAACAAATATAACAGAATTGAAGGTGAATAATAACATAGTTGGGTTCAAGTTTTACGACCCACATCAAGAACAACTTCAAAGCTCCATGATCCAAACCTTCATGTTCCTAAGGTTGAAGATGATCTTCACAACTCCTCTATATGCAAAGAATCACCATGGATAAGTATTTGGTGAAGAAGAAAAGAAAGGAAGATCACAACCTTAGATCCATGCTTTAATCCAAGGTTGAAGATGATCATGGCTTCACCTTAGGGTTAATGCTTGAACTCCTTCTTGTTACTTATCACCAATAACGATACCTCACCACTCATGCATGATATCCCTTCACTTTTGGTTGATATCTCTTCACTTGTGGCTGATATCGCTTCACTATGGACGATATCACCCTACTATGGCTAATATCACTTTGCTATGGCCGACATCACCCTGCTATGGCAGATACCAAGGCTATATGAATGATACGCCTTCACCTATGCACGATACCAAGACACTATGCATGATATATAAGAGAAAGAGGGTGGTAAGTTTCGAAAAATTTCACTAGTAGGTGAAATGAGTGGTATATATAGTTGAGGTTCATGAAAAAGAATGTATATGAGGTGTCATCATTTTAAGCTACTAGGAGCCACATGTCCATGCATGGTTGACACGTGTACATGCATGCACTCATATTTATCTTGATATGCAAAACACTTGAGGATAATCTAGAGATTAAATTTCGACCATCACTTATCTTGTTGGATAAGATATTTCAACTCAATCACCACTTTATTCACATCCTGATACAACTTTTCCAAGGAAGTTGTAAATCGATAAAATTCACCTCCTTGAGGTGCTTAACCCATCATGGACAAGGAAAAGAGTTCACAAACCGATATGAGGCTCCCTCTATGGCTCCTTGGCTGATAGACACTCTCATATTAACTCTACAACCCGATACAACTCTAATTAGGGTTTCACATTCAACCCTTTCTAGGTCTTTTCATCACCAAGAGTACCATCACTCAAATATGATTCAAACATGGTGTCTCCTTCTTTATCTCTCCTATAAATGAAACATAGATGGAGTAGGGACATTTTAGAGTTGGTAATTTTCATATCAACCCTACATTTTGGGTAAACTACAATTTGTACCAAAATTGTTACACAATGCACTAGTATTATTCAAACAAGTTCAAGATTGGAATTTTAGGCTTTATACAAGACACCACTTAGAATCATTCTCTCTTTTATGATTTTAAAACCCTTAAGGCACGTTCAACATGTGACATATTGCAATAGAACCCCTCATCTTGGGTAAATTGCATTTTGATCCAAAAGAAGAGAACATTGCTCAAACATCTTACAAACATGACCAAATTTGAAACATAAGTTTGTCACCTGATAACAAAACACTTTAGAGAATTATATTAAAGTTCCAAGCAACTTATTTAATTCAAACAACCAGGGTTAGCCCTAAACCTAGGTCAGGGATGTTACAAGTTATAAACCCCTATCAAGGATTTTGTCCCCAAAATCCCAGATGAAGGGAGACAATTGTTATTCATGCATCATATCATCAAGCCTACACATTACACCTTGATGTCATGGAGATGCCATTGAACTTTGACCATCACAAAGTCCTTCCATTCAAGGTCAGCATATAATCTGTTATACATGACACATACTCAACTTTCCTTTTTATTAATGCCATATTTTCATCATATAATCTGTGATAGAAATATTCATGCCATATTTTTAGTTTCATTTTTCTCTTTAGATTGTCTTCAAATGACTACTTGATCAGAGTAATTAGAAAGATAGCAATCTAAGAGTCTCATACTTATCTTGCCTTCAATAGATGAATACCTGGCCAGGGTATACATGTACTGAGATTAGGTAGTATGCACCTTGTTTTATATCATATACTTTACTTTTCATATCATCCATATCATAGGACTTAGTATCCCTAGATTTCTCCAGGCATCTCTCTTACACCTCATCTTTTTTTATACAGAAAAAAGTACTTATAAAACATTTTTAAGATTACTAGACAGAATGTAAGTTCTCATCCTTTTTATCTCTTCCTTATGTCCTCATTATCCTTTACTAGACAGTTCCTTATAAAATGTCCTACTTGCCTACACTTGTATCAGTCTCTGATTCCTTGTCGTGTATTAATCTTTTTGACATTTTCTACTGCTCCAACATAACTATGTTGATCAAAAATCCTTCTAGAGCCAAAAATTTCATCATTGGGGACTGGTAATCTAGGTTGTATCACTAGTATCTGATCCTCTATACGTGTCAATTTTGTCATAACCAGTCCAACGAGAGTATTAAAAGCAAGGTTCTCTATCATGGCTGGATCAACTTGGGGATTCTCAGGCAGTCATTCTTCTCTTGCCTGATCCTTTGCACCTTCTCTTGGTGTAACAACATTGCTCTTAGCAATATGTTCCTCGTGTTCTCCAGACATCTTTAATCTTTACCCTTTCTTCTGCATAAGCAAAAGTCACTATAAGATATACTGGAGGACACTAGAACAGAATCAACACCTTAGTCCTATGTCTCTTTAGACTCAGTGAACCTTAATATTTGATACCAAAACTTGTGACGACCTCTATCAAACCATCAACCAAATTGTCATAGTAATTATGTGGGATAAACATCAGCAGCAGATTAAAAAAAATCACTAAAAATTGAAACCATTTTTCAAAGAGATCCATTTCCAGGAAACTTCTTAAGAAAAGAGCCAAAGTAATATATATATCATGGTTCACATTGTATATATTGTACCATCTCATCTCGAGGATAACGTATACCAGTTGCTTTGTCAAAATATATATTGAAGCAACATAAAACCTCAAGGATTACAAGCCAAAATCTCAGATTGTTTATAAAACCATAACGTACTGACTCCAAGGAACTGAGAGTACAAAGACGACACATAGGACTTCTATCTACAAGACATGATAGACAATACACTCAACCTGAGCTATTACTGCTGCCCCTGTAGCTATTGTTGTCCTTCCACTATCGTACAGTCTCTACCTCCTTGTGCACGTCCACCTAAAAAAAATTGTGGATCCCACAGGGTGAGACACAAGTCCCAACGAGAGATATAATTCTCCTCCAACAATATTATTATCACAGGTAAACAATATAAAACTGAGCAAAGGATACTTTATATAAATAAGCATATTAAATCATTATTTAATTGTAGTGTAAAGAAATAACATTGATAAGATAGTTTAACTATCCATAACAGAGATATAGATCATCTATTTTCTTTATAAAGAATAAGAAGAACATGTATACCATCTATCCATTTAATATGTATAAAAGAAGTGTACATCAACCAATGTTTTCCATATTCGATCCTTAAGAAAATACACTACACGGATGATTACATATTTACAATCACACTTATGCCCTGAGGAGATGAGGTATACCACTCATGCTCCAACTGACCACGGCTACGTAAAGCACTGGTACCATACAAGGTCAATGGAAGAGCCAACTTCCAAGACCTCATCCATCTCAGTCAGTACGAGACTACTGGCAGGTTATCTTGTGTCATTTACAATTAGCTTACCAGTGTATACTGGTATCTTCACTATAGAGCTACAGCTGCAACATGCACTCTCTTTAGGGAGATTTCAATTATCCATCCCCAGATTATAATGATAAGGAAGATTATACATCAATTCCTCATTTGATCGGGAGATTCACATATCAATCCCGTTATAACTTAATGAAGAATAATTTACACATCAATTCCTCAATTGGTCAGAAGATTCACATATCAATCCCGACATAAAATAAATGAGGAAGGTGCTACATCAATTCTTCATTAGGACATAAGGATATATGTCGTCCTTCACCCCCCGCATATTCAAAAATATGGTCTCTGAGTTAAACTCATTTCACCATTCAGCTAATCCTGACACTAAATGGATCTATGGTTAGGGAAACTACATGATGAGATTCCATTTGATTAATTAGGTGCATTACAGTATCTTTTAGCATCAACCAAGTTACAAACATGAATTATAACAAGTTCTACAAAGAAAGGTGTAATACATTTATCAAGTACTTTCATGATCTTTGGAACACATTGAATGTATAACACTCGGGATCTCAATCCCTTATCACCTTACTATGGATTATTTTCCCTTAGCATCATCATCATCATGATTACTAGATATGGGTATTCAAACCCTTAGTTCATCACTGAACATTGTCACCTCTCATCAGATAACGGTTACCTCTAGGTCCTTAGACCAATGTATACATTATACTTGTTGCACAAGTATTTCACATTGCTCACAAGGCCCATTTAAATATCTTGTCCATTCTCACTAGGCGACAACTATCTTTTTAGGTCATCAAACACTATAAGAATTATAATTGTTGTACAAGTATTTAACATGGCTCACAAGGCCCATTTGAATATGTATTATATGAAACATCATAGCTCATACCTGGCTATGCTCATCATCTCATGATTCCTGCATGGTTAGCATTTCATGATAAAAACAATAGCAAGTACATAAAATCACCATGAAATACAAGAGAAATACAACCTTCCCATTATTAAGGTTAGGGTTTCCCATTCTAACCGATTAGGGTTTCAGATTCTTATCATATCTATGTGATACAAGAGAAATACATCCTTCCCATTAGTAGGGTTAGGGTTTCCCTTTCTGACCGATTAGTGTTTCAAGTTCATATCATCACTCTTCATTAAGAGAAATACAACCTTACCATTATTAGGGTTAGGGTGTCCCATTCTAACCGATTAGGGTTTCAGATTCATATCATCACTATGTGATACAAGATAAATACATCCTTCCTATTATTAGGGTTAGAGTTTCCCTTTCTAGCCGATTAGGGTTTCAAGTGCATATCATCACCCTTTATTAGGGTTAGGGTTTTACTCTATTTAACCAATTAGGGTTTCCAAATCATTTAATCATGACTCAAACCCTAATTCATAATCTACTCTTATAAGGAGTATCATTGTATGCTCATTACATGAATATCACACAAGTATGAGTTTCTCTCTCATCCTCACTAGGATGTTGATTACATCATACTTTATTAAGTTGGCTCAACCCTTTCTTCAAGATACATTGGCCTACTTAATCGAAATGCATTAAACTCCTTACATTTTAATGCACTACTTAACATAACACACTACCTATGTTACTCCATCAAGTACCTTGAATTGAGGTGCTTCCACCATATCGGGCATAGAGATGTGTACTTGACACCATATCATGTTTGAGGTATATCCTCATCACCATATCATGCTTCCATATCATGTTTTAGGTATATCCTCATCACCATATCGTGCTTCCATATTGGGTTGCTTCATCATTAGGGTTTGCATATCGGGTTAGACCCTTATGCTCACATCTCTTCAAACCTTCATGGTATCGTCCTACCCTTCATCTTGTGATAAGTAATAGGCTAGATAACAGGTTAGTCTAAACTGAAATCAAGTGTACAAACCAATAAGGGTTTGAGGTTCTATTATATATAGGGCTTCACATTACCATGTTGGGTTTTAACACCATATTGGGTTAGAGGTATATATTGGACACCATGTCATGCATAAGGTGTGTGCTTGAGCCCATATCGTGCACAAGGTGAATGCTTGACACCATATCATGCATAAGGTTTTCACTTCATCATCATATCATGCATGAGATGTGTGTATGTGTCACTCATGTTATCCATGAGGTATAAACTCATCACTATATCATGCTAGTGGTGTGTTCACATCACCATATCATACCTTTTTCATTACTTCAAGGTATCAACCTATCATTGGGTTGAGTGACAAGCTAGACAATTGGTTGAACCCTTCACAAGCCATTGTATAAAATGATAGGGGTGTGGGGTTCCAAGGTGAATTGGTTTTCATATCATATTGGGTTCCATCACCATATCAGGTTAGAGGTGTGTGCTTCAACCTGATATTGGTTTGTACATTGATGATGTCATCATAATAAACCTCTAGACTCTTGTTCTTAGTGTTCTAGTTCATGGAAAATAGTCCTAAACAACTTTTAGAACTCATAGGATAATCAATTATTCAAGAGAATTCGAAATTCAAAGTAGATCAACAAATATAACAGAATTGAAGGTGAATAATATAATAGTTGGATTCAAGTTATATAACCCACCTCAAGAACAAATTCAAAGATCCAAGGTACAAAGCTTCACGTTCCCAAGGTTAAAGATGAGCTTAACAACTCCTATATATGCAAAGAATCACCATGGATAAGTATTTGGTGAAGAAGAAAAGAAAGGAAGATCACAATCTTAGATCCATGCTTTAAACCAAGGTTGAAGATGATCATGTCTTCACCTTAGGGTTAAGGCTTGAACTCCTTCTTATTCCTTAGCACCAAGCACGATACCTAACCACTCATGCATGATATCCCTTCACTTGAGGCCGATAGCTCTTCACTTGTGTCTGATATCACTTCACTATAGCCGATATCACCCTGCTATGGTTGATATCACTTTGCTATGGCCGATAACACTTTACTATGGCTAATTTCACCTTGCTATGGCCGATACCAAAGCTATATGAATTATAACCCTTCACCTATGCATGATACCAACACACTATGCATGATATCTAAGAGAAAGAGGGTGGTAAGTTTCAAAAAATGTCACTAGTAGGTGAAAGGAGTGGTATATATATTTGAGGTTCATGAAAAAGAGTGCATATGAGGTGTCATCATTTTAAGCTACTAGGTGCCACATGTCCATGCATGGTTGACACATGTACATGCATGAAATCATATTTATCTTAACATGCAAAACACTTGAAGATAATCTAGAAATGAAATTTTGACCATCATTTATCTTGTTGGATAAGGTATTTCAACTCAATCACCACTTTATTCACATCCTGATACAACTTTTCCAAGGAAGTTGAAAACCGATACACTTCACCTCCTTGAGGTTATTAACCTATCATGGACAAAACCAAGAGTTCCCAAACCGATATGAGGCTCCCAGTATGGCTCCTTGTCCGATAGGCACTCTCATATGAACTCTACAACCTGATACAACTCAAATTAGGGTTTCACATTCAACCTTTCTTGGTCTTTTCATCACCAAGAGTACCATCACTCAAATATGATTCAAACATGGTGTCTCCTTCTTTATATCTCCTCTAAATGATACATAGAGGGAGTAGGGACACTTTAGAGGTGGTAATTTGCATATCAACCCTATATTTTGGGTAAATTACAATTTGTACCAAAATTGGTACACAAGGCACTAGCATTATTCAAACAAGTTCAAGCTTGGAATTTGAGGCTTTCCACAAGCGACCACTTATAATATTCTCTATCTTATGATGTTAAAACACTTAAGTCACGTTCAACATGTGACATATTGCAATATAACCCCTCATCACGGGTAAATTGCATTTTGGTCCAAAATAAGAGCATTGCTCAAACATCTTTCGAATAGGACCAAATTTGAAACATAAGTTTGTCACCGGATAACAAAAAACATTTAGAGAATTATATTAAAGTTCTAAGAAACTTATTTAAGTCAAACAACCAGGGTTAGCCCTAAACCCAGGTCAGGGATGTTACATATTACATCATACTTTATTAAGTTGGCTCAACCCTTTACTCAAGGTACATTGGTTTACACTTATCAAAATGCATTAAACTCTTTACATCTTAATGTATCATTTGACATATCACACTTCATGTGTTACTCAAACAAGTATATTAGATTTGAGGTGCTTACCTCCATATTGGTTTTCAGGTGCTTCCACCATATCAGGCAAGAGGTGTGTGCTTATCACTATATCGGGCAAGAGGTGTGTGCTTCCACCATATCAGGCAAGAGGTGTGTGC
The DNA here is from genome assembly GCA_963693085.1 of Alisma plantago-aquatica. NCBI lineage: Eukaryota > Viridiplantae > Streptophyta > Magnoliopsida > Alismatales > Alismataceae > Alisma > Alisma plantago-aquatica. The sequence continues at coordinate 87,393,778 of OY856414.1, read as the reverse complement.
TTATCACCATATCAGGAAAGAGGTGTGTGCTTCCACCATATCGGGAAAGATGTGTGTGCTTCCACCATATCGGGTAAGAGCTGTATGTTTCCACCATATCGGGAAAGAGGTGTGTGCTTCCACTATATCGGGCAAGAGGTGTGTGCTTCCACCATATCGGGCAAGAGGTGTGTGTTTCCACCAAATAGGAAAAGAGGTGTTTGCTTCCACCATATCGGACAAGAGGTGTGTGTTTCCACCATATCGTGCAAGAGGTGTGTACTTCCACCATATCAGGCAAAAGGTGTGTTCTTATCACCATATCAGGCAATATGTGTGTGCTTCCACCATGTCGGGCTAGAGGTGTATGCTTATCACCATATAGGGCAAGAGGTGTGTGTTTCCACCATATCGGGCAAGAGGTCTGTGCTTCTACCATATCGGGCAAGAGGTGTGTGCTTATCACCATATCGAGAAAGAGGTGTGTGCTTCCATCATGTCAGGCTAGAGGTGTATGCTTATCACCATATCAGGCAAGAGGTGTGTGCTTCCACCATATCAGGATAGTGGTGTGTGCTTATCACCATATCGGGCAGGAGGTGTGTGCTTCCAACATGTTGGGCTAGAGGTGCTTCAACGCGATATCGGTTTGTGACATGATGATGTAATCTTCATCAAGTGCTAGACTTTCATCCCTTACTATTCTAGTTCATGAAAAACAGTCCTATGCAACTATTAGAACTCATAGATTCATCAATTATTCAAGAAAAATACGAAATTGAAAGTAGATCAACAAGTATAGAAAGATTGAAGGCGAATAATAAAATGATTGGTTTCAAGTTATATAACCCGCCTCAAGAACAGCTTCAAAGCTCCAAGATCCAAAGCTTCACATTTGCAAGGTTGAAGATGAACTTATCAAAGATCCAAGACTTGTTCACAACTCCTCTATATGCAAAGAATCAACATAGATAAGAACTTGGTGAATAAGAAAAGAAAGGAAGAATCACAACCCAAGATTCATGCTTCAACAAAGGTTGAAGATGACCATGGCTTCACCTTAAGCTTAACACTCGATCTCCTCCTTGCTCCTCAACTACTATGCATGATATATAAGAGAAAGAGAGTTGTAGGATTCAAAAAGTTTCACTAGAAGGTGAAAGGAGTTGTATATATAATTGAGGCTCATGAGAGAGAGTGTATAAGAGGTGTCATCACCTTATACTACTAGGTGATACATGTCCATGCATGGGTTTTGTTACGACCCCACCTACCGATAACTCCCAATTAAGGGAGATCGAGAGGTCGAAGCCACACACATAATTTCTGGATCAAAGGTTCGGCAATTAACGAAGAACAATTATTAAATTTTAACATACTAAACTAGAAAGTTGTAAGAAAAAAAAACTTTTGCATACCTTTTGAAAACTTGGATCTCTAAACTTCTATCCACATATGAATTCTACTCTAACTAATCCTCCTTGTATTTTATTTCATGTATTTCACAATATGATGATTTACTGTTTGTCCTTTTGGCTTTGTACCTAAAACATCGACAAACAAAACGTCGGTAAGCATAAAGCTGGTATGTGGGGGAAACAATAATCGTGCAATTATTCATAACAATGTATCACATCCAATTACCATTTAACAAACAATTTTACATCTTAAATATAACTGAGTGATCCATGCATTCCCTATCCGCTATGTTGTCCCTGCAGTGGAGTTGGATACTACTTTCCTTATAGTAGCTCCCCATTAAATCCCTCATGGTCCCACCTATAGGTGAACCAGTTTCTAGGGTTGAGTTACATGGCGTTACCCGTAAGTAGCCCACTCCTTAACTCACAGCATGCTAAAGGGTCTCATGGCACTACAGTTGGTAGCCCAATTTCTAACCCGCGATAACCTAGACCTTACTCTAGGTTACCCATTTTTAGCCTTTACAAGCAACATAGGAGGATTCAGATCTAAGCCAGTTATATGTATATATTCATGGTGATAATCATAGTCACTTTATAGTTGCATGAAATAAAAGGCATCCAACAATTATTTTCAAGCAACCAATAAACACGTTCGGAAATCGCCGTGAAACTAAAGTGATTATTCATAAGCGTAACCACATACCTGTTCAGTAGATTTCTTAAGCTAATATCAATTCCAACCAAGAAAGCAATCCAAGCAAGTAATTCAAACACATAATCAAGAATCCTGAAAAACACATGTACTCTATTTACTACACACTTTATCAAGATTCTTTCTATTCAACTTGAAATCATTTCCTAAGGTTTCCGTATCCATTTTAGGGTTTGATTTTGCATTTAGGGTTTCACTTCATTTACTATTTTAAACCCTATTTCTATTCAATTACTTACAAACCCTAATTTCATATTAAAGGCACACTTAAACATTAGTTAAGCCCATTATGCCTCTTTTATGTTAAAACTACCATTTTTATCCTTTTAATCCATGGCAATATCATTATACTCATTTATCATCTATTCATAGTTCATTATGGCCTAATTCACAAATGAACTCTATATATCATTAAATCCACCTTTTATTCATGAGAAAACCCCAATTACTGCATTTAGGGTATTTATCCAGAATTAGGGACTTTTGTACTCTAAATAGATTAGAACCATCATATCTCAACTTTGTACATGAATTTGACCAATTAAAATCATTAAGGATCATAATTACCACATTTAGGGTTCAAGGTTCATTAAATCATATGGAACCCTAAATTAATCAAATTATGCATGAAGATCATCCTTTTAGATATAATGTTCCTTTTTATCATTAAAAGGTCAATATCAACTTTAATCATCCATTAAACCCTACTAAACACATTAATCATTTCAAAATAAGGTTTCTTAATCATTAAAGCATTAAAGTTGATGATTTCCATTACTTTTCGAATAGAAAGAAGAATTAGCTTCAAAAAATATTTTTATTGGATTCCCCTCATTTTTCTAAGCAAATTTTATATTTTATGCACATCTATCCGAGCTACTATTAAAGAGATATGATTTTTGGAAGAAATACCTTACTTGGGCCAATAGGGAGGCACCACGTAGCCTTGTTCCCATGCAATGCTCGCTGGTTTGGGAAAACATAACCAAATGTCAGTTTTGCCCTCGATAAATGGATTGGTTGTTCAGTCCACGGAAGTTAGTTCTGTCCAAAGTGTATGTGCTTCTTCTTCCTCCTCGCGATGCCACCAGAAGCGCCGACCTGCAGCCCTAGTCGCGAGCTGCGTGACACCTACTGCTCCCCCCCAGACTCGACGACCCTCCAAACCTATCTCCTTACCTCCACCACTCCTCAGCGCATGCATGGAGCCCCCAAGTCGCGACCACCATGGCCGTTCTCAAGTGAGAAACAGGCTGCGGTTTTGGAACAATATCAGTGAAGAGGCAGACTATTTCGATGACCCTCCTTGTCGTCCAGATGACTTCCTTGCTAACTATCATATTTAGGGCTTCACTCAAGTCTGGCTAATGCTTCTTGACGCCTTTACCTTCAGGGTGGCATCATCCCTCAACCATCCGACATCTACGTCATGTGGACCCGAACAGACTACTATCACGGAGACCAAGCTCCTAGATCTGCACACAGATGCCGAACCAGGAAGATATCTCTCAGGTTCTTTCCTCTTATAGACTTCCTGTGGTTAACAAAGGCTGGGTGCTTTGCACACAATGGGAAAAGGATCCCTAAGTCTCTCTCTCTTTATATAGTTACTTGATAGGAATTTCTATTGGCTTCTATGTAGTGGGAAAGGTACGATGCTTGAGAGGCAAGACACACCATGATCCGCAAACGGAAATATCATTAACTCCTTTCTTCAAATATTCCTCACAAATTTATTTAATCCAAGACTATTGTATTTCTATAAATCTTGTTTGTTATTCGAAAGACCACTCCCATATTATCAAGATTAAATACAATGAATTCCTTTCCTTGCACTCATAGACGTCTTCTTTCTATTAGTATTAAAAGATGCCTCCAACTAACAAATAGGGGAAAGGTAAGACATCATACCCTCCTAATTTTCCATAAGGAATTATTGACTTTTATAATTAGTAGAACTTGGATTTGGCAGAGAGAATCCATTTATTATATATTCATGTACAAATGAACAATAAGGTATATATTTGCATTAAGACTCACCCTTTTCTATTTCCTCTTTTTCCTATTACCTTTATTTGGCTATTCTTTCCATTGGTAATCATATGTAAACGAAATCTAAACAATTGTGGCCATCAATGCCACTATCTAGAGATTTCTATAGGTTTCTCATAATTACATTGCTTAAAAAAATTCATTATCTTTTATCTTTCTATAATATTTTCCTCCTTGGCATTCCATTTAACATTAGGAATCCTTTGGATACGAAAATCCATCAAGGATAACTAAATTATACCTCTTTCACTTATTTTCCACATTTTATCATTGTTTTCAATTTCTTTCTTAATAAAGAAATATTTAATTGATCTTTTCTTTTCTTATTGCTTTCTTTTTGCAACTTTGGATTCCTCAGAACCTAAATTAATCCAAGAGGCACGAAATCCACCTTTGGATTAATTTCTTTTGCCTTCTAAAGGTTTCTACCTTTTTCTTTTCTCCATTTCGTATTAATAATGGAATTCCTTTTTGTCTTTTCCTTGTTATTGGGCCCAATAGCCAATAAAGCCCACAAAACAATCATCAAGACTATTGTAAACAAAATCCATTTATTCAAAACAAATTATATCATTATTTGTTCAAATATCTTTGTTATGAGAAATTACATTTCTCACCAAAAGAACCCAAAACTGGGGTTGTAACATCCTTCCCCTCTTATAGGAATTTTGCCCTCAAAATTCCATCAAGCAAACAGACAATTCATGATAAGACTTTTACATGTCCATCATTGGCCCCTATGTGGCTTTTCCCTATCCATGGTGACTTACTTTTTATGTGCGTAGAAACGCAAGTGTACACGTCAATGTAATATAGGCCTTTGTGAGGCCCGAGTCGAACTCAGGGATACGTGAATTGTCGGAGACTACTACTAACTACTCGCAATCAGCTAGACCGATTAAAGAGTTGGAAGTTGTTGTTAAAATTAAAAGAAAATGAAATCAAAACAAAACAAAGCAATCGATTAAATGTTTGGTTTAATCAATTCAAGATGAGATCTTTAGGATTGTGGTTTCACCGCGGGTTTTCATTGTATTAAATTCTATTCGGTCATTCAAATTTATCTCTCTATCCGGGTAGTGGCCTGAAATCAGAATTGCCCACTGTTGTGGTACAATTCACTACCTATGTCTAGGTCGGTTCCACCGTCGTAGTAACCTATACCCTAAACTAGGTGCATTAAAATCGATCTCTCGGTATCCACCATTAACCTTACACCACCTTGTTCAAGGGATTTGTCAATTAACATGAATTTTGTCTATTTTCAACCGTTAATTCTTCTTTCAAAGTAATTAAGGCATTAGATTATTATTATGGTGATCAAGCATAATAATATAATTGAGAAAATGAAATTATACCACAGATTTAAGAGATAAAATATGAATTACTATGATGAAATTGTCATACAATGAATCCCCGGGCTACTCCCAGTCCTAAAGACAAAGGGGATTAGCCCCGCATGTTCATCTCAAAGCAAAACATGGTAGAGAAAAGGGGAAACATGGAGAAAAACATGATTGAGTGGTGAAACCCCTGAACGGAGAAGATCCAAGAGCTCCTTGGCGTAGAATACGCGTTCTCCCGCCTTTCGGTGGTGGAAATCGTCTTCTTCGGCGTCCAAATCGACTGGGGCGTGCTTCTGGGTTCCGTTCTTCTCTCCACACCTTCTCGGGACGTGTGCAACAGCTAATGATGTGATAGATTCCTCTTGGCCGCCGTCATTAGGTATAATTACTGAGTTAGATCGTCAAATAATCACAGCCGTCCGATTTGGATCAATCTGAAGCAAACATGTATCTGACGGTGTCGATAGTATCGACCCTGCACTGTATTAGCAGGATTTCTTTTCTCTCCTTTGTCGCAACTGATGCCACCTCGATACCATCGACGCGGGTCGATGGTATCGACATTCATAGGCGTCAGTTTTGTCCTTTTACCGTCACTGTAGCTCTACTAGTCGATAGTATCGACTTTTGTGTCGATAGTATCGACTCTCTTTTCTGAAGCAACCTGATGGTATCTCGATACCATCGACTCTCCTATCGATAGTATCGAGATTTTACTACTCCTTGCTGCTGGCTGCCTGTGGTTCGGTCGATAGTATCGACCACTATCGATGGTATCGACAGTAGCAGATACTCGTTTTTCCTAAAATTACAACACGAAACCACATAAGCTGAAACAAAACATATTCTTGTGATAAATTATGCTCAAAATACTGAAATAAGGGAGATTTGACATAGAGAATGATCATAGACCAAAGTAAATGAATTATGCAATATTAACCACCAAAATGACTAATAAACGCATAAAACACATATAAAACAAGCCTATAAATGCGACTCAAAATCATCGCATCAAACTCCCCTAAGCTTGAACATTGCTCGCCCTCGAGCAACTAAACCTTAGAATAGAATTGCCAGAGTCAACTAAAGAACAAATCATCACAACAGACATCCCATATGATCCCCACCGGACATTCACATTCTGGCCCTCACTAACCACAGAATGATAATTACCCTAAAGGCGACAGTAATCATCCATAAAAGATTTCTACCTCAAAACTGATGAACACTATCACATAAGGCAGTTAACATAATAAAATTTGCCGGTTCGGACTCGGTGCATCTTGTGATCTCCTATACTACATTGCTCGCCCTAACTACCATCTACATGGAAGCAGCTCTCCTGATATTCACAAATGAGGAGAAAATCATAGTGGCCTACCAATTCGAGCAACAGGTGGATGAAATGGGTGGCTTAAGGAAGAAATGGAAGCAGTAACAGTTTCGACATGCATAAAACAAAAATGCCCTAAATGATGCATTTGCACATGAAAATTCCCTAATGCCTAAGATTGGGTAGAATGATGCATGCACAAACATCCCGTCTCAAAATGAGATGGATATCTAACTGAGCTACATCATGTACTTACTCATCTTAAGATGCAGGTGAGATTATGTTCCTTTCTCCCTCTTATTCTACTTGCTTCTGAATAACTTTCTTTTTCTTTTTCTTTTTTTTTTCTTTCTCTTTTTTATATTCTTTCTATCAGGCCCTTATATCCACAAATGACAATGAATAATTTGTTGGGCTCACTTTTTCTGCATAGCTCAAATATTTGAGTTATTTAAAAGGTATGGAACAATTTTAATTCACCATTAAAGAAGAAATGAGGTACATGATGTACTCTATGCATAAGAATTATGAATGCAGCTAAATGACACGCACCTAAGGATAATGTGCATGTATCACTATTCTATTTTTTAATTTTTTATGCAAAACATATGAAAGTGGTTTCAATGCAAAACCTATCTACATGATATGCAATCAAAAAGGTTAAAACTGTAAAGTACTTCCAATTCTTATGGTGGATTGTGAAAAACAATTGGGTGGAAAGATCACAAGACTAATTGACTGAACCTTTGAAAAGTATTATGTGTCCCTCCTTACTGACCTATGTAGTAGTTAAGAGGTTTCTCTCTCTTACTTCAAATTAGAGTCTCATTATCATTTGGTTAGTTTAGGCTCAAACAACCAATTTCGTTCACTTTTCATGACTCATTAGGAATGTACAGTTCTAATTTTCTGTTTTAAAGTTGACTCAACCAATCATTTTCTTAAGTTATGTGCTCAAAGTTGAACAACACTCAAGCTTGCGAACATTCAAAATTTTTTAATTTTTCCTCAATTCCCATGTACAAGCAAGTGAGATGACACATGACTTAAGACATCCACAATTACACTAGATAGAACGTGGATCCTACAAACAAACTAAGATTGCAAGAAATAAATGACAAGAACAAACAAAAAAAAACTAAAAAAAAACTGAGAAAATAAAAGATAGAGCTGTTCCAACTACCCCCCCAAGCTTGAATTCGACTATGGCCTCATAGTCAAAAACAATCTTAAAGGTTGGAACAGAGATACCAATTTACTCTTCTGGCAGAGGCGGGTACTGTGGATCTGTGGGGTCCCAGGATGGGTACTCTCCCTGAAAACTCGGATCAAATTGGTGCATAGGTGGAGGTTGTGGATACCCCCTAAAGTAGTTCTGGCTCCAGTAGTGATCATAAAAGGGCTGCTGCTGCATCTCCATCCTATGCAACTGGTCATGAATCTATTGTTGGTTGCCAAGGAGGAGGCACTCATTCTCGAAGATCGCCCGCTGATTGTTAAGTAACCGGTTCATAGTATTCTGAATACCGGTATACACTATAGTGTGATGTTGCTGCGTCTGGTGTATGTCTTGCAGCATAGCATACATTCCCTGCATAGAATAGGCATCCTCGCTTGGCTGCGAGGGCGGTGGTGGTGGTGGAGACTGCGAAGATGAAGATGCACCCGGATGCATGCGAGGACGCTTCCTAGGTGCTACTCGCGCCCGAAGAGGAGTGTAAGCCTCCTCTTCCTCTTCAGCCTCGTCGTCATCATTGTTGTCGTCGTCGTTGCCTCCGTCTTCATCGGAATTAGCAATGGCTATGATAGGCCATCAGAAATGTTGCGCCCCTTCGATATTGAAGACAAGATCGGGAAGCGAGCATTCTTGGTATGCATGGTTGACATGGCAGTGAGCATAAGGTAAACCATCCCGAAGCAAGATAAGGTTTGATCGGTGAAGATGCCGTTAATTAACCTTGCTTCTGCTGGAGAGAGGAGTAAGCTGCTGGAAATTCAACCCAAGGTAGGAGGCCAACTTTGTGATAAGCCCTCCAAAGTTAATTGGAGCTTTTCGTGTACTCCTCTTCACCGCCAAAATGCGTGTTAAGAAAAACGTGCCCCAGCTGCATTCTTGGCGCTTCAGTAGCTTGTGCAGGAAAAACAGGTATGTCTCCTAAAACTTGCTGTGAGCCAGATCACCACGGCTGAATAAAGTGGTGCAGATCATGCGGTGTAGAACCCACACGAACAGATGCTCGAAATCCACCACCGTCGCGTTGTGGTAGCTCACAGCTTTGCCTGGCGGCACTGTCACGAGCGCGGCGAAGATAGCGTCGTAATCCATCCGGTTGTCTGGCTGCCGGTAGTCATTTCGCCCATGGAACCAGTTGTAGATAGAGTTGAACTGCTTGAGGGTGAGAGTATAGTCATTGTTATACAACCGGAAAGAAACACGGCCCTTGATCCACTCGCGGTCTGTGGCTATGATGTCGTTTGGCACGACACAGACGTCCAGTGACACCATGAATTCTGCCACCAGCTCCTTGTAAGTAGGCCATTCATTGAAGAACGGCTGGCCATCGACATGGTACTCTAGCTCATCGGGCCTCCTGCCCGTGTGGTGTGCCTGTTGCTTTAGAACATAGGCCAAGTTTGCCTCGAATCCCAAGTTGTAGATCGTTTCCCGTTCAACATAACAGGTCGACTTGATTTTCCTCTTCAGAATCTCCTCATAGATCTTCTTGACCTCCGTGGATGGATGAACAATCTGTGGGCGTGGAATCGACGCATTCGGTGGCGGCACGAACTCTGGGATGTCCATCGGGTTGGCACGCGAAGAAGATGCACCAGCAACATGCACCATGATTGCGGAAGAAGGAGGAGTAGAGAAAGAGCTCGGTGAAGATCGGAAAAGGAAATCTCTACTCGATGAAGAACGTGCTCCTGGATGCTCGTCGCCGGGCTCAGATTGCTCTGGAGGACGCTCGGCACAAGTGGAGAAGAATTGCTCTGGGGTTGTGACATCATATGACGACAATCCTTCTCATATATAGCTGTGGCCGGTGCTGCTGTATGCCCGTCGATACCATCGACGCGAGTTGATGGTATCGACACGGGTAGCACAATCTGTACTGCCGCTGGAATCGACAATCATGGATGGCTGGATTTGCGGGGCCCGGATCGCTGACGTGTCGATACTGTGGCAACACATCCCATCATCACACAGATAACGAGGTGTTACGCGAAAACGTGCGGAAAACACCATAACCACAGATTATCAAAAACACGGGTTAATTAAAACCGATTGCGGAAAACTGATAAACTGTGAAACTATTACTTTCCAGTCCTCATCCTGCACATAAACATGTCATATAAATATGTACATACACAAGATCTGATACGTGTCCACAGCTCAGGAACAGCTGTTCATCCATCACATGAGTTCACCACCTGTTCATATACATAAAGGCCCACATCCGGCCAACAGCAGGATATACAGATATCATCGAACGATCATCGTGAAACAACGTCAAAACACTGCCAAGGACCTGAGAGTACAGGGATGACTCTAGACTCTACTACAAAACATCCAAAACAGCAGCATGTCCAACGCTTGCCTTCTACTGCTCCTCAAGCTGCTCGTCTGCAACACCACAACCACGACCACGTCTACCTCGACCACCTAAAAGGGTGAAAACCAGCGGGGTGAGACAATTGAACAATTGTCCCAGCGGGAAACATAGCTCCCTACCGCAACTATAGAACCTCAGCAAGATAAACTATAACAACAATTATAACATGAGTAGATATATCAGAAGCAGTTATATATACATAGCAAGATCATTCTTATCGGCAAGCATACCAGCTGTTCTAAAACTTATAACCAGATGTCTTTCAAAAGAACATGATTATCAAGATAAGGTATATCAACATGTAACAGGATTATTAGAACAGAATATCATGTCACATAACCTGATTATCAAGATAAGATAGATTACCACATGACCTGCAAGGTATAACGGAATATTACACAAACAAGGCCTCAACCACTGTTTCGTATTTGATTTGATCAGTAAATACTAAACGGCTGTATTACATTTTATTATGCCCTGAGGATTTGAACCGTACCGTTCAAATCCAACCTTCGGTTACGAAACCCAAGCCGGTGCCATACAAGGTCAATGGAAGAGCCGGACTCCACGACCTCTCACCTCATGGTCAGTACATGAGTACAACACAAGCAGGACCGCAGTCGCATGCTGAAGTGGTCTAAGCCATAGGGTTACCTCCATAGGCTACCCATTCTCTAGCCCGCCTTGGTACAGGTCACGGCGCTAGTAAAACTGAGCCACGGGCCTGATCACCGTGCTCTGAGCCATGAACGCATTCATGCTCCATACATCACATATCCTGAGCCATGGGCCTGTTCACCATGCTCTACACACATATCTGAGTCTGCAACTGAAGTTACACTCTTACCTCCTCATTTTTAGGCTAGGAGCAACCTACACATATTCAACAATATGCGCTTCCAGCTTAACCCGTAGGAAAACCTGTTTCACCATCACCAAGTCCTGGCGATGATGGATCTATGGCCAGGGCAAACTACATGATATATTTCACTGGGATTAATTAGTATCTTTTAGATGGATTGCAAGATTCAACCAAGTTATATAACATGCAAGATATAACAGAAAGTAAAGAACATTATATTAGGATCTGATCACATCAACCTGATCCATCTCAAGGATCCAACATCACATGTTACCACTTGGCCTCTTGCCAACCATCCAGATCCATCTCAAGGATCATCACATACCACAGGGTCTCAACCCTTCATCATGTACTGTCACTGCCTCTTAAGGCCCACATCATCATCATGGGACCAACACATCACATACATAATCTTATAGAGCAATTATCAAAATACTGTTACTTATTACATATGTCACATAGCCCTTTCATGGCTAAGTCATCACCTGCATGGTTAGGGTACACAATAATCATAGATTCAACATAAGGAATATGCTCACTATCATGAAATATCATTCAAGATAATCCTCTTATCAATATTACACTTATTTGGTAACCAAGTGTATTAAATACATCATTAACCAACCATACTGATGCTTACCCTTATCTCAAGATTATACAAACAATCAGGGTATATGGAGATCATGTTATGTATACAAAACTAACACTATTATTACCAATGTCATTATTGTTGCCATCAGCTATTGTCATCTTTATCATGAGGCAACCTTTAACATAACTGTCACTTAGCATCATTATTACCAACATTATGATCATTAAACAAACAACTAGAGTAGTTATCATCATTCTCATTATCATTAACAATTAAGCATAACAGGTCACATCATGCATCTATTACATGAGGGCTATCATCATATACATTACTATCATTAGCATCCTTATTATTTGCAAGGCAACATATTACATATTGATGGTATCACAAACACCACCATCGTTTTATAGGTTAATGGATAAGCATCTACTTCCATCACATGAGGGACCGTCACCAAAGAAACTCATATCCTCACTATAGCCACACAACCCTCATCTAAAGCCTATCACCCAACATGGGTATTGACTACCACACTATCCCTATTGGTCATCACACCATCAACCATATCGGCCACCAACCCTATCGGCCAACACACCACCAACCATATCGGCCACCATCCCTATCGGCCAACACACCAGCACATGAGTAGGGTATCTCCCAACAGGGCTATCATCCACCATGGCTATTGGCCATCAAGATATCGGCCATCATGGTATCGGCCATCAGGGCAAATAGCCTATCGTCCAACATGGCACTACTTGGCCCTATCGTCCACCACATGGACAAGGAGATAACTCAATACAAGAGCACCCATTCTATCGTCCAACTCAAGGACATCCATGTCTCCCAACACCATCAGACCATATCGCCCAACAAGAGAGAGAGAGAGGGAGAGAGAGAGTATCGCCCATCTCCAAGGGTACTCACCATATCGGCCAACAAACCCTAGCTCACCCTATCGCCCAACTCAAGGGCAAGGGTATCGGCCAACCTAAAGGACTCATCATGTCGCCCAACGCCAGCTACCATATCGTCCACCAAGGGGAACACCATGTCGTCCAACTCAAAAACAAAGGTGTTGCTCAACCCAAGGAACCATATCGCCCAACATGGTCACCATGTCGGCCAACATCCATACTAGGTCAACCTATCGTCCAACCCAAGAGGAAGGGTGTTGCCCAACACCAAGAACACTGATATCGTTCAACTCAAGGACAAGGGTGTCGCCCAACACACCCACAAGGAAGGGATATCGCCCAACCCTGGGTCACCTTCAACCTCCAACACAAGGGAGCACCAACCCTAAAAAGCAAGGTATACAAGGAACCCTAAACCCAAGAGAGGGATATCGGCCACTAAGGTATATAAGAAAGATGTACGAGCAAGGAACTAAACTAGTCTACTATCATGTAACAAGGTTAAAGCTAGAGGTAAGAGAGTTAGGGTTAGAAACTATGCAACCCGCCTTAAGCTCCAAGCTTCAAGGAAGAAGATGCACTTTGAGCTCTAAGGTTGTCGGCCACCAAAGCTCCAAAGCACTCCAAGGTCCAAAGCTATCGTCCACCAGGCTGCTCCAGGAAGGTGTATCGGTCACCACTTCAGCTCCAAGGAAGTGTATCGGCCAACACAAGAAAGATGGAGAGGGGTATCGTGCACCAAGGGTGGAGGGGAGACCAAAGGACCAAAGGAGACTAAGGCAAGGAGAAGAGCTACCTATATAGGAAGAAGGGGAGGAGAAACCAAGGTACAACCATGCTATGTGTCGTCCACCCAAGGGACACATGTCCACCAACTCAAGCCACCTCTCATGCAAGCCATAAGGCACTTGTCCAAGATGTGCACCATGTGTCCACCAAACATGGTCAAAGCTGGACCAAGCAGCATGGGCGACACAACAAGCAGCTCAACTGGGCGACACACCAAGGCACCCGGGCGACACAAGGCTCAAGCAAGCCCAAACAAGGAACTCTAAGGCCCAAACAAGCTCAACTCAGGCCCAAAGGACTCAAACAACAAGCCCAAGCCTTCCTCTCAACCCTAGAGGAAGCAAAGAGGGGAAAACATCTCAAAAGATGGCAAACTTGCCCACAAAACCCTAAACTTGGGTTATTTGCAAGTAGCCCCTCGAACTCTCAACAAAGCACAAAAAAACCCTAATCACCACTCAAAGGTGATTAGCAAGCACCAAAGCACCAAGATCAAGAAAAACAAACAGGGTAAACCCTAAACGCAGGTCAGGGTCCTTACAGCCATAAACCTCTACAAAAGGATTTCGTCCCCGAAATCCGAAGAGAAAAGTGAGGGATACTTCCTCCTCATCTCTTCCTCAAGCTCCCACGTGGCTTCCTCAATGCCACGGTGATGCCAAAGGACCTTCACAAGAACCAAATCCTTTCTCTTCAGCTTCTTGACTCTTCTATCAAGGATCATCATAGGACCCTCTTCATACGTCACATCTTTGTCAAGCTCAACTTCAACTGGCTGTATCACTGTCCCTGTATCCGGATGACTTTTCTTCAGCATACTGACATGGAACACTGGATGTAACCTGTGCAACTCTAGAGGCAATTCTAACTCATAAGCCACCTTGCCAACACGTGTTATGACTGAGTAAGGCCCCATATATCTGGGATCTAACTTACCTTTCCGTCCAAACCTCAGCACCCCTTTCCACGGAGAGACTTTAAGATACACCTTGTCTCCCACCTGGAACTCCAAGGGTCGTCGGCGATTGTCTGCATAAGACTTCTGCCTGTCTTGTGCCGCTTTCAACTGTTGTTGTATCACCTTGATCTTTTCCGTCGTCTGCCGTACTAACTCAGGACCCAAAAGCTGATATTCACCTGATTCATACCAACACAAAGGAGATCTGCACTTCCTCCCATACAAAGCCTCATAGGGATCCATGTCAATGCTCCGCTGATAGCTATTGTTGTAGGCAAAATCTATCAAACTGAGATGTACGTCCCAACTGCCTAGGAACTGCAAAACACAAGCACGAAGAAGATCCTCCAAAGTCTGAATAGTCCTCTCAGACTGTCCATCTGTCTGCGGGTGGAAAGCGGTACTTAACTTCAACTGTGTTCCCATCGCCCTGTGCAACTGTTCCCAAAAACGACTTGTAAACTGAGGACCTCTATCAGAAACTATCGTTGCTGGCACACCATGCAAACGAACTATCTCATCTACATATACTCGAGCGAGCTTTTCAGCTGTATACGTGGTTTTCACAGGTAAGAAATGGGCAGACTTCGTTAATCTGTCCACTATCACCCAAATGGAATCATGATTCCTAGTTGTCCTGGGTAGACCAACTACGAAATCCATGGTAATATGATCCCATTTCCACTGTGGTATAGGCAAAGGTTGCAACGTACCTGCCGGCTTTTGATGCTCAGCCTTGACTTGCTGACACACCGCACACCTAGCCACAAACTCAGCTACATCTTTCTTCAAGCCGGGCCACCAGTACAAGTCCTTCAGACTATGGTACATCTTGGTGACGCCTGGATGCATAGCATACATCGACGTGTGTGCTTCCTCGAGCACCAACTTCCTCAGATTATCAGCATCTGGAACCACCATCCTATGATGATAGCAAACCACTCCATCCTCGGACTCATGGAACCCATCACGCTTTTCGCTGCCAAACTCTGATCTGATTAGATGTACTGTATCATCCGTTTGCTGTGCATCCTTGATCTGCTGTTTCAACGTGGGCTTGATTTGCATCTGTGCTAAAAGTCCAGCTAACGAGGAAACCTCCATCTGTACGTTCATCTGCCGTAAGGAGACTAACATGTCCCGCCTATGGCATACCAAAGAACTCATCTGTGCCTTCTTGGGAGTAGAAGACTTTCTGCCAAGCGCGTCTGCTACCACATTCGCCTTACCGGGATGATACTCGATAGTGCAATCATAATCATTGATCAACTCCATCCACCGACGCAGTCGCATGTTCAACTCTTGCTGTGAGAAGATGTACTTCAGATTCTTGTGATCTGTAAAGATCTGACACACTTCCCCATAAAGATAGTGTCTCCAGATCTTTAACGCATGAACCACTGCTGCCAGCTCCAAGTCATGGGTCGGATAGTTCTCCTCGTGTTTCTTAAGCTGTCACGAAGCAAAATAAACCACATGATCTTCCTGCATCAGCACACAACCCAAACCCTTCTTGGACGCATCACAGAAAACAACATAGCCTTTTCCAGATTCTGGCAAGATCAACACTGGAGCACTGGTTAGCTTTTCCTTCAAACTTTGGAAAGCTTGCTGACATCGATCATTCCAAACAAAAGGTACATCCTTCCTAGTCAACTTCATCATCGGTAGAGCTATCGAACTGAAGTCCTTGATAAACCTCCGGTAGTATCCTGCTAGACCAAGGAAACTACGAACTTCCGTCGGCGTCTTCGGCTGTTCCCAATCCGCAACGGATTCCACTTTCTTCAGATCTACTTTGACTCCTTCAGCAGATATCACATGACCTAAGAAAGTCACTTCATCCAACCAGAACTCACACTTACTAAACTTAGCATACAACTGATGTTGACGAAGAAGAGTCAACGCTTGATGAAGATGTTGCTCATGCTCTAGCCGGTTCCGACTATAGATCAAGATGTCATCTATGAAGACTACAACAAACTGATCTAGGAACGGACGAAACACTCTATTCATCAGGTCCATGAAAGCAGCAGGTGCATTGGTTAATCCAAACGGCATAACCACAAACTCAAAATGACCATACCTCGTCCTAAAAGCTGACTTTGGTATGTCATCCGCCTTTATCCTCAACTGATGATATCCAGACCGTAGATCGATCTTCGAAAACACTGTAGCACAACACAACTGATCGAACAGGTCATCTATCCTCGGCAACGGGTACTTATTATTGATCGTGACCTTGTTCAACTGTCGGTAGTCTATACACAACCGCATTGAACCATCCTTCTTCTTAACAAACAACACGGGAGCACCCCAAGGTGACGTGCTCGGTCTGATGAAACCTTTCTCCAACAACTCTTGTAACTGCTTCTTCAACTCTACCATCTCTGCTGGAGCCATCCTATAAGGTGTCTGTGCAATCGGCTGCGTTCCCAGAACCAGATTGATCTCAAAATCGATCTCTTGGGGTGGAGGAACACCAGGAAACTCCTCGGGAAACACATCTGCAAACTCTCGGACCACTGACACTTCTTCAAGGTTAAGGCCTTTTGCCTTGGTATCCACAACGGTATCTACAACGTGAGCTAAGAACGCCTCACATCCTTGTCGCAACAACCTATCTGCCACCACAGATGACACCAGACACGTCGGAAGAATCTTCCTATCTCCCTGGAAGATCCACTTCTCTCCAGCAACATCAAACACCGCCTGCTTGGATCCACAGTCCAAGACAACCTTATACTTCTCTAAGGTATCCATCCCAAGGATAACATCAAAACCATGCATATCAAGTGGTATGAGATCCACCTGAATGTTGTGTCCCGAAAAAGACAAAACACAAGATGGACACTCTTCTCGAAGCAAAGAGGAACCATCAAGAGGGGTTTCTAGCAACAAGCTATCCTTCTTACAACTAACAGGTAGATGATATTTTTCAAGCATACTATAGGAAATAAAAGAGTGTGTAGCACCCGGGTCAACCAGAATAGATATAAAGCAAGAAGAAGACATATCAGAATGAAATAACTCCATCTGACCTGTCACCACTCGCGGGTTGACTATCGCCTCCGGCTGATTCATGGCATAGAATCGAGCCGTAGCTTGCTGTCCACGACCTCTGCTCCCTTGAGCAGACGATCCAGCTTGAGACGCTTGACCGCGTCCTCATCCTCTGCTACCACTGGGCTGTGGTCTCTCAGACTTCTGGAAACTGTGCCTCGGTTGCTGCGTCACTTCAACATCTCTATTCGGGCAATTGAACTTCCAATGCCCGACTTGTCCATAGAGATGACATGCTCTATTGTCAACTCGTGGCCTAGATGGCCCTGTCACTGCCACCGAAGCTGAACTGTGCGCCTTATATGGTGAAGAAACATAACCTTTTCCCTTAGTCGGAGACCACTGAGATGGTACACCAGCACTTCTCATCACTGACGGTGCTGAAAACCTGGGTTTTTTGAAGCCACCAAACCTTCATCCTTGAAACTGAGCAGGTCTTTTAAGAGACACCGACTCCCTTTTCTCCCTTACTGTCCTCTCGATCTGTCGAACTGATTCCACAAACGTAGAAAACCGCTCTCGGTTTTCTAGCGCAGACACAGGGGTTGTCAACTCAGCACTCAAACCCTTCTCTAAACGTCTGATCCGTTCATCATCTGTTGCCGCCATGTGAGGACAGAACCTCAACAGATCCATAAACTTAGCTTCATACTCGGTGATGTTCATCGTTCCTTGCCGCAACTTCTCAAACTGACTGATCTTCCCATCTAGGTACGTCTTCGAAAAGTATCTGGTGATGAACTCACGCTGAAACACTTCCCAACAGATCACCTCACCAGGCCGCTTCTCTTCCTCGATGGTCCACCAGTGACCAGCACTACCCTTCAAAAGGTAGACATCATGCTTTACTTTGTCTGCTTCGGGGATGTCGAGGATCCGGAAAGCCTTTTCAAGACTTGTCAGCCACATATCTGCATCCGCTGGATCAGCCGTTCTAGCATAATCCGAAGCTCCGACTCGGCGAAGCCGCTCAAAGGTCTTCCCAATACCCGATGCTTCTCCATGGGGAACCTGTGCTCGCGGAGGAGGCACTGGTAATCGCTCATTCAGAGATTCATCGTAGCCATTAACTGCCCCATAAGCTGTTGGTAGGCAGGGTGTTCAAGTATGGCTGGGTCTGGTTGGGGGACCTCAGGCACCCGATCTTCATGTGCCTGTCTATCTGCTCCATCAACCGATGCAGCATCACTACACTCAGGAGCATGTTCTTCATGGTTTCCAGACATCTTGGCTTTTCTCCCACTGAGGGCAGAAGATTTTTGTAAGATAACCTGGAAAACTCATAAGAACAGACTCAACCTAGTCCTAGATCCCTATAAACTCAGCGAACCTAAAGCTTTGATACCAAAACTTGTGGCAACACATCCCATCATCACACAGATAACGAGGTGTTACGCGAAAACGTGCGGAAAACACCATAACCACAGATTATCAAAAACACAGGTTAATTAAAACCGATTGCGGAAAACTGATAAACTGTGAAACTATTACTTTCCAGTCCTCATCCTGCACAGAAACATGTCATATAAATATGTACATACACAAGATCTGATACGTGTCCACAGCTTAGGAACAGCTATTCATCCATCACATGAGTTCACCACCTGTTCATATACATAAAGGCCCACATCCGGCCAACAGCAGGATATACAAATATCATCAAACGATCATCGTGAAACAACGTCAAAACACTGCTAAGGACCTGAGAGTACAGGGATGACTCTAGACTCTACTACAAAACATCCAAAATAGCAGCATGTCCAACGCTTGCCTTCTACTGCTCCTCAAGCTGCTCGTCCGCAACACCACAACCACGACCACGTCTACCTCGACCACCTAAAAAGGGTGAAAACCAGCGGGGTGAGACAATTGAACAATTGTCCCAGCGGGAAACATATCTCCCTACCGCAACTATAGAACCTCAGCAAGATAAACTATAACAGCAATTATAACATGAGCAGATATATCAGAAGCAGTTATATATACATAGCAAGATCATTCTTACTGGCAAGCATACCAGCTGTTCTAAAACTTATAACCAGATGTCTTTCAAAAGAACATGATTATCAAGATAAGGTATATCAACATGTAACAGGATTATTAGAACAGAATATCATGTCACATAACCTGATTATCAAGATAAGGTAGATTACCACATGACCTGCAAGGTATAACGGAATATTACACAAACAAGGCCTCAACCACTGTTTCATATTTGATTTGATCAGTAAATACTAAACGGCTGTATTACATTTTATTATGCCCTGAGGATTTGAACCGTACCGTTCAAATCCAACCTTTGGTTACGAAACCCAAGCCGGTGCCATACAAGGTCAATGGAAGAGCCAGACTCCACGACCTCTCACCTCATGGTCAGTACATGAGTACAACACAAGCAAGACTGCAGTCGCATGCTGAAGTGGTCTAAGCCACAGGGTTAGCTCCATAGGCTACCCATTCTCTATCCCGCCTTGGTACAGGTCACGGCGCTAGTAAAACTGAGCCACGGGCCTGATCACTGTGCTCTGAGCCATGAACGCATTCATGCTCCATACATCACATATCCTGAGCCATGGGCCTGTTCACCATGCTCTACACACATATCTGAGTCTGCAACCGAAGTTACACTCTTACCTCCTCTTTTTCAGGCTAGGAGCGACCTACACATATTCAACAATATGCGCTTCCAGGTTAACCCGTAGGAAAACCCGTTTCACCATCACCAAGTCCTGACGATGATGGATCTATGGCCAGGGCAAACTACATGATATATTTCACTGGGATTAATTAGTATCTTTTAGATGGATTGCAAGATTCAACCAAGTTATATAACATGCAAGATATAACAGAAAGTAAAGAACATTATATTAGGATCTGATCACATCAACCTGATCCATCTCAAGGATCCAACATCACATGTTACCACTTGGCCTCTTGCCAACCATCCAGATCCATCTCAAGGATCATCACATACCACAGGGTCTCAACCCTTCATCTTAAGGCCCACATCACATCTTATAGAGCAATTATCAAAATACTATTACTTATTACATATGTCACATAGCCCTTTCATGGCTAAGTCATCACCTGCATGGTTAGGGTACACAATAATCATAGATTCAACATAAGGAATATGCTCACTATCATGAAATATCATTCAAGATAATCTTCTTATCAATATTACACTTATTTGGTAACCAAGTGTATTAAATACATCATTAACCAACCATACTGATGCTTACCCTTATCTAAAGATTATACAAACAATCAGGGTATATGGAGATCATGTTATGTATACAAAACTAACACTATTATTACCAATGTCATTATTGTCGCCATCAGCTATTGTCATCTTTATCATGAGGCAACCTTTAACATAACTATCACTTAGCATCATTATTACCAACATTATGATCATTAAACAAACTACTAGAGTAGTTATCATCATTCTCATTATCATTAACAATTAAGCATAACAGGTCACATCATGCATCTATTACATGAGGGCTATCATCATATACATTACTATCATTAGCATCCTTATTATTTGCAAGGCAACATATTACATATTGATGGTATCACAAACACCACCATCGTTTTATAGGTTAATGGATAAGCATCCACTTCCATCACATGAGGGACCGTCACCAAAGAAACTCATACCCTCACTATAGCCACACAACCCTCATCTAAAGCCTATCACCCAACATGGGTATCGACTACCACACTATCCCTATTGGTCATCACACCATCAACCATATCGGCCACCAACCCTATCGACCAACACACCACCAACCATATCGGCCACCATCCCTATCGGCCAACACACCAGCACATGAGTAGGGTATCGCCCAACAGGGCTATCATCCACCATGGCTATTGGCCATCAAGATATCGGCCATCATGGTATCGGCCATCAGGGCACATAGCCTATCGTCCAACATGGCACTACTTGGCCCTATTGTCCACCACATGGACAAGGAGATAACTCAACACAAGAGCACCCATTCTATCGTCCAACTCAAGGACATCCATGTCGCCCAACACCATCATACCATATCGCCCAACAAGAGAGAGAGAGAGGGAGAGAGAGAGAGTATCGCCCATCTCCAAGGGTACTCACCATATCGGCCAACAAACCCTAGCTCACCCTATCGCCCAACTCAAGGGCAAGGGTATCGGCCAACCTAAAGGACTCATCATGTCGCCCAACACCAGCTACCATATTGTCCACCAAGGGGAACACCATGTTGTCCAACTCAAAAACAAAGGTGTTGCTCAACCCAAGGAACCATATCTCCCAACATGGTCACCATGTCGGCCAACATCCATACTAGGTCAACCTATCGTCCAACCCAAGAGGAAGGGTGTTGCCCAACACTAAGAACACTGATATCGTTCAACTCAAGGACAAGGGTGTCGCCCAACACACCCACAAGGAAGGGATATCGCCCAACCCTGGGTCACCTTCAACCTCCAACACAAGGGAGCACCAACCCTAAAAAGCAAGGTATACAAGGAACCCTAAACCCAAGAGAGGGATATCGGCCACTAAGGTATATAAGCAAGATGTACGAGCAAGGAACTAAGCTAGTCTACTATCATGTAACAAGGTTAAAGCTAGAGGTAAGAGAGTTAGGGTTAGAAACTATGCAACCCGGCTTAAGCTCCAAGCTTCAAGGAAGAAGATGCACTTTGAGCTCCAAGGTTGTCGGCCACCAAAGCTCCAAAGCACTCCAAGGTCCAAAGCTATCGTCCACCAGGCTGCTCCAGGAAGGTGTATCGGTCACCACTTCAGCTCCAAGGAAGTGTATCGGCCAACACAAGCAAGATGGAGAGGGGTATCATGCACCAAGGGTGGAGGGGAGACCAAAGGACCAAAGGAGACTAAGGCAAGGAGAAGAGCTACCTATATAGGAAGAAGGGGAGGAGAAACCAATGTACAACCATGCTATGTGTCGTCCACCCAAGGGACACATGTCCACCAACTCAAGCCACCTCTCATGCAAGCCATAAGGCACTTGTCCAAGATGTGCACCATGTGTCCACCAAACATGGTCAAAGCTGGATCAAGCAGCATGGGCGACACAATAAGCAGCTCAACTGGGTGACACACTAAGCAACTGGGCGACACACCAAGGCACCCGGGCAACACAAGGCTCAAGCAAGCCCAAACAAGGAACTTAAAGGCCGAAACAAGATCAACTCAGGCCCAAAGGACTCAAACAACAAGCCCAAGCCTTCCTCTCAACCCTAGAGGAAGCAAAGAGGGTAAAACATCTCAAAAGATGGCAAACTTGCCCACAAAACCCTAAACTTGGGTTATTTGCAAGTAGCCCCTCGAACTCTCAACAAAGCACAACAAAACCCTAATCACCACTCAAAGGTGATTAGCAAGCACCAAAGCACCAAGATCAAGCAAAACAAATAGGGTAAACCCTAAACACAGGTCAGGGTCCTTACAGATACTATCGACGAGTGTCGATGGTATCAACCCGTCCCCCGGATCGACTTTCTAGTTGCAGCGATCGTCGTTGATCTCCTTTCGCGGATCAGTGATGTGGCGCGTCGATACTATCGACGCAAGTCGATAGTATCGACTTCCATTTAGGGCAACACCCTCGCGAGGCCCGGCCGCCGCCTTCTACCTGTAACTGTGTCGATACCATCGACAGGCCCATCGATGGTATCGACTTCACTGAGACGATTTCTTATGAATATCTCCAGAGATCTCAATGGTATCGACTGGCATGTCGATACTATCGAATTTGACTTTGCGATCAACCTGTTGGTGTGTCGATACTATCGACGAGGCCATCGATAGTATCGACGCAGTGCGATTTCTGCAGTCGCCAACCTATACCCCGGTCGATACCATCGACACAAGGGTCGATGGTATCGACTCTACCTCAGTCCTGGACAATGAGAAAACAATCACGGTATCTTTTTTACACTAACAACAAAGTCAAAACAAATCAAACTACAAATGTAAATAAAACTGAACTAAAGTACCAATGGTTGGGTTGCCTCCCAACAAGTTCCCTTATTCAACATCTTAGGCTAGACGACTTGAAGCTCGTCATGCATCCAAAAGTGTAATGAGTTTGACCTCATTCACTTTCCTCGTGTAATCTTCACCAAAATACAATTTCAACCTTTGTCCATTGACCAAAAATGTGGTCTCGCCATCGTGCACCATGATTGCGCCATGTGGTCTGACCTCCTCTACTGTGAATGGTCCACTCCATCGGGATTTCAACTTCCCGGGATGCATCTTCAACTTGGAGTTGAACAAAAGGACACGATCTCCTTTCTTGAAAATGTGCATCTGAATACGGCGATCGTGAATCAACTTTGTGCGCTCCTTGTATATCTGAGAGTTTTCATATGCATTCATTTGCAGCTCATCAAGTTCATTTAGTTCAAGTAACCTCTTCTTTCCCGCTTCATCATAATTCATATTTAGCTTCCTCAGCGCCCAATGTGCTTTATGCTCTAATTCCACCGGTAAGTGATAGGCCCGACCATAAGCCAACCTAAAAGGTGTGGTGCCTATAGGTGTCTTGTATGCCATCTTGTATGCCCACAACACATCCAGTAGTAGGGCAGTCCAATTCTTCCTCATGGAAGCCACACTACGCTCGAAGATTTTCTTAATCTCTCGATTGGAGACCTCCACTTGTCCTTGAGTTTGCGGGTGGTACGGGGTACCAATGTTGTGTTTGACCCCATATTTTCTCAAAAGTGCTGAGAACTTTTGATTCCGGAAGTGTGTACCCCCATCACTAATGATCATTCGGGGCACACTGAACCTGCAGAAAATATATTCCTTAACAAACCTGCACACTACAGTGGAATCATTAGTCCTTGTGGGTATTGCCTCTACCCACTTCGACACATAATCAACAGCCAAAAGGATATACAAATTAGAATTTGAGGACACAAAGGGTCCCATAAAATCTATACCCCATAAGTCAAATACCTCAACCTCTTGTAATACATTAAGGGGGATCTCTTGTCTCTTCGAAATGTTTCCCGCCCTTTGGCAGGAATCACATTGCCTCACAAACTCATAAGCATCCCTAAACAAGGTAGGCCAGTATAGGCCACTTTCCAGTACTTTGGCTACTGTACGAGAGCTTGCATGGTGTCCGCCCGTCAGTAGTGTGTGACAATGACGAAGAACACTCTCGTATTCCACCTCAGGTACACACCTACGTAAGACACCATCCCTGCATTGCTTCAAGAGAATAGGGTCATCCCAAAAATAATAACGTAGAGAATGGAAAAATTTCTTCTTCTCTTGATACGTCCAATCATCCGGGATGATTTTGCAGACAAGATAGTTCACAATATAAGAAAACTACAGATCTTTAGATGTCACTTTCAAAAGTTGTTCGTCCGGAAATGTCTCGGTAATGGGTATGTGTAAATCTTTTTCATCTACCCTCTCTAACCTAGACAAATGGTCCGCGACCACATTTTCAATCCCCACCTTGTCTTTGATTTCGATATCAAATTCCTATAAAAGAAAGATCCACCTAATTAATCTAGGTTTGGCATCTTTTTTCTCCATCAAATACTTAATGGCGGCGTGGTCCGTCCAAACCAAGACTTTCGATCCGACTAGATATTGCCGAAAATTTTCAATAGCGAAAACAACGGCAAGCAATTCTTTCTCAGTAGTCATGTAATTGAGTTGGGCGTCATTCAAAGTTTTAGATGCATAAAAAATCACAGCGGGTTTATTGTCCACCCGCTGTCCCAACACAGCCCCGACCGCGAAATCGGATGCATCACACATTAGTTCAAACGGCTTGGTCCAATCCGGTGTTTGCATAACCGGTGCGGAAATCAATTTTTCCTTAAGCACGTTGAACACATGTAGACATTTTTCATTGAAGTGAAAAACAACATCCTTTTCTAAAAGCTCAGATAAAGTTTTGGCAATTTTAGAAAAATCTTTTATAAAACGACGATAGAAACCGGCGTGACCTAAGAAACTCCGCACCCCTTTTACCGAATTTGGTGGGGGCAATTTGGAAATCACTTCAATTTTTACCGGGTCTACCTCCAGACCTTTGCTAGACACTGTATGTCCTAGCACTATTCCTTCACTCACCATCATGTGACATTTTTCCCAATTGAGGACCAAATGTGTGTCCTCGCAACATTGTAAAACCTTATCTAGATTGTAAAGGCACTCATCAAAAGATGCACCATAAACAGAGAAATCATCCATAAAACCTCTAGACAGCGTTCTACCATATAAAAAAAAATGGCAAGCATACAACGCTGAAAGGTCGCCGGTGCATTACATAACCCAAAAGGCATACGACGGTACACAAACGTTCCATAAGGACAAGTGAAGGTGGATGTAAAGAAGTGAAACCACTTCTCTACTAAAAATTTGAACAATAAAACCTCCAGTCCAAACACACTCAAAAGGTATGATGGAGTGGGTGTAAAATTTTCAAATCTTTATTTAATGGTAATCAAAAGACCAAAGTATAGCAGCGGAAGAAAATATTTGACTATTCAATTATAAAACAAAGGGTTACAACTTACATCACAAGGATCCATGTAGAGGAAATCTAAACTACCTCAAGATTGTCTCCAAGCTTTATCATCACAAACTAAGTCCAGGTCAACATGCCATGCATCCAAGTCTTCCACCTAGGGTTGGAAGCATACCCCAGCAAAAGAGAAACAAAAGGAAACATCAGCAAAGGCTGGTATGTGCATACTAAAAAGCAATTTGAGCAATTTATAAAGATTAAGGGACATCAAAAGAAAAGGCTTCCCACACAAGAGATAAGTATCACCCAAACGGGTATCAAGAGAAAAGATGATAACCAAAGCAATACTTGCCATAACCAACAAATAATAAGAATGTGCTATCAATATAGACATCCACTACCATGGTGGAAAACAAAGCACATATAATCATCAACCTGCATGCATGTGAGATAAGCATAACACTAGAACAATATAAACACAATTGGCGGCCAAGCACACACTTGAACCTGATAGAGAAAGGAATACTGCCAATCTCCCAATATATATAATTTGAGCATGGATTACTGCCACACTCGATTTACAGAGGAATGGTATACTGCCACCCTCCAAATAAACAATAGGGGAATACTGCCCCAAAACCAATGTAATTACACTACTCTAGTGCTACTGAATCACATTGCATGTATAATGTAGAGGCAAGTAGAGAAGTATAGTCAGAATTATCAAGGTTGCCATCACACAATGGACAACACATCCACATCATAGTGGGCATATATCAACAAGTAAAATCCACATCACAGTGGGTATATATCATCAAAAGTCCAACTTGCACCAAGGCAACAAGTTAAGATTCCAAGAGAATATATGTGATCACAAGATCAATAACAAAATAAGATACTTCACATGAAGTATGATTTCAAAAGAACAAGATAATGTGTAGGCTAATGTCCATAGGACCAAAAGTAAGACAAAAATATAGGTTAATTGCTCAACAAGAATAATCGGGGATGCAAACATACCTCAATATCAGAGTTAAACGATCCAAAGCCACTTCTAGGTCCAATCCTAGGCTTCCAAAACACCTATTTAGCATATATGTGAAATTAGGGTTAGGTTTTATATCGATTTCATAAACCCTTAAAACACCTTTTTATAAAATATATGAATTCGGTTTCCAAAATGATTCCATATTTTAGATTATATTTTCCCGAGTTCAAAACATATTTTATTATATTTGTCTGACTTTTATATATTTAGTTATGAATTTTAGAAGTTAATTCATCATTAATTAGATCCATTAAAAACACATATTTAAAACATTATATTCAGGTGATAAAACCAACACCATAAGAAAGCTTGCATTTTTATGAATCCAACGACTATTTATTTATATTTTTCTGATCAGTAAATAATTAGTTATTGATTTTTAAACCTTGGTCAATCAAAAAAATACACATCAACAAAAGCATCGTGAGAGGAAAAGAAGGAGTGGGGCCCGCGTGACTTGGCCCAATCACAGCTGGCCAAATCACCGACCAAGCTTCACGTGGCTTCAACTGAAGGAAAAAGACTGAAGCCGCCAAAAAGACGAAAATACCCCTAAGTGAGAAGCACTGTGAAAGAAGTAAAACCGGAGGGCAAAAGGGGTAAATCGTTTGCGTATAGGCTTCTCAGCTCGACCGAGCGCCATGTCCGCGAGGTCAGAAGCAACTTCCTCGGTGGAATTTTGGGGGTAAACAAGCCTGAAGGCCAAACACCGAATTGATGGTACTCTTACCTCCGCACAAACTCAAGAAGTCGCTCCGAGCCAAGATCAGACCAAAATAGTGACGGAAATCACACCTCCAACTCTAGCTTCATGGCACGGCAGCTGGAGTAGGGGAAGAGTGCGCATTGCCCCACGAGGCCAAACCAAAGCGACCAACTTGCTCGTGGGACTCCATCGGTGGTCAGGGAACAAATCCCCGGTAGCCCGATCACCCTAGGTGGCTAGGAGATGGCACGGAGTAGGAAAACAGGGGCGCGAACAGAGCAGCAGAGGGGCGCCCAACGATGGTGGAGAAAGGGCAACCAAAACCCTACTTATATAGGTTCTTTGGGTGCGGAATCTTTCCAGGAACCCAGAGGCGAAGAAATCGTCGAAAAAGAGTAAGAATTGAGGGAGATATCATCAACCGAAAATCACAAGAAACAGCATGTACTCCTACTCCGATCCGAGCTAGGAGACGACCTATGAGTCGTTAGATCGCAGATCAATGGTCCAAAAGTAAGCCGAAATTGGGAAAAGGAAATCAAAGCCTGCGTGACAAAAATCGAGTTTATTTAATAAAGTGACATTACATTATTATCCTTTTTCTCTTTCCTCTTTTGAGGGCACAAACGAGACCCGAATTAGTTGAAATTTTGCACAGAGGCTAAATTAGGCATGTAGATTTCGATTATAAAATTAGATTTTCCTTTTAAGAACTTTTAATGTGTCAAATAAATAAATTACTATTTTCTCTTTCCTCCTTTATTAATGGCTTTAGGATTATCCAAATTTTATGAAACTTGACACACAAGTTATAATTAATGTGTTGGATACGAATTTGCCATCAATTTTACATATTGGAGTTGTTTGTGTATTTATTTAATATTTTGAAGGTTCTACATACTTTCTCTCTCCTAATATAACCTTTTAAGCAAACTTTCTCTAAATTGGATAAAAATTTACCCAAAGGCTATATTTATTATGTAGATTACGAATCTAAGATTATTTTCCTCTTTTGGAGTCAATTATTATATGTATTTATTAATTACACCTTTTAGGCAATTTCTCTCTCCTAAATTACCATATTATTTTGAGGTAGTCCAAATTAAATGAAATTTGACATGTAGGCTTATTTTAATGTGTAGATTACGAATTTGAAGTCCATTCTTTATTTTGAGACTTTCTTACATGGGTTCTATCATCTAGCCCATTATAGGCCCATTAACAACATTATGCATCCAATTAAGTTATTTATCATCTTATTATCACCAAATGAATTATGTGACATATTATTTACATTTTTCATGCATTATATTATTAGGATCATCCTAACCTCAACCTTGTTTGGAAAAACCCAAAAGATTAAAGTTCTAGGGTAGGGTTTAAGATTCGGTATGTTACAGTGGACTTCTCTTGGTCCTTAGGATCTATCGAAATCTGATTGTACCCCGAATAACCATCCAGAAAACAAAAATGTGATCGGCCGACTAAGCACTCTAAAATTTGATCAATAAATGGGAGAGGAAAGTGATCCTTTAGCGTAGCGACATTCAATCGTCGGTAATCTATGCAAATACGCCACCCGGTTACCAAGCGGGTGGTGACAAGTTCATTTAAAAGATTATGGGTAACAGTGATTCCCCCCTTTTTAGGGACTACCTGCGTAGGACTCACCCACCTAGAATCAGAAATAGCATAGATGATACCTGCAGAAAGGAGTTTAATCACCTCCTTCTTAACAACCTCCATCATGCTCGGATTTAGTCGACATTGTGGTTGAATCATCGGCTTGGCTCCCTCCTCGAGCCGAATCTTGTGCTGGCACAAAGTAGGGGAGATCCCTTTGATATCTGCAACAGACCACCCAAATGCTCCCCAGTGGTTCTTCAGTACTATCAACAACTGGTCCTCCTCCTCAGCACTCAGATAAGCAGATATAATCACAGGCAACTTTTCTTCCTCAGCTAGAAATGCGTAATTGAGGTGCGGTGGCAACAACTTCAACTCCAATTCTGGAGGACTGATTAAGGATGATTGAAGCGGTGGTGGGAGTTCGCCTAAATCTTCATAGTACCTCGCATAGAAGCACGACAACATCTAAAGCATCTTGGCACACTCCTTCAGTGATTTACTTCTCATCCAATCATGAGTGATATTGACTAAGCAGGCCTCAAGTGGTAATTCTGGATATGCGTCAAAAACCGAATTTTCTATAGCCTCATCTTCAATAGAGGGAGGAATGTCCTCCTCCTCATTGTTTGGAAAACCTATAGCCTTGCTAAAGGATACCACCTTGGTCTGCTCCATGATGTCCACAGCCAAAGTCACTTTTTCCACCTTGGTCATTACATGAGCCATATCTAAAAATGGCTTCCCTAGACAAAGTGAGATATTGTGATCAAAATGTTTTACCATGTGGCATTGCTCCTTGGCTTTAGGTGTAGTGGTGCTAGAAGGCATGACCATATTGAATCGATCATCGGCTATACCTAAGGTCAAACGACCTCTCCCCATCTCCAGTATCATGTCAGCTGTATCTTGGAAAGGTCGTCTGAGTAGTAGCTCATTGCCTTGCTCATCTTGCATCTCCATGACGACAAAATCTGCTGGAAATACAAATCGATCTACTTTCACTAGCACGTCTTCACAAATACCGTATGGATTTACCACTGAATTGTCCACCAATTGGATTGTCATGTTGCTCGGCCGTGACTCTTTTAATCCCAGCTTCTTGAATGTAGAGAGGGGCATCAAGTTAATGCTCGCCCCTGAGTCACATAGTGCTTCACCAAACTTAACTTTCCCAATGTAACATGAGATGTTGAAACAGCCCGAATCCTGCCTCTTTGGCGGCAATGTGCCCATGATGAAGGCACTCACCTGCTCCTTAAGAACAACAACCTCAGTGTCTGGGATTTTTCTCTTCTTTGTAATGATGTCTTTCAGAAATTTTCCGTAAGAAGGGATTTGCTCAATTGCTTCCAATAATGGGATGTTGACCGAAAGCTTTCTGAAACTGTCTATAAACTTTTTAAATTGGGCATCCACTTTCCTTGCCTTTGCACTGTTTGGATATGGGACCAGGACAGCCTGTGCCCTTTGATGTGGTGGCACATAAGGTGTCCTTTTATGCGTCTCCTCCTCATCTACAATAGGATCATCAGTAGCATCCACTGCTATATCCGCAACTGGTTCTGTGACCGGTATGGGCAGCTCCTTAGTGGCCTCACCGTCAATTTCTGCTTGGGGTTTGCTTGGTTCATCGGCTCTGGGGTTTAATAGTTTCTTGCCACTCCTTAGCAAGATGGCCTTCGCCTGCTGGTTTCCTCCTGGAATATTAGTGTTACCCGGAAAACCTTGGTGCGCCGGCTTCTTCAAATCGGCTATCTCCGCTGCCATTTGCACCATGGACGTCTCTATTGTCCTCATTTGAGCCCCATGGCTCTACAGTATCTGCCCGAACTGGTTCATAAACTCCCCTTGTTGCTTTATCTTCTGGCCAAAAGTAGTCATTAATTCTTGATTTTGCTTTATCACTTGATTGAGCAACTCTGTGCTCTTATCCTCTTCTACTGGCTGGGGTTTTGCATCTGGATCGTGCAAGAAGTTGTTTGGATCCTTCCAGGAGAACTTCTTATCCTTCCTCCATGAATAATCATTATTCCTGTAGCCTTGATGCTGCCTCATGAATTTAACTTGAGCCTCATCCTCGGACTCAGTATCCTCCTTTGCTAGCAGTTTCTTCACGAGAAGATCCATCTTCTCATTCAGCTCCTTGATTGCTTTAGATTCCCCTACTACTCGAACATGCTCCACGGCGTCTCTATCGCCCCACGATTGCTTCTTGGCCATGTTCTTAAGGATTTCCCAACACCTTGTGTCGGTATTGTTCAAAAAGAATCCTGAGCCTGCTGAATCGAGGTTACTTCTATCGTGCTCGGAGAGAGCAAAATAGAAGATCTTGACCTATGTCTCCTTGTCAAGCCCGTGATACGGGCACCGCCTAAGCATGATCTGAAACCTTTCCCAGGTCTCAGAGTAGGTCTCTCCTGCTTTTTGGGTGAAGTTGTGGATCTTCCTGATCATGTCATTGGTCTTCTCGGGCGGGAAGAACCTTTCAAAGAAAACCTCTACTATGTGGTCCCAGGATTCCACATATTCATTGTCCAGGTTGTGCAACCACTCTCGTGCATTTCCCGCTAGAGAACTCGGGAAGAGCTTCAAGTAGAGAACATCTTGTGGAAATCTGTCTATTTTTATCATATCACAATTCTCTGCAAATTGACTTATATGCACGACTGGGTCTTCATTCTTGAGCCCATGGAATGCATTCGACTTCACCAAGTTGATTACTGCAGGATCAATCTTGTATGTCGGAATATTAACTGCCTACTTCTTGATCGGCCCCTTGGAAGCGGATGAAGAAGAAGCTTTGATCTTCTCCCATATTGTCTGTGGCTCTGCCATCTCTTCTTGTTCAGGTTCAGAATCTATATCTTCCAGATGGTCTTGATTATAATCCTCCTCGTCTTCCGGTCCCGAAAATGGAACCTCTGGTGCCTCTCGTGTGTAGTCAGTGCTACGCGTCTGCACCATACACAGTACCTGCAAAGTGAAAATTTAAGTTCAGTAAAGTGCTTGACGAGTAAAAAAATTTAGAAAATAGACTATGAATTTTTGAAATGATTTCAAACTAATAAAAAAATAAAAAGTGGCCTAGAGTGGCCGCTTGTAGCACTCATAGTGCCGACAATTTTCCGTATCCCTAGCAACGGCGCCAAAAACATGACACACTTTTTATGTGCATAGAAACACAAGTGTACGCGTCAATGTAACATAGGCCTTTGTGTGGCCCGAGTCGAACTCAGGGATATGTGAATTGTTGGAGACTACTACTAACTACTCACAATCAGCCAGACTGATTAAAGAGTTGGAAGTTGTTGTTAAAATTAAAAGAAAATGAAATAAAAAAAACAAAGCAATCGATTAAATGTTTGGTTTAATCAATTCAAGATGAGATCTTTAGGATTGCGGTTTCACCGCGGGTTTTCATTGTATTAAATTCTATTCGGTCATTCAAATTTATCTCTCTATCCAGGTAGTGGCCTGAAATCAGAATTGCCCACTGTCGTGGTACAAT
The DNA here is from genome assembly GCA_963693085.1 of Alisma plantago-aquatica. Lineage (NCBI taxonomy): Eukaryota > Viridiplantae > Streptophyta > Magnoliopsida > Alismatales > Alismataceae > Alisma > Alisma plantago-aquatica. Next base: position 87,360,727 of record OY856414.1, on the reverse strand, counting down.
TCACTACCTATGTCTAGGTCGGTTCCACCGTCGTAGTAACCTATACCCTAAACTAGGTGCATTAAAATCGATCTCTCGGTATCCACCATTAACCTTACACCACCTTGTTCAAGGGATTTGTCAATTAACGTGAATTTCATCTCTTTTCAACCGTTAATTCTTCTTTCAAAGTAATTAAGGCATTAGATTAATATTATGGTGATCAAGCATAACAATATAATTGAGAAAACGAAATTATACCATGGATTTAAGAGATAAAATATGAATTACTATGATGAAATTGTCATACAATGAATCCCCGGGCTACTCCCGGTCCTAAAGACAAAGGGGATTAGCCCCGCATATTCATCTCAAAGCAAAACATGGTAGAGAAAAGGGGAAACATGGAGAAAAACGTGATTGAGTGGTGAAACCCCTGAACGGAGAAGATCCAAATGCTCCTTGGCGTAGAATACGCGTTCTCCCACCTTTCGGTGGTGGAAATCGTCTTCTTCGGCGTCCGGATCGGCTGGGGCGTGCTTCTGGGATCCATTCTTCTCTCCACACCTTCTCGGGACGTGTGCAGTGGCTAATGACATGATAGATTCCTCTTGGCCGCCGTCATTAGGTATAATTACTGAGTTAGGTCGTCAAATAATCACAGCCATTGGATTTGGATCAATCTGAAGCAAACATGTATCTGACGGTGTCGATAGTATTGACACGAGTCGATAGTATTGACCCTGCACTGTATCAGATGGATTTCTTTTCTTTCCTTTTTCGCAACTGATGCCACCTCGATACCATCGATGCGGGTCGATGGTATCGACATTCATAGGCATCAGTTTTGCCCTTTTACCGTCACTGTAGCTCCACTAGCCGATAGTATCGACTTTTGTGTCGATAGTATCGACTCTCTTTTCTGAAGCAACCTGATGGTATCTCGATACCATCGACTCTCCTGTCGATAGTATCGAGATTTTACTGCTCCTTGCTGTTGGCTGCCTGTGGTTCAATCGATAGTATCGACCACTTTCGATGGTATCGACAGTAGCAGATACTCGTTTTTCCTGAAATTACAACACGAAACCACATAAGGCGAAACAAAACATATTGTTGTGATAAATTATGCTCAAAATACTGAAATAAGGGAGATTTGACATAGAGAATGATCATAGACCAAAGTAAATGAATTATGCAATATTAACCACCAAAATGACTAATAAATGCATAAAACACATATAAAACAAGCCTATAAATGTGACTCAAAATCATCGCATCACATGGCACTTCCAAAGAACCTTTATCATCACATATTCCTTTCTCTGAGTTCTTTCACCTTGGCATCTAAAAACCTCATAGGTGACTCAGGTCATTACAGCCTCCCTTGGGGCTCACTAGGTTCATTGCTCCGCACATGGTCTGGGTGTTGGGTTTTTAGGGGAGACATAGAAGGCAGCGGAAACAAAAAAGAAATTCTCCCCAAACCCAAACCGAGGAAACGCGTCAACGTCTATATAATAGGAAAGGATGGTTTGCGGAATCATACCTTGTCCCGAGGCTTGCTCGGCGACAATACCTCGCGCAATGCGCGGTCTTCAACTCCGGACTTCGACGGTGTCTGTGCAGCTCCTGGTCGCACCAGGACTGAAGACTCCTACTCGAACCGGACTGTCGGATGACAGTTGTCCTCCTAAGCGGCAGTGTCCTCCCGCCTCTGTAGTAGTCCACACGGACCACCAGGAACTCCACACTCCTTGTCCTACAAGGAAATGGAAGGAGTCGCACCCTCCTTTTGACGTACTAGTCGCCAACACGCTCTCCTGCCTCCTGTTGCAACTGCAGTTGTCCTTCCCTTGCTGCACCTCCCTTTTGCGGGAAGCACTTGCTCGGGCTCTCTCACGGTTACCAAAACCAGAGATAATGACAACTTGCAGAGCAACTGGTTGCACTGAGCTGTGTCTTGAGAAGCCCCCAATACCCCTTATATATATAGGAGAGTCATGGGACAGGGTTCTCCATCCCGGGCCATGCGGGACTAAAAGTAGGAGTAGAAGGATTCGGGATTTTCCACAAAAAGCAACCACCTCGCAACCTGAACCGATCGGTTCACAAGTGAACCGGTCGGTTGGGGACCTGAACCGGTCGGTTGGAGCACCAACCGATCGGTTGGGACCCATGAGCCGATCGGTTCACTTCTGAACCGGTCGGTTCGTGGTCCTGGTCAGTTCCCGATTGACTTTCCTTGTTTCTTTCCCAATTGGTATCGAATACCAATATTATTCCCAATCGAATTGGGCAATTTGAAACGAAAGGAAAATTCTCACCAATCCTACTTTCCCAAGTTGCTCGATTGCACCAGTTGAACCGATCGGTTCACTTCTTGAACCGGTCGTTTCACCCTGTGCATGAGCCGATCAGTTCAACAATTGAACCGACCGGTTCAACAACCTCAGTCGACCGGTTCATCACATGAACCGATCGGTTGGGAGTGCAGGTTGTGCAGAATCAGTCAAATGCGATTTCAATCAATCCGATACTCCAATCAATGCGTCCAACACCTTGAACCATACGATATTGAGCCATCGACTAATTGAGTGTTTAATTGAACTACTAAACTCCTTTAGTAATCAATCTAAACATTGCTTGTGGACAAATCTCCTCTTCCAGGTTAAATCCTATGTGTGTGACCCTGCAGGTCCATTTCACGTTGGCAGTGAAAGTTCATAACACTTATGACTTCACAAGCAAAGAGCGGTGCCTAGTCACACATCAGTGCTACCCAAGTGAAAGTAGAAAGTTGGAGAACAACTTTCATCCTACAATCCGTGAATGGTGTTACAGCGAATGTATAATTCCTTTGTCACTGATATCCCGAATGAACTCGAGGCATGGAACAATCATCCTGTCAACGTTCATTCACTTCCTTGATCTCAGAGTAGACTGGAAGAGATATGTATGACATCAGTATCACATACTGATTCACACATGCGTGCACACCTTTCTCAATCCTACTCATCAAGTGGCCATGGATATCAAACTCCCTCAGGAGGGACAAATCCCATATCTATCACTCGCCCCTGAAAAGCCCCATGTGTCAAAGCCACCCAATCATCACCTTTATAACAACCCATGTTTCAGGACTGCGTTTGATGATGTCAAAGTGTGCCCAACGACATGTGTTGAGTGCAGTGATTTCAGGTCTAAGAATCACACTCACCACCATCACTGTGAGTACTGACTGTGACTACCATCTCATGGTTCCATGTGTCAAACTCACGGTGGGTCTGTCTGGTACCTTGTTCTCTAATAAGTACCTATGTGTTTGGTTTGATATCTCTATATCATGACTAATGAGATTCTTTCATCAACCAACACCACAATCTAGTCTTGTGTGTCATTGTTGTCTATCTACCTTCCACAATGACATCCGACTAGGGACATAACAAGAATGTACAAACTCTTAGCATCCGTATGATCTCATCGTTCAGGTCCTTAACCTGAAAGCATACGTCATTGAGTTCTGTCATTCTTTAGACATTCAATCTGTTCTATCACTATCTCATATGACTGAACCAGAATGAATTGGAAACTTGCCTTTGATGTTTATCAAATCAATCTTAATGTATCCCACCAATCATCACATGATTGGCTCTCAGGGCATACATACCAACAGACTCCCACTTGCACTGTGAGCCAATCACCCTTGAATCATATTCATAGTGATCTTCAAACATGTCTCACATGTTACTATGCTCTAGTGCCAACATAGTGAGAAATGGCAACACCTTGCCAAAGTCAGTATAAATTGCATGTCTCTCATCTCTTCACTGTACGTCACACGTATGAGACGGAGTTGCCGTAATATGCGATCTAGTATTCCTTTTCTAACCTTTAGCCACATTGCATGATCAAGGATTCCAGACTTGTCATCAATGAGCAGAATATAAGTTCATCTTATGAACCTCCAGATCCATATAGTATCTACTACTGTTCTCTAACACATAGATACTCGACATTTCCCTTTACAAATGGCTTTATTGGAACACTTCCAATTATCAACAAACATTCTCTTTTATACATCTTATGTATATTTTGCGATTAATTTTCTGTCCTTTCGGAAGTTCGCATCAATGTAACTCTTTACATCGAACTCTTCCTTATCTCCATAGAACTAGTACTTCACAAGCACTTATCAAGTTCTCATGGTATTCCAGTAACCCTTACTGGAAGTAGACAGACATCCACTAGTCATGTCCCACATACGAGTTATCAGGATGAGCACATCATATTGCCATGTCCTACATACAAGATGATGGATGCATTTTATTCTTGCCATGTCATACATGCAAGACAATGGGATGATTACATACATGATAGATCCATATCTATTCTTAGTGTTCCCATTCTTCATAAGAATTGGACACTTGGCCTTGGGATACTAACTCCATGTAACATGGACAAGTTTTCTCCCACTGAATATGTGCATACTGAACACTTCAGTACAGATTACCAATGTATGCTCTCTCTTTCCAGGTCAAGAGATTTTCGAGAACTATCTCTATAGATCTCTATTCCTATCACATAGGAAACATCTCTATCTCCCTTTAAGATAATTTCCACATTTGGATTTCCAATCTAGAACATTTCCATTTCACATCAATATGTGGAATGTGAACACGCTCCCACTAAATCACAGATCCCTTCTTTATCTTTGACATATCAGTCAAACCCTTTGACTATATCATCAAAATAAAGATCCAATTTTGAGTTGCTTGTACTCAATCAATCACATTGATTAGTCCATTGTAACTTATAGACTTCATTTGCATTAGTGGATTCATAAACCTTATAGGTTGTGTCACGTACACATCCTGGTTTTATTCCTCATAGGAATGCGGTTTTAGTATCCATATGCCAAACGTCTTAGTCATTAAGTTGCAATCAACAAGCATCATCCTTCTCAAAATGTTATCCATGTGTCTTAACATTTAAGACTCATTTGCACTTTATGGATTTCATCCAATGAGTGCTACCATCAAGGTCATACCTTATGGATCACATGGAAGTCATTTAGGATGTAACAGTCATAAACCATAACTCAAGATTTGGTTCCTCATATTCATCTTGATAGTTGACTCATCACATGAACAACTAATCACATAGATAATTGAAGTGTATCTGTTAAAGATATAAGAACTCACAACCCTTGTGATTCTTAATTTCTTTTATTAGTGTGGGGTATTCATTTATTAAGAAGAATTCAGTTATTTGATAATCATTCTCTAACTCCTTAGAGTATGATTCCTTCTTGATTCAGACATCACCATGCCTTAATCATGAGTTTACTATGATACACTATCATAATCACTCATAAGGATCTCAAACATTTGGTCCAAGTATTTCATTCATTGATCTCATCAAGAATTAATACTTTACCAAATTTGTACTTCATTTATGATAATCTTGAACACTTCAAGATATTCATATTGGTATTTCTCTAAACACCATTTGAAGTATTAGCATTTATTCCAATAGGTATGTAAATACATCACATGTATTATACCTAATAGGATAATCACTCTCCCACTACATTAGTGAAGATTTATCAATCATGTCCAAGATATTCATGTCCCTTACTGGTTCTCTAACCAAAAGAGTCTAGTTTTATCCATCACATGGAAACTAGAAATGAATTTCTCATGATTAATGCTAATTAAATTGTTTGAGTTATCTATAACGTTTAGGTATCGTCTTATCTTATGCATATCAAATATCATAAGATAAATAAGGCATTGCCACAAAGATCACATCTTTAAGATTGAAAACACAACTTTATTGATTTCCATCATTGTCATACAATATGCAAAAATAAAGTGTTTCTATCTATTGGCAAGTATGAAATAGCAGTTCATAACTGTATTACATGCCTTATTGGCTGAAAATAAACAAAAGTATTCCTATCTATAAAGGCAACACTTGCCCCAAGTAAGAATGCTTTACACTTTACATCTTGATATCATATATCTTAAAAGTGTTACAAGTTTACTTTCATGACACCTTTAAGTAGAGGCTTCAGTCGCCTCCTTCTTCTTTTGTTCTTCCAGGTAGAGAGGACAATTCCTTTTCCAATGTCCTGGCTTTTGACAATGGTGGCAATTTCCTTTCTTGGTCACGCCTCCTTTGGCCTTGAGAGATGAAGATGGCTTGAACTCCTGGCTAGCTTCAAAACCTTTCTTAGCTTTGCCCTTGCCCTTGCGCTTGGACTTGCCTTTCTTGCTCGTGATCACCATCACGGACTTAGGCTTGTCCTTCTTCATCTGTAACTCGGCTATCCTCAACATGCCCAACAACTCTGACAGTGGCCTATCAAAGTTGTTCATGTTGTAGTTCATCACAAACTGACTGTAAGATTCTGGCAACGATTGTAGTATCACGTCAGTAGCCAACTCTTGGCTCAGTGGAAATCCCAGTCTCTGCAGGTTCTCAACATACCCAATCATCTTGAGTGTGTGAGGACCAACTGGATCTCCTTCTGTCATGACGCACTTGAACAGCGCCCTAGAAACATTTTACCTCTCTTACCGTGCCTGATCTTCATACATGTTCCTGAGATGAAGAATCATCTCTATGACACCCATGTTCTCATGTTGCCTCTGCAACTCATGGTTCATTGAACATAGCATCAAGCACTTTGCATCAATGGCATCATCAGAATGCTTCTTGTAAGCATCCCTTTCTGTCTTTGGTGCATTAGGAGCGGGTTCCTCTGGAATTGGAGTATCCAGGACATAGAGCTTACGCTCTTGAGTGAGAACAATTCTCAATGTCCGATACCAGTCGTGGAAGTTTGTCCCATTTATCTTGTTCTTGTCAAGGACCGATCGCAAAGAAAATTTGTTATTGTTTATTGCCATTTGAACTACAAAAAGGAAAATATGCAATTTTAGTCCAAAACTCATTTTTGACTTATTTGATTGATTTGAAAGTTTGACGATATAATTAGGCCTTTAATTAATTATCGCTCCCACTATTTTACTTCAAATTGATAGCCCTCACCATCAATTTGGAAGATTGCAGCGTACAACCTTCTAGTGGGCAAGATCCTGAAATCCTCTAAGTCATGGACCAGCTTGGGCTGTCACCCACAACATAGATCTCTCAAGTAGGAAATTTTGCCAATTGCATCATATGCAACTCTTGATAAGATGTCATATACAACTCCTTGCAATGATCATCTCCATGCCTCAAGGCGCTAGATCCTATCTAGGTCACCTTGTTAAGTCTGACCCAAAGCGAACATGATGAATATGCACCCTACTTGGGCAGACCCACACATTCATCCTTCACGCTTCCACGAGATAGACGGTGCACCACGCTTGGGCGTGCCCACACTTGGTCGATCAAGTTTTTCACGTGTGTCGCATTTGGAAGGCATCTAAAACTTAATATTTTAATGAGGGATTTGGTTTTATATACATATACATATCCAATCACCACAATACATAGTACGTATCATATACATGCTATATCCCACAAAAAAACATGCACAAATGATAAAAAGTGATGATTATGGCCATCCTAATGTGATTCCTTGAGCCAAGAGGAATCACGGTCATCTAGGTCTAATCACATGTAACCTGTACAAGATGAACTCTGTGCTTTGCCATCCGAGTTGATCAATTCATCACATGAATGATCTGTACTCTCCAGCCGGTCGTCTGGGTGCCACCAGCCGATCGGTTGGCTCCTCCAACCGATCAGTTTGCCTGGTCGTCGTGCATCTCGTCATGTCCGCCACCCGCTCGTCTCGCTCCTCGAACCGGTCATCAACCGATTGGTTCACTCCTTGAACCGACCGTCTGGAAGGTCAACCGATCGGTTCACTCCTTGAACCGATCGTCTGAACAGTCGTCTTGATGTCCGCCGGTCTTTGACATAACAAGAAATAAAAATCTATCCTATTAATTACATTTCTTTAATAGGGAAACCCCGAGTTACATTCGGGGGGAGCAAAGGTAGGAAAGAATCTCGAATTATTTTGAGTTACATCAGGAATAAGAGAGGGAAGATCGGTGCGCAGACCGAGATGCAAGCAACCACACACAACCAATCACAGATAGGGGTTTATAGGCCATAATCATGCTACACACATCCACCACAAAACTCGTTTAAGGGCGACGCGTATCGAGTGCATTAATGATACATATCATATATGTAATTAGGGATTTGTGGATTTAGGATTGGACATGCATAAAGCCGATATTATTCGCATCGTATGCAATAAATAAAGGTGACAAACCAAAATTGATCATATCGATATTCCTAAAACATAGAGCAGTTGACGTGACTCTGATACCACTGTTGGGTTTTTAGGGGAGACAGAGAAGGCAGCGGAAACAAAAAAAAATTCTCCCCAAACCCAAACTGAGGAAACACGTCAACGTCTATATAATAGGAAAGGATGGTTTGCGGAATCATACCTTGTCCCAAGGCTTGCTCGGCGACAATACCTCGCGCAATGCGCGGTCTTCAACTCCGCACTTCGACGGTGTCTGTGCAGCTCCTGGTCGCACCGGGACTGAAGACTCCTACTCGAACCGGACTGTCGGATGACAGTTGTCCTCCTAAGCGGCAGTGTCCTCCCGCCTCTGTAGTAGTCCACACGGACCACCTGGAACTCCACACTCCTTGTCCTACAAGGAAGTGGAAGGAGTCGCACCCTCCTGTTGACATACTAGTCGCCAACACGCTCTCCTGCCTCCTGTTGCAACTGCAGTTGTCCTTCCCTTGCTGCACCTCTCTTTTGCGGGAAGCACTTGCTCGGGCTCTCTCACGGTTACCAAAACCAGAGAGAACGACAACTTGCAGAGCAACTGGTTGCACTGAGCTGTGTCTTGAGAAGCCCCCAATACCCCTTATATATATAGGAGAGTCATGGGACAGGGTTCTCCATCCCGGGCCATGCGGGACTAAAAGTAGGAGTAGAAGGGTTCGGGATTTTCCACAAAAAGCAACCACCTCGCAACCTGAACCGATCAGTTCACAAGTGAACCGGTCGGTTGGGGATCTGAACCGGTCGGTTGGAGCACCAACCGATCGGTTGGGACCCATGAGCCGATCGGTTCACTTCTGAACCAGTCAGTTTGTGGTCCTGGTCGGTTCTCGATTGACTTTCCTTGTTTCTTTCCCAATTGGTATCGAATACCAATATTATTCCCAATCGAATTGGGCAATTTGAAATGAAAGGAAAATTCTCACCAATCCTACTTTCCCAAGTTGCTCGATTGCACCAGTTGAACCGATCGGTTCACTTCTTGAACCGGTCGTTTCACCCTGTGCATGAGCCGATCGGTTCAACAATTGAACCGACCGATTCAGCAACCTCAGCCGACCGGTTCATCACATGAATCGATCGGTTGGGAGTGCAGGTTGTGCAGAATCAGTCAAATGCGATTTCAATCAATCCGATACTCCAATCAATGCGTCCAACACCTTGAACCATACGATATTGAGCCATCGACTAATTGAGTGTTTAATTGAACTACTAAACTCCTTTAGTAATCAATCTAAACATTGCTTGTGGACAAATCTCCTCTTCCAGGTTAAATCCTATGTGTGTGACCCTACAGGTCCATTTCACGTTGGAAGTGAAAGTTCATAACACTTATGACTTCACAAGAAAAGAGCGGTGCCTAGTCACACATCAGTGCTACCCAAGTGAAAGTAGAAAGTTGGAGAACAACTTTCATCCTACAATCCGTGAATGGTGTTACAGAGAATGTATAATTCCTTTGTCACTGATATCCCGAATGAACTCGAGGCATGGAACAGTCATCCTGTCAACGTTCATTCACTTCCTTGATCTCAGAGTAGACTGGAAGAGATATGTATGACATCAGTATCACATACTGATTCACACATGCATGCATGCCTTTCTCAATCCTACTCATCAAGTGGCCATGGATATCAAACTCCCTCAGGAGGGACAAATCCCATATCTATCACTCGCCCCTCAAAAGCCCCATGTGTCAAAGCCACCCAATCATCACCTTTATAACAACCCATGTTTCAGGACTGCATTTGATGATGTCAAAGTGTGCCCAACGACATGTGTTGAGTGCAGTGATTTCAGGTCTAAGAATCACACTCACCACCATCACTGTGAGTACTGACTGTGACTACCATCTCATGGTTCCATGTGTCAAACTCACGGTGGGTCTGTCCGGTACCTTGTTCTGTAACAAGTACCTATGTGTTTGGTTTGATATCTCTATATCATGACTAATGAGATTTTGTCATCAACCAACACCACAATCTAGTCTTGTGTGTCATTGTTGTCTATCTACCTTCCACAATGACATCCGACTAGGGACATAACAAGAATGTACAAACTCTTAGCATCCGTATGATCTCATCGTTCAGGTCCTTAACCTGAAAGCATACGTCATTGAGTTTTGTCCTTCTTTAGACATTCAATCTGTTCTATCACTATCTCATATGACTGAACCAGAATGAATTGGAAGCTTGCCTTTGATGTTTATCAAATCAATCTTAATGTATCCCACCAATCATCACATGATTGGCTCTCAGGGCATACATACCAACACTGGGTACCTGACATAGTGCTCTAATTTGGACACATGAAACTCATCACACATTACTTCATCCTGAGGGTAAGTTCAAACTTAACCTTCTCCAGCAAACCATGTCAAAAGAACCCAGGCATCGGGGAATCAACTCTCTTAGCTGTAACTTAGAGGTGTTGGATTTTCATGTCACATATTCTCCCACAGTGAACTACATATCAGTCTACTTTGCATCCGCTCATGACTCCCATTGTCTCTAGGATCCTTTCAACCATTACACGATCAAAGAAACTTCATCTACACACACTATGGTCCTTTTCTATCCATCACATGGTCCTTTCACCAACATCACCTTACTGAAGTGGTGACCGACACAACCACCCTTACAGAGCTTCTTTCAATCTCGATACTGTCTATGGTGGTTATCATCACATCTTTCATAGGACAAGAACTGTCTCTAGATATCACCCTGAACGAGCACACATGCTCTCATCAAACCCTTTAGTCTGGATCATACTAACCATTAGCTAGTGGTGATAAACTGTACTAACATAGAGTTCTTCATGTTTCTACTTCCATCTCATGGAAGTGAACCTTTAGGTTATACTCAAGAACTTTTGAACTCGCATCATGGTGTAGTTGAACCATCTCTCTCATGTGTAGTTCAACCAGATTTGTCCCTTGACAGAACTATTTCTTTCTCATGCCATCTAGGTAAGGCGATCTACCATAACCCACATTGCATCTTGACCTTCCTTGGTCTAGGGAAAACTTACAACCTCCATAGTGATGAACTCCCTTTTCCCCTCTCGCGAACTCTTTATACTCTATATCGATACACTAGGTTACTAGTGTTTGTCCTTCACCTCCTGGCTTGCATGGCAACAAGCCACATGCAACTTTATCTTAAGCATCTCAAGTACTACTGTCACTTACTATCTTTGTAGTACGGTGTATCATGATTTTCTGTATGTCATGATTCCTCAAGATCGATTCCTCAGAAGCCCTAAACCACTCTAGTCAGGGCTTCATCACCTTCCTTTCCAAAGAAGTGCATTTGAGGTTCTACAACCATCCTTTCATTGCATCAAGGCCTAGGCTGGCTAACCAAACAACCATGAACTTGTTCAACAGATCTCATTACATCTGAGTATTAGCCAAACATATCTCCTTTCTAAACATATGGTTAGCCTAACATCCTCTTCTATCTTCTAGCCAAACTAGTCAGATACATCTCAACCAGAGCATCCATTACCACTTCACATCCTTAGGTATTAGGTAACATTGAAGGCATACACTTCCATGAATTTCACATATCATCTCGAACTCTAAGTCTATCTTCATTGAAAACACTTTGAGCTCATCTCTTTGGTGATCAAACTCAACCTTGTATGACTCATATCTCATGATAAAAACATCCTCATAAGGTGACTTCCTCATTCCTCTTAGTGTTGGTAGACCATCCATGTATCGTTCACTCCACCAGGGTATGTTATCATCTCTATCCTCATACCTCGTAGCAACGTTCCAACTCACAACACCTTTTATCCTTAGTGTATGTCATGTGTACTGTCCTATCTCTCACTCCCATAACAAGTGGAAATAAGCATTTGGCTGCAGTCCAAATACAGAGTTGTTCCTATTCCAAGAGTAGAGATGGTACATCCCACCTTTTCAGTACACCTTTAAATCTAAGTTGAAACATGTTGTTTATGCCTCTATATTACAATCATCTTGATATCAAAGTTACCTCCATGGAAAACTGGTTTTGAACCTACTTGGGTCCACACATATTCCTTAGTCATCACCTCTAGATCTATAGGGTGCTGACACCTTTGGGGTCATCCCTCTTCCCTTATGCATCCAGAGAGTGCCCTACTCATCTTCCTTTTGGGTCCCATGAGTTCATGAAGGTGATCAATCTCCTAACCCATGGCCCTTAGATAATGATAGTTGTTACCTCCCAACCCTATGGTCATGTGCAACTAGGGAATTAGGCAACTCCTACTTCCATCAGTCTTATCCCTACCTGACCCTAGGATAGACTTAGGATTCTCTTATAGTACATGTTCAACTTAGAACCTTACCCAAGCCGTCATCATCTCTCTCTCTGCATTCATGGCTGACTTTCATCCTTTCATTGGGATCATGGCAACCTGCCTACCTTCGTCAAGCCCCATGCCTGTTACCTCCATGGTAACACGTCCACATGCACGTAGAGATGGTTATCTATGGGTCTGCAGGTTCCTTCTCATACCATGTACTCTTCACTTGGCTTCACAAGATCCTCTGAAACGTCTTTAGGTTACCTCAAAACCAACAAAACTGGTATACACTCTACAAAAGGGTCCCTCTCCCAGGATGGGAGGAAACTACACCTTGATAACAGTGGTCACAAATGTCCTTATGTTTAGGGTATGCATCCACATGAGCATGCTTAGCCCTAGCAAGCTACTAAGGTACAAGAAGACACTTACCAAACCATGCTAGGTCACACTTTTTCTCATCCTCAACATTAGACCAACTTAGTTGTGAGGGGTTCATCAAACATACTCTTAACTTAAGGGGTTTCCTTTACCTCTACACATGAAGAGTACCATGCTCAAAACTATAGAGACTCAAATCTCATAATGAGCATTGGGTATACTGCTTCCCCTCTTAGGCATAGGAACCCTAGGTTCACTTTTTGATGACTAACTACATGCTCAATTTATTAACCATGAATCAAGCATGTATAAGGCATGACACACACTTCCTGTCATCCTTCTATTCGAGCAACACTTTAGAGTCGAGTCCTCCTTAAGGAAAACCAACAAGGCATAAGGCCCCACTAAACCTCTCCAGGGTATACAAAACTTCTTCTTCCTTTCTTAAAAGGTAAACACTTATACCATAGGCACATAGGTGCCAGAAGCCTCATCCTCCTTCTGGGGTATGTTCCCTCTAAAGACAAACAAGATATCATCATCATCCAGGGATCAAGCATGAGGCCACCACTTTCATCCACTTAGGCTGCATCATTCTCAACTCCCCACTTTTCCTCATATCTCAGAGTCTAGGTTTACAACCTTATTGCTTGGGGTCCTTCTCTTTCTCTCTAGAAACTAACCCTACAAACAACCTTACTACGTGAGGTTCTCTCTCCATGAAGGTGGGTCAAGCTTACAAGTATTCCCCTTAAGATTATGTCTGCTCAAGGTTATCCATAACCCTCTATGCTTGTCTCATAAGCTATCCATCCTACTTCCTTGGCCAGGGTTTTAACCTTCTGCTCATACTACTGATGTACTCTGAGTGCCTACTATGCCATGCTCATATAAGCTCAAGGGGTTTCCATAGGTTCTCCTCTAACCTCATCAATGAAGGATCTATCCTTCACTCTCCACTACTCGACCGTTCCCAGGGTTGGGTCGCCAAAGTTACTCAGTCATCCAACCTCTCATGGCTCATACGTCATCCAAGGCATGTCCATCCAACCACCCGGTCTACCATGATATCTAACCCATCATGTTGCCTCTCTCTCTAGCCTTCACTTAGGGTTAGGGTTAACATCATCCTCAGAGGATGTACCAGGTCTCTACTTGTAATGGAGATTTCTATCTCCAAGACTAACTCTCTTTATTTATCCTCCTGAAAAGAAGGTCTAGCCTCAGGTCTCTTCTGAGGGCATGCCAACTTATGTCATACAACCTAAGCATGTATCTATCCTTTAGTTTACGCTTAATCTATTAAGCTTATGTCCATGACATCTTATTTACATGCTTTTCATTAATTTGGTGGAGGATTCCTTAAACCTTATCAACCTTACCCATACCTCGAGAGGGTGAGGAGAAGAGAGAAAACCCTAATCCTTAAGGTCCTTAACAGAATTTGAGTTGAGAAGGGATGAACAAGATGAGAGAGTCCTAAAGGTATCTTATTTCGAATCATACCCTAAGACTTTGGCCAGGCAGTCATACAGATCCGGGAGTCCTTGTATTTAGACTAGCGATGCGAAGGAAAATATTTCCAGCCCCCGATCGTGACCATTTTCTAGACACCTCCGTCTTTCAGATAATCCTCTAATAACTCCCTTGGGTTCTATGGAGTTTGTAAAATTTAATAATTATTAATGGTTAAGTAAGGAACCTAGGATCTAATACCAAATGTTACGACCCCACCTTCCGGTAACCCCCAATTAAGGGAGACCGAGAGGTCGAAGCGACACACATAATTTCCGGGTCAAAGGTTTGACAATTAACCAAGAACAATTATTAAATTTTAAAAGACTAAATTAGAAAGCTGTAAGAAAAAAAACTTTTGCATACCTTTTGAAAACTTGGATCTCTAAACTTCTATCCACATATGAATTCTACTCTAACTAATCCTCCTTGTATTTTAATTCATGTATTTCACAATATGATGATTTACTGTTTGTCCTTTTGGCTTTGTACCTAAAACGCCGACAAACAAAACGTCGGTCAGCATAAAGCTGGTATGTTGGGGAAACAATAATCATGCAATTATTCATAACAATGTATCACAGCCAATTACCATTTAACAAACAATTTTACATCTTAAATATAACTGTGCGATCCATGCATTCCCTATCCTCTGCGTTGTCCCTGCAGTGGACCTGGATACTACTTTCCTTATAGTAGCTCCCCATTAAACCCCTCATGGTCCCACCTATAGGTGAACCAGTTTCTAGGGTTGAGTCACATGACACTACCCGTAAGTAGCCCACTCCCTAACTCACGACATGCTAAAGGGTCTCATGGCACTACACTTGGTAGCCCAATTTCTAACCCGCGAGAACCTAGACCTTACTCTAGGTTACCCCTTTTTAGTCTTTACAAGCCACAGAGGTGGATTCAGATCTAAGCCAGTTATATGTATATATTCATGGTGATAATCATAGTCACTTTATAGTTGCATGAAATAAAAGGCATCCAACAGTTATTTTCAAGCAACCGATAAACACGTTCGGAAATTGCCGTGAAACTAAAGCGATTATTGATAAGCGTAACCACATACCTGTTCAGTAGATTTCTCAAGCTAATATCAATTCCAACCAAGAAAGAAATCCAAGCAAGTAATTCAACCACACAATCAAGAATCCTGAAAAACACATGTACTCTATTTACTACACACTTTATCAAGATTCTTTCTATTCAACTTGAAATCACTTCCTAAGGTTTCCGTATCCATTTTAGGGTTACATTTTGCATTTAGGGTTTCACTTCATTTACTATTCTAAACCCTATTTCTATTCAATTACTTACAAACCCTAATTTCAGATTAAAGGCACACTTAAACATTAGTTAAGCCCATTATGCCTCTTTTATGTTAAAACTACCATTTTTATCCTTTTAATCCGTGGCAAGATCATTATACTCATTTATCATCAATTCATATTTCATTATGGCCTAATTCACAAATGAACTGTATATATCATTAAATCCACCTTTTATTCATGAGAAAACCCCAATTACTTCATTTAGGGTATTTATCCAGAATTAGGGACTTTTTTACTCTAAATAGATTAGAACCATCATATCTCAACTTTGTACATGAATTTGACCAATTAAAATCATTAAGGATCATAATTACCACAGTTAGGGTTCAAGGTTCATTAAATCATATGGAACCTAAAATTAATCAAATTATGCATGAAGATCATCCTTTTAGATCTAATGTTCCTTTTTATCATTAGCAGGTTAATATCAACTTTAATCATCCATTAAACCCTACTAAACACATTAATCATTTCAAAATAGGATTTCTTAATCATTAAAGCATTAAAGTTGATGATTTCCATTACTTTTCAAATAGAAAGAAGAATTAGCTTCTAAAAATATTTTTATTGGATTCCCCTCATTTTTATGAGAAAATTTCATATATTATGCACATCTATCCGAGCTACTATTAAAGAGATATGATTTTTGGAAGAAATACCTTACTTGGGCCAATAGGGAGGTGCCACGTAGCCTTGTTCCCATGCAATGCTCGCTGGTTTGGGAAAACATAACCAAATGTCAGTTTTTCCCTCGATAGGTGGATTGGTTGTTCAGTCCGCGGAAGGGTAGATTTGTCCAAAGCATATGTGCTTCTTCTTCCTCCTCGCGATGCTACCAGAAGCGCCGACCTGCAGCCCTAGTCGCGAGCTACGCGGCACCTACTACTCGCCCCAGACTCGACAGCCCTTCAGACCTATCTCCTTGCCTCCTCTGCTCCTCGATGCAAACATGGCACCCCCAGGTCGCGATCACCATGGCCGTTCTTGAGTGAGAAACAAGTCGCAGTTGTGGAACAACAACGGTGAAGAGGCAGACTGTTCCGACGGCCCTCCTTGCCATCCAGATGACTTCCTTGCTAACTGTCAGATTCAGGGCTTCACTGAAGTCTGGCTAATGCTTCTTGACACCTTTACCTTCAGGGTGGCATCATCCCTCAACCATCCGACATCTACGTCATGTGGACCCAAACATGCTACTATCACGGAGACCAAGCTCTTGGATCTGCGCACAGATGTCGAACCATGAAGATATCTCTCGGGTTCTTTCCTCTTATAGACTTCTTGTGGTTAACAAAGGCTGGGTGCCTTGCACGCAATGGGAAAAGGATCCCTAAGTCTCTCTCTTTATATAGTTACTTGATAGGAATTTCTATTGGCTTCTATGTAGTGGGAAAGGTATGATGCTTGAGAGGCAAGACATATCGTGATCCACAAAAGAAAATATCATTAACTCCTTTCTTCAATTATTCCTCATAAATTTCCTTAATCCAAGACTATTGTATTTCTATAAATATTGTTTGTTATTCCAAATACCACTCCCATATAATCAATATTAAATACAACGAATTCCTTTCCTTGCACTCATAGACGTCTTCTTTCTATTAGTATTAAAAGATGCCTCCAACTAACAAATAGGGGAAAGGTAAGACATCATATCCTCCTTATTTTCCATAGGGAATTATTGACTTTTATAATTAGTAGAACTTGGATTTGGCAGAGAGAATCCCTTTATTATTTATTCATGTACAAATGAATAATAAGGTATATATTTGCATTAAGACTCACCCTTTTCTCTTTCCTCTTTTTCCTATTACCTTTATTTGGCTATTTTTTCCATTAGTAATCATATGTAAACAAAATATAAACAATTGTGGCCATCAATGCCACTAACTAGATATTTCTATACGTTTCTCATAATTACATTGCTTAAAAAAATTCATTATCTTTTATCTTTCTATAATATTTTCCTCCTTGGCATTCCATTTAACATTAGGAATCTTTTGGATACGAAAATCCATCAAGGATAACTCAATTATACCTCTTTCACTTATTTTCCACATTTTATCATTGTTTTCAATTTCTTTCTTAATAAAGAAATATTTAATTGATCTTTTCTTTTTTTATTGTGTTCTTTTTGCAACTTTGGACTCCTCAGAACCCAAATTAATCCAAGAGGCACGAAATCCACCTTTGGATTAATTTCTTTTTCCCTGTAAAGGTTTCTACCTTTTTCTTTTCTCCATTTGTTATTAATAATGGAATTCCTTTTTGTCTTTTCCTTGCTATTGTGCCAAATATCCAATAAATCCCATAGAACAATCATCAAGGCTATTGTAAACAAAATCCATTTATTCAAAACAAATTATATCATTATTTGTTCAAATATCTTTAATATGAGAAATTACATTTCTCACCAAAAGAACCCAAAACTGGGGTTGTAACAGGTTGACACGTGTCCATGCATGCACACATATTTATATTGACATGAAAAACTCTTGCGGATAAACTAGGGATAACATTTCGGACATTAGTTATCTTGTTGAACAAGATATTTCAACCCAACATCACTTTATTCACAAACAAATACAACTTTTCCAAGGAAAGTTGTAAACTGATATCCATCATTTCGTGAGGTGCTTAACTCATCATGGACATTGCCAAGAGTTGACCAAATGATATGGGACCTCCTCTATGGCTTCTTGTCTGATAGGCACTCCCATATAAGCTCTATAACTCAAAACAACACATTTAGGGTTTCAACTATACCACTCTTCATTGTCTTTTCATCACTAAAAATACCATGACTCAACTATGATTCAAACATGGTACCTCTTTCTTTATCCCTCATCTAGATGATGATAATAGGGAGTAGGGACACTCTATAGGTGGTAATTTTCATATCAACCATACATTTTGGGTAATTTGCAATTTGCACCAAAATGGTACACAAGGCACAATCATTATTCAAACAAGCTCCAACTTGGAACTTAGGCTTTCCAAAAGCCACCCCTTAGCATCATTTTCCCTGTTATGATGCTAAAGCACTTGAGGCATGTTCAAAAGTTGACATATTGCAATATAAACCCTTATCTTGGGTAAATTGCAATTTACACCCAAACTATCATATAATGAACAAATAGTTTGCAAATAAGCTCAAACTTGAAAATTTAACTCTCCTTGAGTCTTAATTACTTTTCAAAAGATTAAAAAAAGTTTATAAATAACTTAATTAAGTAAAACCTCTAGGTTTATGGCATAACCTAGGTATGGGATGTTACAATTATCAACCCCTAACAGGGATTTCGTCCCCAAAATCTCAAGAGAAAAGAGATGGATACTTCCTCCTCATCTCTTCCTCTAGCTCCCATGTGGCTTCTTCAATGCCACAGTGATTCCAGAGAACTTTCACAAGAACTATCTTTCTTTTTCAACTTCTTGATTCTTCTGTCAAGAATCATCATTGGACCTTCCACATAGGATATATCTTCATTCAATTCTACCTCTACAGGTTGCAACACCAACTCTGTATCAGGATGACACTTTCTCAGCATAGATATATGAAACCGTTGATGTAGTCTATGTAGCTCAGGTGGCAACTCCAACCTATAGGATATCTTTACAATCTGTGATGTCATTGGGTAAGGTCCCATAAATCTAGGAGCTAACTTACCCTTCTTCCCAAATCTGAGAACACCTTTCCAAGGAGAGACCTTGAGATACACTTTGTCTCCAACTTGGAATTCTAAAGGTCTACGACGTTTATCGGCATATGACTTCTGTCTATCCAATGCAACCTTCAACTGTTGTTGTATTACTTTAATCTTTTCAGTTGTATGTTGCATTAATTCAGGACCCAAATGTTGGTATTCTCCTATCTCATACTAGCATAACGGAGATCTACAACATCTACCATATAATGCTTCATATGGTGCCATACCAATACTTGTCTGATAATTATTGTTGTACGCAAACTCTATTAATCTCAAGTGTAAGTCCCAACTTCTTACAAACTAAAGAACACATGCCCTAAGAAAGACCTCCAAAGTCTATATAGTCCTTTCAGATTGTCCATCTGTCTAAGGGTGAAAAGTTGTGCTAAAATTTAACTGCGTACCCAAGGCTTTATGTAGTCGTTCTCAAAAAATGACTTGTAAAGTGGGGACCTCTATCAGACACAATTGTGGCTAGAACTCCATGTAACCACACTATCTCATCTATGTAGATTTGTGCAAGTGTTTTAGAAGTATAAGTTGTTTTAATAGGAAGAAAATGTGCTGAATTAGTCAACCTATCAACTATCACCCAAATGGAATCATGTCTTTTGGCTATTCTGGGTAGACCAACCACAAAGTCCATTATCACGTGATCCCATTTCCACTGTGGTATAGGTAAGGGTTGCAATGTTCCTACAGGCTTCTGGTGTTCTTCTTTAACTTGATGACACACTGGACACCACATAACAAACTCAGCTACATCCTTCTTCGAACCAGGCCACCAATACATATCTTTTAAGTTAGGATACATTTTAGTACTCCCTGGATGCATTGCATACATGGATGAATGAGCTTCCTCCAAAACTATCTTTCTTAAGTCATTAGAATTAGATACTACCATCCTACCATGGTAACAGACTACCTCATCCTCTAACTAATGGAAACCATCATGTTTCTCACTACCATACTCTGACCTGATCTACTGAATCACAGTATCAGTCTGTTGTGCCTCTTTAATCTGTTGTCTCAGAGTAGGTTTCACATGCATCTCGGCTAGCAATCTAGATATCAAAGATACTTTTAACTGTACATTTATTTGTCTCAAAGCGAAAAACATGTCCAGTTTAAAGCACATTAAGAAATTCAACTATGCTTTATCTATGGGTGGAGATGAAGATTTTCTACTAAGTGCATCTGCCACTACATTTGCTTTTCCTGGATGATAATCAATTGTATAATCTTAGTCCTTAATTTATTCCATCCAGCGGCGTTGTCTCATATTCAACTCATGTTGTGAGAAGATGTACTTTAAGTTTTTATGGTCTATGAAAATATGACACATTTCTCCATAAAGATAATGTCTCCAAATCTTCAACACGTGGACCACTGTAGCTAACTCTAAATCATGTGTTAGGTAATTCTCCTCATGTTTCTTAATCTATTGGGAAGCAAAAGAAACTACATGATCACTCTGCATCAGCACACATCCTAGACCATTCTTAGAGGCATCACAAAAAACAATGTATCCCTTTCCCTACTCAAATAAAACTAACACAGGTGCACTAGTCAACCTTTCTTTCAACAACTGGAAAGAACGCTGACACTTGTAATTCTAGACAAAAGGAACCTCCTTCCTGGTCAACCTAGTTAGGGGTAATGCTACAGAACTGAAGTCTTTAATAAACCTTCTGTGGTAACCTGCCAGACCTAAGAAACTATGAATCTCAGTTGGTGTCTTTGGCTGTTCCCACTCTACCACAGACTCCGCTTTCTTAGGATCAACACGAATAACTGAAGTAGATATAACATGTCCTAGAAAAGACACTTCTGACAACCAGAACTCACATTTTCTAAACTTAGCATATAGCTTGTGTTGTCTCAACAAAGTCAAGGATTGAGAAAGGTGTTGTTCATGTTGTTGACCATCTTTGTTGTATATCAGGATGTCGTCTATAAAGACCACTATGAATTGATCAAGGAATGGTCGGAAGATTCTATTCATCAGCTCCACGAATGCAGTTGGTGCATTAGTTAGTCCAAATGACATAACTACAAACTCATAATGATTGTTATGCCACTCTCCTTGATACGTAACTAATGATATCCTGACCTTAGATCTATCTTAGAGAACACTGTTTCACCACGCAACTGGTCAAACATATCATCTATCCTTGTCAGAGGATATTTGTTCTTTATAGTCACCTTGTTAAGCTGTTTATAGTCTATGCATAATCTTATAGACCCATCCTTCTTTTTAACAAAAAGAACTGGAGCACCCCATGGTGAAGTACTCGGTCGAATAAAACCTTTCTCAAGCAACTCATGTAACTGTTTCTTGAGTTCTTCCATCTCAGCAGGCACCATCCTATAAGGTGTTTGGGCTATGGGTTGCATACACGGAATTAGATTAATCTTGAAATCAATCTCTCGAGGTGGAGGAATATCTAGAAATTCTTCAGGAAACACATCCTTGAATTCCCTGATAATAGGAACTTCAGAAAGACTAGGACATTCTACTTTGGTGTCTACCACATGTGCCAATAATGCTTCACATCCTTTTTGCATTAGTCTCTCATATACCATTGCTGATACTAGATAGGTTGGAAGAATCTTTCTATCCCCCTAAAAGACCCATGTCTCATCACGGTCTGCGAACATAGCTTGCTTGGAACCATAAATCTAAGACAACCTTATACTTTTCTAGGGTATCTATCCCAAGAATTACATCAAACCCGTGCATCTCAAGTGGTATGAAATCCACCTGAATGTTGTGTTTTGAAAAAGAAAGAACACGGGGAGAACATACCTCCCACAACACTACATATCCGACTAACGAAGTTTCTAATAACAAATTATCTATTCTACGACTGACAGTCATATTGCAGTCATGAATCACTTCTCGAGTTATAAAGTAATGTGTAGCACCCGGATCAATCAAAATAGATACAAAGCAGGATGAAGACATATCAGAATGAAAGAATTCCATCTGACCTGTCATGACTCGTGGATTGACTACTACCTCTGGCTGATTCATAGCTAGAATCTCACCGTTGCTTGTTGCCGACTCTATGCTCTGTTTTGTGGTGTAGATGAACTTTCTTGGGACACCTGTCCATGTCCTCGTGTGCCACTTCTAAACTATTTCTTCTGAGAGCCTTGTTGACTCTGCCTCAGTGGCTGGGTTACCTCCATGTCTCTAATTGGAAATCCCTTATCATATGTCCTATCTGCCCACACTTGAAGTGGTTTTTGTCCTGTTGTGGTCTAGATGGTCCTATTACTGACATTGATGCTTTACTATGGGCTCCACTAGGAAAAAAACTACGACCTATGCACTTGCTTGACATCCACTATGTCTGTGCAATTAACCTATGTGGTGCTAATGGTGTAGGAAACCTTGGTTTCTTGAAACTTCCATACATCTGTCCCTGAAACTCGGCAAGTCCTTTCCTAATGTTAGCCTCACGTTTCTCAGTCACAGACCTCTCTATCCTCCCAAATGGCTCCACAAAGGTGGCAAACCTCTCTCTATTCTCTAGAGTAGCTATACCTATGGATAACTCAGCATTCATACCTTTCTCAAAATGCCAAATCCTCTCCTTCTCCGTAGTATCCATGTGTGGACAAAAATGCAGAAACTCCATGAACTTAGCTTCATACTCACTAATCTTCATTGGTCCTTGCTTAATACACTCAAACTGTGAGATTTTCTCATCTAGATAAGTCATGGGAAAGTATCTACTAACAAACTCACGTCGGAACTCCTCCCATCCGAACTCAACACCCGGTCTTTTCCCTTCTTCAATGGCCCACCAACGGCCAACACTTCCTTTTAAAAGGTACACAACATGCCTAACTTTATCAGTTTCTGGGATGCTAAGGATTCTAAAGACTTTTTCCAGCTTAGTGAGCCATAAATCAGCGTTTTTTGGGTCAACTATACTAGAATATTCGATGGCTCCTACCCGGCATAACCGCTCAAAGGTCTTACCAGACCCATGTCCCTCATTGGGAACTGGTTTCCTAGGTGCTGGTGCTGGCATTTGGTCTGCCATATGCATTATTGTGGTCATGAACTGCCCGAAAAGAGCATGAAATGCTAGGTTTTCTAGCATGGATCGATCAAGATGGAGATTCTCAGGCACTGATTCCTCTCTTGCCTGCTCCCTTGCACCTCCTCCTGGTGTAGCAACATTGCTCTTAGTAGCATGTTCTTCGTGTGTTCCAGCCATATTTCAGCTTTACTTCTTCTCCTATATGAGTAGAAGCCACTATAAGATAAACTGGAGGACACTAGAACATACTCAACAACCTTAATCCTATGTCTGTGTAGACTCAGTGAACCTTATGCTCTGATACCAAAAACCTATGACGGTCGCTATCAAACCGACAACCAAATGCACAATAATTATGCAGAATAACCATTAACCGCGGATAAATGAAAATCACTAAAAATTAAAACCATTTTGCAAAGAGATCCATTGCTAGGAAACTCCTAAAGAAAGAACAAAAGCAATATATACATCATGGTTCACATTGTGCATACATTGTACCATCTCATCTCAAGGATATCATATACTAGTTGCTTTGCCCAAACATATACATAAGCAACACAAAACCTCGAGGCATACAAGCCAAAATCTTAGATCATTTATAAAACCATTACATACTAACTCCCAAGGACCTGAGAGTATAGAGACGAAAATAGGACTTCTATCTACAAGACATGACAGACAACACACTCAACCTGAGCTATTGCTGATATCCCTGTTGTTGTTGTTGTCATCCCTCTGCAGTATGGTCTCTACCTCCTCGTCCGCGTCCACCTAAAAATGTTGGGACCAACGGGATGAGACAAAAGTCCCAGTGAGAGATATAACTCTCTGCCAACAATATTATTATCATAGGTAAACAATATAAAATTGAGCAGAGGATCTTTTATATTAATAATCAAGATTAATCATTGTTTATAAGTAGAATAGAACAATATCATATTTTAAAGCAATGCAGCTATCTATGATAGAGGAAATAAGAAAACTCTAGTTAAAACATGCAAAAGTTACAAAAATCTATATGAAATGCAATGCATGACAAAAAGAGCAAAGTTTTTGCAAATTATGCTAAAATTGCATGAAATTGAGCTATATGATATGCATGTATGTAAAGAAAGCACACAAAGTATGAATACACAAGTATGAGAGATGGTTATACTATTTGATCATCTTGAGAAAAAAATTAGAACAAGGAACATAGAGGAAAGTTGGGTAAACCAAGGGCTTACCGCCCTACCACCCCAAACTCTTAAACCATGTTGTCCTAAAAATGAAATAGAAGTTTAGCATGATAGGATAGAGGACATGGAGTTGTGGTAGTCAAACACCAAGTGGGGGAGGGAGATTTCAAGGTTCCCGTGGGACAAAGTCAAAGGAAGTTCATGGTCAACTATCAAAGATTGAAGCACTACTACGTTGGTATGTATGCCCTAAGACCCAATCATATGATGATTTGATTGGCATACTTCATGATTGATTTGATAAATATCAAAGGAAAGATTCTAATTTATTCTGGTTCAATCCATTATGAGATAATGATGAAGTAGCTAGAATGTCTAAAGAATGATAAAATTCAATGGACATATGTCTTCAAGTACGTGACTTGAACAATGAGATGATACTGATGATAAGAGTATGTACATTCTTGTTATGTCCTTAGTCGTATGTCATTGTGGAAGGTCGATAGATAACAATGACACATAAAGACTAGAGTGTGTGTTGGTTGATGACAATGTATCATTAGTCTTGATATATGATATCAAACCAAGCACATAGATACATGTTAGAAAATAGTGTATCAACACTACAAAAAATTGGGCTATTATTCAAGAATATTTGTGAGGAACCAAGAACCGTGAATACTAAATCCTATTTATGAGGACTCACCCCTCAAATACAAGAGTGAATCCCTCAACTATGTTTTTAACATAAGTAGATATTTTTTAGGGGAACGGATCCCTCATAACTTCATTATTCACTCCTCATTCCATGAAAAATAGCTTTTCACGATTTCCCACCATTGCATAATGTAAAATCATCTATTCACTTTATAAGGCATATGAAGAACACATATAACATCTATCCATTTAAGATGTATAAAAGTAGTGTAACATCAACCAATGTTTTCTGTATTCAATCCTTAAGCAAATACACTACAAAACCGATTACATATTTACAATCAACATCCCTAACCCGGGTTTAGGGCTAACCCTATTTGTTTCGTCTAAATAAGTTGCTTATAATTTAAATATAATCCTCTAAAGTGTTTTGTTATCAGGTGACAAACTTATGTTTCAAGTTTGGTCCTATTTGAATAATGTTTGAGCAGTGTTTTCTTCTTTTGGACCAAAATGCAATTTACCCAAGATGAGGGGTTATATTGCAATATGTCACATGTTAAACATATCTAATGTGTTTTAGCATCATAATAGAGATAATGATGCAAGGTGGTGGCTTGTGTAAAGCCTAAATTCCAAATTTAAACTTGTTTGAATAATGCTAGTGCCTTGTGTACCAATTTTGGTACAAGTTGTAATTTACCCAAAATGTAGGGTTGATGTGTAAATTACCACATATAGAGTTTCCCTAATCCCTCCTAGTATCATTTAGAGAAGATATAAATAAGGATACACCATTTTTGAATCATGTATAAGTGATGGTATTCTTGGTGATAGAAAGACCAAGAAAAGGGGTTGAATGTGAAACCCTAACTTGAGTTGTATCGAGTCGTAGAATCCATATGAGAGTGCCTATCGGACAAGGAGCCATAGGAGGAGTCTCATATCGGTTTTTGAACTCTTGGCAAAGGCCATGATGGGCAAAGCACCTCAAGGAGGTGATACATGATGAGTTAGAGGCTCCTTGCAAAACGTTGTATCAGTTTTTATTATTTGTGAGATAAAGTGAGATAAATTGTCTAACAAGATAAGTGATGGCCAGAATATCATCTCTAGATCATCCTCAAGTATTTTGCATTTCAATATAAATATTAGTGCATGAAAGGACAAGTGTCAACCATGCATGGACACGTGGCACCTAGTAGCTTAAAATGATGACACATCATATACATACTTTTTCATGAACCTCAAGTATATATACCCTTCCTTTCACCTATTAGTGGAATGTTTCGAAACTTACCACCCCCTTGCTCTTAGATATCATGCATAGAGTCTTGGTATCATGCATAGGTGAAGGAGTATCGTGCATAGGGCCTTGGTATTGGCCATAGAAAAGAGATATCACCCATAGCAAAGTGATATCAGCCAAGTGAAAGATATCGTCCATAAGAGAGGGATATCGACCACAAGTGGTGAGGTATCGTGCATAGTGCTAAGGAACTCAAGTCATGGACCTTTGATAAGCTCATGTTCAACCTTGGGAACGTGAATCTTTGGATCTTGGAGCTTTGAATTTTCTCTTGAGGCGAGTTATATAACTTGAACTCAATTATGTTATTATTTGCCATCAATCTTGCCATAGTTGATGATTTACTGTCAATTCAAATTTTCTTGCATAATTGATGAATACATTAAATCTATTAGTGACCTAGTACAGTTGTCCATGAACTAGAACATTAAGAGCAAGAGTCTATAGGTTGATGATGATGACATCATCATGGCTCAACCCGATATTGGGTTGAATCACCCCTAACCCGATATGGTGAAGAGAACATATCACTAAAATGATACAATGAGGATGCAGACACCTTATAAATGATATGATGATGAAGTATAAATATTGTGCATGATATGGTGTCAAGCATAAACCATGTGCATGATATGAGGTCAAGAATACACCTCATGCACGACATGGAGTCATGTATATACTCAAACCCAATATGACAAACTCTAGATGAGGAGTAACCCGATATGGTGATATGAATACACCACTAGCACGATATAGTGATGAGTTTATAGCTCATGAATGATATGAGTGACACATACATACATCTTTTGCACGATATGGGGTCAAGCATCCACCTTATACATGATATGGTATCAAGAAGATACCCTAACCAGATATGGTGTTGAAACCCAACATGGGAAATTGAAACTCGATATGCATTATAACCCCACATCCCTATCAATTTGTACACTTGAGCTAGTTGTGACTAATTAGTTGTCTAGCCTATTTTGCATTACATGATGAAGGGTAGGATGATACCATCAAGGTTTTGAAGGGATATGAGTATAAGGGTCAAATCCAATAAGCAAACCCTAAAGGTTGAGTAACCCGATATGAATGCATGATATGGAGATAAGGAGATATCTCATGCACAATATGGTAATGAGTATACACCTCTATACCCCATATGGAGGAAGGACCTCAATCTAATACACTTTATTGAGTGACACATGTAGTGAGTTATGTCCAATGATACATTAAGACATAAAGAGTTTCATGCATTTTGATAAGTATGGGCCAATGTGTCTTTTGAGAAGAATTGAGCCAACCTAATGGAGTATGATGTAATCAAACTCCTAGTAAGGATGAAAGAGAAACTTATAGTTGTATAATACTCATGTAATGAGTATACATTGATACTCCTAATATGTGTGGAGTCTGAATTAGGGTTGTGATTCGTGATGAATGTACTTGAAAACCCTAATCGGCTTAAAAAGGGAAACCTTAACCCTAATGAAGGGTAATGATATTATTTGAAACCACAATTGGTTAACAAAGGGAAACCCTAACCCTAATTATGTTGAAAACATGCTGATATCATGAGATAATGAGCATAGCTAAGCATGAGCTATGATATTTCATATAATACTGATTATATGGGTGTTGTAAGTCATGTGAAATACTTGTACAACAAGTATAATGTTTATATAGGTCTTATGACCTAGAGATGGTTGTTTCCTAGTGAGAGGTGACAAGATGTTTATATAGGTGTTATGACCTAAAGATGGTTGTTGCCTAGTAAGAGGTGACAAGATGTTTATAAAAGTCTCATGATCTAGAGATTGATGTAAGAGATGGTAATGTTCAAAATAAACTAGGGAAATGGGAACCCCGTAACATAATAATAATAACAATAAATGGTTATAAAGATAATAAAGAAATCTTGATCACACATGCATTATGGTTATAGCCAAATGAGGGCTATAGTGTTTCGAATATGCATAAATGAGATATGAGGAATACTTATATCACGTAAAGGATGTGAATGGGTATGATGGCTTGACAAGGTATAATGCCTAGTAAAGGTGATGTTGAATTTAGTGATGATATTAAGGGATTGATATCCCATAATGAAAGTGAAAGGGAAACATAAAGGTATTCCACTGCTATGGAATCCTTAGCAATATGGCCATTATATCATAGGATTGGCATAATCCAATACCTGGACATAATTTCACATGATTGACATAATCCAATACTTAGACATAATTTCACAGGATGGGCATAATCTAATACCTAGATATAACTTCACATGATTGGTATAATCCAATACCTGGATATAACTTCACAGGATTGGCATAATCCAATACCCAGACATAACTTCATAAGATTGGGATAACCCAATACATGGACATAACTTCACAGGATTGGGATAACCCAATACCTGGACATAACTTCACAAGATTGGTATAATCCAATACATGGACATAACTTTACAGGATTGGGATCACCCAATACCTAGACATAACTTCATAGGATTGGCATAATTGAATACCTGGACATAACTTTACAGGATTGGGATAACCCATTACCTGGAAAATAATTTCACAGGATTGGCATAATCCAATACCTAGACATAATTTCACAGGATTGGCATAGTCCAATACCTGGATATAATTTCACAGGATTGACATAGTCTAATACCTGGATATAATTTCACATGTTTGGTATAGTCCAATACCTGGATATAATTTCATAGGATTGGTATCATCCAATACCTGAACATAATATAATGATGTATATTCACATGATTGGTACAATCCAATACATGTCTAGAAGATTGGTTGAGGCCAACAGATAGAAATGAGAATGGTTCATGGATGTCATACCATGATAATAGTATCACATGATAAGCTTGAGATGTTGGTATAGTATGATGGGTAAATGATACACATGTTCTTCATATTCCTTATAAAGTAAATAGATGATTTACTGCTCTATCATAGACAGTTACAATGCTTTAAAAGATGAGAAATATTCTAATATGCATATCCATAGTGATTAGCCTTGCTTATTAATATAAAATAACCTCTGCTCAGTTTTATACTGTATACCTGTGATAATAACGTTGTTGGAGGAGAGTTATATCTCTCACTGGGACAAATGTCTCACCCCGTGGGATCCACAATTTTTAGGTGGACGTGCACGAGGAGGTAGAGACCATTATGTAGCAGAAGGAGAACAACAACAGGGACAACAGTAACAGTTCAGGTTGAGTGTACTGTTTGTCGTGTCTTGTAGACAGAAGTTCTACGTGTCGTCTCTGTACTCTCAGGTCCTCAGATTTAGTGAGTGATGATTTTATGAACAATCTGAGATTTTGGCTTGTATGTCTCGAGGTTTTATGTTGCTTCAGTATATGTTTTGACAAAGCAACTGTTATATGTTATCCTTGTGATGAGATGGTACTGTTTATGTACAATGTGAACCCCGATGTATATAAAGTTTTGGTTCTTTCATTAAGAGTTTTCCAGGAAATGGATCTCTTTGCAAAATGGTTTTAAATTTTAGTGATTTTGTTAATCCGCTACTTATGATTATTCCGCATAATTAGTGACGATTTAGCTGTCGGTTTGGTGGCGGTCATTTCCAAGTCTGGTATCAGATCTTAAGGTTTGATGAGTCTACAGAGACATAGGACTAAGGTGTTGAGTCTGTTCTAGTATCCTCTAGTATACCCTATAGTGACTTCTGCTTATGCAGAAGAAAGGGTGAAGTTTAAAAATGACTGGAGAAAATGAGGAACACGTTGCTAAGAGCAATGGTGTTGCCAGGAGAAGGTGTAAGGGATCACACAAGAGAATAATGAGTGCCTGAGAATTCCCATATTGACCCAATTAGGATAGAGAATCCTAATTTTTATGCTTTTGTTGGACAGGTTAGGACAACAATGATGAATATAGAGGACTGGATACTAGTAATACAACCTAGGTTACCAGCCCTCAATGTAGAAACTTTGGGTTCTGAAAGGGCTCCTGAATGACATAGTCATGTTGGAATAGTGGAATATGTGGGAAGGATTAACATATGGAAAGAAAACAGACTCTGCCATAAGTATAGACAGATAGTACATCTATGATGGCAATGCCCAAAGAGGGGCAATAAGCTGAGAATTAAGGAAAGGTCTCTATAATTCTAGAGTCATTTGCCTAGTTGTTCTAAAAAGCCAACATTTTTGGTACCACCAGTGGAATAAATGCCTAGTGCACCAGGATAGTAGTCACTAAGTCAAGGCAGAGGTCCTAACTTTCCACCTGAAAGAACTCCTGACTTAGATTCTACATTGATTTTAAGATCGATAAGACTATGGTATGAATACAAGACATGATACGGATATGGACATATTGAGCATACTAAACCCTTTTGTTCAAAAGAATGGAGGAAATGACCCAACAACCAAGATAGACTCGGCAGGGCTTATGAATGTTATAGCCCAATAGTGTAAAAAGGCAAAAACAACAACATGAAATATCTAGACTCTATGTTTGAGTCAACCTGAAGTGGTAGATGACCACGAGGGGTGACCGTCAGATAGAGTTTTTTCATTCTGATATGTCTTCTCTTGATTTTTATCTGATAATCATAAGAAGGTAGTTGTTGTTGAGTTTCCTTTAATTAGTCCTATGAGGACATGAGGAAGAGATAACAAGGATGAGAACCTATATTTAGTCCAATATTCTCTTATATGTTTTGAAATTTCTCTTTTCAAATAGAAAAGGAAGAGATGTAAAGGAAACACCCGAGAAAATTTGAGATACTAAGTAGTAAAATTTAAAAGAGATGAAGCATAATATAAAACAAATGCATACTACCTAATTTTAGTTCTTGAATACCCTGTCTAGGTATTCATCTATTGAAGGCAAGGTAAGTATGATACTCTTAGATTGCTATCTTTTTGATTACTCTGACCAAGTAGTAATTTTGAGACAATCTAAAGAGCATAATGAAGTAGGAGATGTGGCACGCATATTTCTACCACATCCTAATTGATATACAAAGGAATCTGAGTTAATCATAGATCAACATATAAACAAAAGATGTTTAGCATAATGTATACCTTGGTCTGAGGGCCTAGTGGTAACAGTTACCTGATGAAAGGTGACAATGTTTAGTAATGAACTAAGGGTTTGAATACCCATACCTACTAATCAGGAGTACGATAATGCTAAGGGATAATGGCATGCAATCATCCTTATAATTCCTATACTGAAGGTAAGGAACCTAAGAGGAAACAAGATTGAATGACACATGAACAATTGAAAGTTCATGTAATAATCAAAGTAGGTGATAATCTCTTTTCTTTAATAAACAACCCTGGATGATGATGTTCGATAAAAGGACTATGTTTCCTTATGTTCTTTCTTTTCAAGGACATGACAATCAAGAAAGTCTTATGACACTTGATGTGAATGGTTTAGAAGTAATCTTTTAGATGGATACTTTGAAAAGTATTAGCTAGTCTTGGGTTTTGGTTCCAAGACAAAGTATATGTGTTAACTAATGTCCCAAGATGAAAGAAAGGTCCTATTATATGTTTGGTTGTGGTAATAACAACAGAGGATGGAAATGATGAGGATGTGATGTGTTTTTGACACATGTAACTAATACCAAGGTAAGGAATTCTAGTGCCCAAGAAGTGTTTTTAAGGTATGAGAAAATGAGAATGTGACTCCTGATAAGATGATTAATGTTGGTTACCTAGAAAGGCCAAATTTGAGATTAGTTTAGTCACATACTATAGTATGAATATCATATGTTAGGGGTTTATGCTCTACATAAACATAACATCAATAAGGATGTATTAATTGAAGGGAAAATTGTAGAATCATCTCGAGAAAATCTTATCACTTAACTAGATCTATTCAGGTAGCTTATACATATAACATCTGGAGTTACCTTTGAGATAGTTCTTCTTGATAAGTAGCCGCTCCTTATAACAAGAAAATAAACAACTAACGTGATGGTTGGTACAAGTCATAAGTAAGTTTAGTGTTGTGTCAACATACTAGACTGGCTCAATAGAAGTATGATAAGACTTGTAGTCCCAAATGGATGATAGAATGTAACTCTAGTCTTTCCTTGGAAGTGAAATGCTAAACTAAGTGAGGGGTATAGGAAACTCCCAAGAATCAATGATGTTATTACATAGAAGATGTAAGTTGAAAAAGTGTCAAAGCAATGAGGTTTGACACTGAATTATATAAAGTATGTATAGTACTTCTCTGAGCTAGAAAGTTTTACCTGACATAGGATTGACATTGCAATGATTAATGGAAAGGACAATTGAGTATGTGTCATGTATGACAGATTATGTGATAATTCTATATGGAGTAACTTTATGCTGGTCAAAGTTCTATGACATCTCCATGACATCAAGATGTTATGTGGAAGCTTGATGATATGATGCATGAATAACAATTGTCTCCCTTCATCTGGGATTTTGGGGATGAAATCCTTGTTAGGGGTTTATAACTTGTAACATCCCTAACCTGTGTTTAGGGCTAACCCTATTTGTTTAGTCTAAATAATTTGCTTAGAATTTTAATATAATCCTCTAAAATGTTTTGTTATGAAGTGACAAACTAATGTTTCAAGTTTGGTCCTGTTTGAATAATGTTTGAGCAATGTTCTCTTGTTTTGGACCAAAATGAAATTTACCCAAGATGAGGGGTAATATTGCAATATGTCACATGTTAAACATACCTAATGTGTTTTATCATCATAAGAGAGAGAATTATGTAAGTTCGTGGCTTGTGGAAAGCCTAAATTCCAAATTTAAACTTGTTTGAATAATGTTAGTGCCTTGTGTACCAATTTTGGTACAAGTTATAATTTACCCAAAATGTAGGGTTGATATGTAAATTACCACCTATAGAGTGTCCCTACTCCATCCTAGTATCATTTATAGGAGAGATAAAAAAGGAGAAACCATGTTTGAATCATGTATAAGTGATGGTATTCTTGGTGATAGAAAGACCAAGAAAAGGGGTTGAATGTGAAACCCTAACTTGAGTTGTATCGAGTTGTAGAGTCCAAATAAGAGTGCATATTGGACAAGGAGCCATAGGAGGAGTCTCATATCAGTTTTTGAACTCTTGGAAAAGGCCATGATGGGAAAAGTACCTCAAGGAGGTGATCCATTACGAGTTAGATGCTCCTTGCAAAAAGTTTTATCGGTTTGTATAATTTGTGAGATATCTTATCTAAGAAGATAAGTGATGGCCAAAATATCATCTCTAGATCATCCTCAAGTGTTTTTTATGACAAGATAAATATGAGTGCATTCAAGGACAAGTGTCAACCATGCATGTATATGTGTCATCTAGTAGCTTAAAATGATGACACCTCATATACATATGTTTTCATGAACCTCAAGTATATATACCCTTCCTTTCACCTATTAGTGGAATTTTTGAATCTTACCACCCCCTTGCTCTTAGATATCGTGCATAGAGTCTTGGTATCGTGCATAGGTGAAGGAGTATCGTGCATAGGGCCTTGGTATTGGCCATAGAAAAGAGATATCACCCATAGCAAAGTGATATCGGCCAAGTGAAAGATATCAGCCATAAGAGTGGGATATCAGCCACAAGTGGTGCGGTATCATGCATAGTGATAAGAAACTCAAGTCTTGGACCTTTGATAATCTCATCTTCAACCTTGGGAACATGAAGATTTGGAGCTTGGAGCTTGGAGCTTTGAAGTTGCTCTTGAGGCAGGTTATATAACTTGAACTCAATTATGTTATTATTTGCCATCAATCTTCCATAATTGATGATTTACTTTCAATTCAATTTTTCTTGCATAATTGATTATTAATTAGTTCCATTAGTGACCTAAAACTGTTGTCCATGAAATAGAACAGTAAAAAAAGAGTCTAGAGGTTGATGATGATGACATCATCATGGCTCAACCCGATATTGGGTTGAATCATCCCTAACCTGATAAGGTGAAGAGGGCATATCACTAAAATGATACAATGAGGATGCATACACCTTATACACGATATGATGATGAAAAATACATCTTGTTCATGATATGGTGTCAAGAATACACCATGTGCATGATATGAGGTCAATAATACACCTCATGCACGACATGGAGTCAAGTATATACTCAAACCCGATATGACAAACCCTAGGTGAGGAGTAACCCAATATGGTGATATGAATGCACCACTAGCATGATATAGTGATGAGTTTATACCTCATGAATGATATGAGTGACACATACATACATATTGTGCATGATATGGGGTCAAACACCCACCTTATACATGATATGGTATCAAGAAGATACCCTAACCTGATATGGAGTTGAAACCCAACATGGGAAATTGAAACCCGATATGCATTATAACCCCACATCCCTATCAATTTGTACACTTGATCTAGTTGTGATTAATCATTTTTCTAACCTATTGCTCATCACATGATGAAGAGTAGGATGATACCATCAAGGTTTTGAAGGGATATGAGTATAAGGGTCAAATTCGATAAGCAAACCCTAAAGGTTGAGTAACCCGATATGAATGCATGATATGGAGATAAGGTAATATCTAATGCATGATATGGTAATGAGGATACACCTCTATACCGAATATGGAGGAAGCACCTCAATCTAATACACTTGATTGAGTGACACATGTAGTGAGTTATGCCCAATGATACATTAAGACATAAAGAGTTTCATGCATTTTCATAAGTATGGGCCATAGTACCTTGAGAGAAGATTTGAGCCAACCTAATGGAGTATGATGTAATCAACATCCTATTAAGGATGAAAGAGAAACTTATAGTTTGATAATACTCATGTAATGAGTATACATTGATACTCCTAATATGTGTGGAGTCTGAATTAGGGTTGTGATTCTTGATGAATGTACTTGAAAACCCTAATCGTCTTAAAAAGGGAAATATTAACCCTAATGAAGGGTAATGATATGATTTGAAACCACAATTGGTTAATAAAGGGAAACCCTAACCCTAATTATGTTGAAACCATGTTGGTATCATGCGATGATGAGCATAGCTAAGCATGAGCTATGATGTTTCATATAATACCGATTATATGGGTCTTGTAAGTCATGTGAAATACTTGTACAACAAGTATAATGTTTATATAGGTCTTATGAGCTAGAGATGGTTGTTTACTAGTGAGAGGTGACAAGATATTTATATAGGTCTTATGACCTAGAGATGGTTGTTGCCTAGTAAGAGGTGACAAGATGTTTATAAAAGTCTCATGATCTAGAGATTGATGTAAGAGATGGTAATGTTCAAAATAAACTAGGAAAATGGGAACCCCATAACATAATAATAATATTAATAATAATAATAATAATAAATGGTTATAAAGATAATAATGAAATCTTGGTCACACATGCATTATGGTTATAGCCAAATGAGGGCTATAGTGTTTTGAATATGCTTAAATGAGATATGAGGAATACTTGTATCACATAAAGGATGTGAATGGGTATGATGGCTTGACCAAGGTATAATGCCTAGTAAAGGTGATGTGGAATTCAGTGATGAGTTTAAGGGATTGATATCCCATAATGAAAGTGAAAGGGAAACATGAAGGTATTCCACTACTATGGAACCCTTAGCAATATGACCATGATATCAGAGGATTGACATAATCCAATACCTGGATAAAATTTCAAAGGATTGGCATAATCCAATACCTGGACATAATTTCACAGGATTGGCATAATCCAATACCTGGATATAACTTCACAGGATTGACATAATCCAATACCTGGATAAAAATTCATAGGATTGGCATAATCCAATACTTGGACATAACTTCACAGGATTGGGATAACCCAATACCTGGACATAACTTCATAGGATTGGGATAACCCAATACCTGGACATAACTTCACAAGATTGGGATAACCCAATACCTGGACATAACTTCATAGGATTGGGATAACCCAATACTTGGTCATAACTTCATAGGATGGACATAACTTCACAGGATTGGGATAACCCAATACTTGTACATAACTTCACAGGATTGGGATAACCCAATACCTGGACATAACTTCACATGATTGGCATAATCCAATACCTGGACATAACTTCATTGGATTGGGATAACCCAATACCTAGACATAATTTCACAGGATTGGCATAATCTAATACCTAGACATAACTTCACAAGATTGGGATAACCCAATACGTGGACATAATTTCACAGGATTGGCATAGTCCAATACCTGGACATAATTTCACAGGATTGGCATAGTCCAATACATGGATATAATTTCACAGGATTGGCATAGTCCAATACCTGGATATAATTTCACAGGTTTAGCACAGTCCAATACCTAGATATAATTTCATAGGATTGGTATCACCCAATACCTGGACATAATATAATGATGTATATTCACATGATTGTTCCAATCCAATACATGCCTAGAAGATTGGCTGAGGCCAATTGATAGAAATGAGAATGATTCATGGATGTCATACCGTGATAATAGTATCGCAGGATAAGCTTGAGATGTTGGTATAGTATGATGGGTAAATGATACACATTCTCTTCATATTCCTTATAAAGTAAATAGATGATTTACTGCTCTATCATAGACAGTTACCATGCTTTAAATGATGAAAAAAATATTCTAATCTACTTATTCATAGTGATTAACCTTTCTTATTAATATAAAATAACCTCTACTCAGTTTTATACTGTATACCTGTGATAATAACATTGTTGGCAGAGAGTTATATCTCTCATTGGGACAAATGTCTAACCCCGTGGGATCCACAATTTTTAGGTGGATGTGGATGAGGAGGTAGAGACTATTCTGTAGAGGAAGGACAACAACATCAGGGACAACAATAACAGTTCAGGTTGAGTGTACTGTTTGTCGTGTCTTGTAGACAGAAGTTCTACGTGTCATCTCTGTACTCTCAGGTCCTCAGATTTAGTGCGTGATGGTTTTATGAACAATATGAGATTTTGGCTTGTATGCCTCAAGGTTTTATGTTGCTTCAGTATATGTTTTGACAAATCAACTATTATATGTTATCCTCAAGATGAGATGGTACGGTGTGTGTACAATGTGAACCCTGACGTATATAAAGTTTTGGTTCTTTCATTAAGAGTTTTCCAGGAAATGGATCTCTTTGCAAAATGGTTTTAAATTTTAGTGATTTTGTTAATCCGCTGCTTATCATTATTCCACATAGTTAGTGATTATTTATCTGTCGGTTGGTGGCGGTCGTTTCACTTATGCCCTAAGGAGATGAGGTACCATACAAGGTCAAAGGAAGAGCCGGCTTCCAAAACCTCACCTATCTTGGTCAGTATGAGACCACTGGAAGTGACATCACGTGTCAAACTACAATTAGCTTGCTAGGGTATAGTGGCATCTTCTCTATAGAGTTACAGACGCAACATGCACTCTCTTCTGGGAGATCACACAACAACCCTGGTATATTTTCTTCTTCTTCGGGGAGATCACACAACAACCCCGGTATATGAGGGAAAGATCACACAACAATCCCTATATGGACGTAAGGATATTTTCGCCCATCACCCCCACATATTCAAAAATATGCTCTCCGAGTTAAACTCATTTCACCATTCAGCAAATTTTGACACTGAATGGATCTATGGCCTGGGAAACTACATGATAAGGTTTCACTTGATTAATTAGGTGCATTACAATATCTTTTAGCATCAACCAAGTTACAAGCATGAATTATAACATATGCTACAAAGAAAGGTGTAATACATTTATCAAATACTTTCATAATCTTTGGAACACATTGAATGCATAACACTTTGGATCTCAGTCCCTTATCACATTACTAGGGATTCTTGTAACACCCCTAACCTGGGTTATGGCTTAACCACAGAAGTTTTGCTTAAGTAAGTTACTTAAAAACTTGTTTTAATCTTTTGAAAAGTAATTAAGGCCCTTTGTGAAGTTTATTTTCAAGTTTGAACTCAATTGCAAACTATTTGTGCTTTATATGATTGTTTGAGTGTAAAGAGAAATTTACCCTAGAAGAGGGAATATATTGCAAGTGTCAAATGTTGAATGTATTCTAAGTGTTTTAACATCATAAGATAGAGAATTATGCTAAGTGGTGGCTTGTGGAAAGCCTAAATTCTGAGTGAAACTTGTTTTAAAAATGCTAAGTGCTTTGTGCATCAATTGTGGTACAAATTGTGAATTATCTAAAATATAGGGTTGATGTGTAAATTACCACATCTAGATTGTCTTTACTCTTTCCTAGTATCATCTAGAGGAGATAGAGAAAGAAGGAGACACTATGTTTGAATCATCCTAGAGTGATAGCACTCTTGGTGAAGAAAAGACCAAGAAATGTATAGTTGAAAGCTCTATATGAACTATATCAAGTTGTAGACTTGAAGTAGGAGTTTCTATCATCCATAGAGACATAAAGGTGGTATCCTATTGGTTTTTTTGAGTCTTGAATTTTCCCATGACAGGCAAGGAACTTCAATAAAGTGATATGTATCGGGTTGTAACTTTTCTTTGGAAAAGGTGGTATTGAATATAATAATAAAGTAAGTGGAAGAAGACTTGCTCTAGAAGATAACTAAGGAGCCCGACCCTTATCCCTTATATTATCCTTGAGATTTTATTTTTGCATGAAAATATAAAGATGGGATGCATGAAAATATATGTGTCGACCATGCATGGCTATGTGGCACTTAGTAGCTTAAAATTATGACACATCTTACACTCTTTTTCATAAACCACAAGTATAAATACGCTTCTCTTCACATATTAGGAGAATTTTTGAAACCTCTTTATCATCTCTTTCTTAGATATCGTGCATACTACTCTAGTATCGTGCATTTGTGAAGAAGTATCGAGTTGTAGAGCTTGGTATCGGCCAAAGACAAAGGATATCTGCCAAGTAGGGGATATCAACCTAGCAAGGTGATATCAGACATAAGGAGGGAAGATATCGTGCAAAATCTAAGGATCTCAAGTCTTAGATATTAGAGAATCTCATCTTCAACCTTTGAATGTGAGGAGTTGAAGCTTGAAGCTTGGAAGTTGCTTTAGAGGTGGGTTATATAACTTGAACCCAACCATGTTATTATTCTTTTCTAATATTGTTGAACTTAATGATTTACTTTCAATCTCAAATCCCTTTATTCAATTGATGTTCCTTTTAGTTCAAATAAGTTGTTAGGATTGTTGTCCATGGTTTAGATTAGCAAGACAAAGGTCTTGAGGTTGATGATGATGACATCATCATGGTACAACCTGATATGGGTTGAAGTACCTTGAAATCCGATATGGAACCCAAGATGGTGGTTCACCTGATATGGAAGTGGGTAATACCTCATATACAATATAAGATATGTCCTATAGACGATATGGGAGATACCTATCTGTACCTTAGACACGATACAAGGATAGGGTTATACCTTTCACATGATATGGCATACTCTACCCGTTATGGTAAAAACCCTAGATGAAGAAAGGGAACTCGAGATGAATTGTCATTGAAACTCGATATACTCCTATTACCTTGTGATGGGTTGAAGAGTAACTAAGTATCTAGCTTGTCGTGTAACTATAATGAAAAAACTGATCCTTGAAAGTATAAAAAGGTTATGAGCTCAAGGGTTTATCTAATATAGGTAACCTGATATGATACCCAACATATAAACCGATATGATAAACCCAAGATGGGAATCCGATATAGTATGGTAAACCCAAGAGGGGAATCCGATATTGTATGGTAATCCAAGATGGAGAAATGATATGGTAGTTCA
Source organism: Alisma plantago-aquatica (assembly GCA_963693085.1). Taxonomy (NCBI): domain Eukaryota; kingdom Viridiplantae; phylum Streptophyta; class Magnoliopsida; order Alismatales; family Alismataceae; genus Alisma; species Alisma plantago-aquatica. The sequence continues at coordinate 87,320,145 of OY856414.1, read as the reverse complement.
AGATGGAAAACTGATATGACAAACTAAGGTAAGAAACCAATATGATATTATCTCTATACTACTTAAACGATACATGGTAAAGCAACACATGATATGCCCGATATGGTGCACCCTTGTACACGATATAAGAACCAGGTACACCCCTATACCCAATATAAGGTTAAGAGTCTAACCCATACATGATATGAGGTTTACTTGAAGATAATAAGAGCTAGGTGATATCTAACCCAAGATGGTTGCACGAAATGGTGTTAAGGGATACACCCTAAACCCGATATGATGATGTGGTTTTACTACATGACTAATATGGATACATGATATAATGACATGTTTATCTAAAGAATGATAAGATAACATTATACACTATGATGTCTGATATGGTAGGAATGCTTCAATCTAATAGAAGTTACTAAGTGATATATGTTGTTTGCTAAATGCAACATTAAAAAGAAATGAGTTTAATTCAATATGATAATGATGGGCTAAGAAACCTTGAGGTGGATTAATTAATCAACATCCTAGTGTGGATGAGAGAGAAACAAAGATTGAAATGTTAATTATGTAATAAGTACATATTAATACTCCCATCATGAATGGAGTGTGATTTAGGGTTTAATCTTTTATGATGAGATCTTGAAACCCTAATTGAATAGTAAAGGTAAATCATAACCCTAAGAGTGGGTGATGAGATGGTTTGCTACCCTAATCAGTTGCTATAGGGAAACCCTAATTCTAAGGAATGGGAAGAAAATGTTTCTTTTGCATTACATTATTATGACAAGTATGTGATATTGTGATTAGTATGATACACTAACCATGAAGGTATCATAAAGTAATGTGCATAGCTAAGTAAGAGCTATGATTCATCATAGTTTATTAAGTTGGATCAACCCTTTTCTCAAGGTAAACTGGTCTACACTTATCAAAATGCATTAAACTCTTTACATCTTAATGTATCATTTGATATCACACACTTCATGTGTTACTCAATCAAGTATATCGAATTTGAGGTGCTTACCTCCATATTGGTTTTGAGGTGTTTCCACCATATCAAGCAAGAGGTGTGTGCTTATCACCATATCAGGAAAGAGGTGTGTGCTTCCACCATATCAGGTAAGAGGTGTGTTCTTATCACCATATCGGGCAAGAGGTGTGTGCTTCCACCGTATTGGGCAAGAGGTGTGTCCTTCCACCATATCAGGCAAGAGGTGTGTGCTTCCACCATATCGGGCAAGAGGTGTGTGCTTCCACCATATCGGGCAAGAGGTGTGTTCTTCCACCATATTGGGAAAGAGGTGTGTTCTTATCACCATATCAGGCAAGAGGTGTGTGCTTCCACCATGTCATGATAGAGGTGTATGATTATCACCATATTGGGTAAGAGGTGCATGTTTCCAACATATAAGGCAAGAGGTGTGTGCTTCCACCATATCGGGAAAGAGGTGTGTGCTTATCACCATATCGGGCAAGAGGTGTGTGCTTCTACCATGTCAGGCTAGAGGTGTATGCTTATCACCATATCAGGCAAGAGATGTGTGCTTCCACCATATCGGGCTAGAGGTGTGTGCTTATCACCATATCGAGCAAGAGGTGTGTGCTTCCACCATGTCAGGCTAGAGGTGCTTCAACTTGATATCAGTTTGTGACATGATCATGTCATCATCAAGCTCTAGACTTTTGTCCCTTACTATTCTAGTTCATGGACAATAGTCCTATGAAACTATTATAACTCATAGATTCATCAATTATTCAAGAAAATAATAAAAGTGAAAGTAGATCAACAAGTATAGCAAGATTGAAGGTGAATAATAACATGATTGGGTTCAAGTTATATAACCTGTCTCAAGAACAACTTCAAAGCTCCAAGATCCAAAGCTTCACATTCCCAAGGTTGAAGATGAACTTATCAAAGATCCAAGACTTGTTTCCAACTCCTCTATATGCAAAGAATCATCATAGATAAGAACTTGGTGAAGAAGAAAAGAAAGGAGGAATCACAACCCGAGATTCATGCTTCAACCATGGTTGAAGATGACCATGGCTTCATCTTAAGCTTAAGGCTCGAGCTTCTCCTTGATCATCAACTAATATGCATGATATCTAAGAGAAAGAGAGTTGTAGGATTTGAAAAGTTTCACTAGTAGGTGAAAGGAGTGGTATATATAATTGAGGCTCATGAGAGAGAGTGTGTAAGAGGTGTCATCACCTTATACTACTAGGTGACACATGTCCATGCATGGGTTGACACGTGTCCATGCATGCTCACATATTTACCTTGACATGAAAAACTCTTAGGGATAAACTAGGGACAAGATTTTCCCATTAGATATCTTGTTCAACAAGATATTTCAACCCAACATCACTTTATTCACAAACCGATACAACTTTTCCAAGGAAAGTTGTAAACCGATATCCATCACCTTCTTGAGGTGATTAACTCATCATGGCATTTTACAAGAGTTGGCCAAACAATATGGGACCTCCTCAATGGATTTTTGGTCGATAGGCACTCCCATATAAGCTCTACAACTCAAAACAACTCATTTTAGGGTTTCAACTATACAACTCTTCTTGGTCTTTTCATCACCAAAAATACCATCCCTCAATTATGATTCAAACATGGTGCATATTTATGTCTATCTCCTCTAGATGATTCTAAGATATAGTAAGGACACTCTAGATGTGTTAATTTTCATATCAACCCAACATTTTGGGTAATTTGCAATTTGAACCAAAATGGTACACAAGGCACAAGCATTATTCAAACAAGCTCCAACTTGGAACTTAGGCTTTCCACCAGCCACCCCTTAGCATCGTTTTCTCTCTTATGATGCTAAATCACTTGATGCATGTTCAAAATGTGACATATTGCAATAGATACCCTCATCTTGGGTAAATTGCAATTTATACCCAAACTATCATATAGTACACAAATAGTTTGCAAATAAGCTCAAACTTGAAAACTAAACTCTCCTTGAGTATTAATTACTTTTCAAAAGATTAAAACAAGTTTATAAATAACTTAAGAAAAAATTCTAGGTTTATGGCATAACCCAGGTCAGGGATGTTACATACACAAGAATGTACTATATATATAGTAGAAAAATATGGAAAAAATAATATACAAAAAAATGATCACTAGGGACCGTTGATATTTTGTAGTTGAGAAGTTAGCTCATAATAGTAGAATGTATAAAGTACTAGCAATTGACAATATGTACACAAAATATGTAAAAATCTACACACAAATGTATAATTTAGTACACAAAATATAATTAAAAAATTCACCATAAATGTGATAGTTTCAAACCTCTATTACGTTGTACTTGAGCAGTTAGCTTATAGATATTCACTTTATAAAGTTCGCAAAAATACACAGGAATGTCAATTAGTTTTCCAAACATGAAATAAAGCATGTAGTTTTTAGCACACAAATCCAAAACTACACAAGAATGCACAACTAGTACACATATTTTATAACCCAATGACTCAAAAAAACCCTACATGTTTGTACTATCATGTTATATTTTATGTATTGTATATGTATAATTTGTGTATTTGTGTTATGTAAATGAATATTATGAATGCAAGCAAAAACTTTCAGGACCTTATTTTAAATATAATTAAATTTCTTAAATAAAAGAAAACTCAGTACTATCATGAGAGAAGATGGATAAAAAAATTTAAACAGAAAATCACCCAATTCCAAATTTAGAAGATGGCATCCATTGTGCATTTTCTATACAAAACATATATACATAGACTGAAATTACAGAAAATATGGTAAAAAGTAAACAAGCATGTATGATTTTGTACAAAAAATGAAAAATTAAAACATAAACTATTCTGAAAAGTACAAAAGAATGTTTTTTTGTACACAAAACTGGCAAAAAATACAAAACATATATAAAACAGTATACAAGAATGAATGGTTAGACACAATATATGGAAGAAGACAAAAAGTATATAGAAAATTGTAAAAAAGTACACAAATTATGAGAAAAGTACAAAAGAATGTACGATATATATATATAGTAGAAAAATATATAGAAAACCATTTTGTTATTGTAGTTGATCTACTAGGTCATTAGAATCCAATTTTAAACATACACAAAATTGTGAAAAAGTACACAAATTATGAGAGACGTACAAAAGAATGTATGATATATATAGTAGAAAAATATGGCAAAAATAGTACACCAAAAAATGATTAATAGGGACCATTGATATTTTGTAGTTGAGAAGTTAGATCGTAATATTTGAATTTATAAAGGAATAGAAATTGACAACAAGTACACAAAATATGTACAAAAGTACATATGAATGTATAATGTAGTACACAAAATATAATTAAAAACTTCACCAAAAATGTGATAGTTTCAAACCTCTATTATGATGTACTTGAGTAGTTAGCTTATCAATATTAACTTTATAAAGTTCACAAAAATACAAAAGGATGTCAATTAGTTTGCAAAACATGGAAAAAATTACGTAGTTTTTAGCACACAAAGCCAAAGCTACACAAGAATGTACAACTAGTACACAAGATATGGCGGAAGGTACACCAAAATAGTATGACTGTCGAAGACCTTTATTATGTTGTCAATGAGCCATTAGCTTGTAATGGCTAAATTTGTAAAGTGACATAGTATATAGTAAATAGTAACCAAGAACATACTTTTAGTATGCAAATATTAGTAAAGGGTACACAAAAAATGAAAATTTAAGGTTTTTATCTGGAAATCAATGGAGTTTGATTTATGATGTACTCCACTGTACATGTATCATTGGAGTGAGGTGGACGAGGTTGAATATAATGTTTCTTGAAAGATGCCAAGATTATAGTTTCATGTTAGATGGATGAATTCTAATACCTAACATACATCTTTTATCACATACTACATATAATGTTGAACAAAAAGAACATTTAATTGCTTATATGCTTACCCTAACCTAATGATGCCCCAGGACATAGTGGATATCTAAACCAACATCCATGTCTCCTTATTTGTACGACTCAATCTTTACAATCAAATATTTACAAGATTACATTAGAAAATATATTCAAATATTTTTATAATCATGCTTCACATCAGAGTCATGAACGCTTATACATAAGAACTAATATTAAAAACATATATGAGACCTTTTTATTCATTAATAGAATACAATACTTACACATCTCTTTTGTGTCTTCTTTGTACCATCTGTCCATGAATTCCTAGAGGGAATAAAATCATAGATGGACCCTAAGAAGGGAAGATGGATTAGTAAAGTTGGTACTGAATCTAATTATTGAACTATTTTAAATATTAAATCAAATATTGGTAAGTTTTCTTGGTGGAGTAGTTAATAACAATAATTTGATCTATTTACCATGCTAGTTTCATATGTGTACACCAATTTAAAGTGGTTACTAGTAACAATCAAAAGATTCTCAAAACTGATATCAAGCTATCAAGTTATCTAAAATGAAATGATTTATCCATTAGCACATGAAATATAATATTTTGTCTTTAATTTCTAGGGCTAGGTGACTAGTGTTCTCCCCTCTAAGGGAGAATGACACTTTAGCATATGGAGGTAACAAGTACTAGTGGGCATCTAGTTGTCCATTATCCACTATGTGTGGTTGGGGATATGACCCACTAAACCAAGTGAGCCAAATCTCTTAACCAATGTTCAAATTTTTATGTCAATGTCAAAATTAACCATTATTTCAATCATTCAAAAATGTTCAACATCCAATTTATATTTGGTGACCTTTAAGAAGAGGGACAAGAATAAAAAAAAATTGGTTCACCTCTTTTGCAAAATTATATGAATGAAACTCAAGAGATAATAAAAGAGTTCAATAATAAAATGAAGAATCTAGCAGTTGTATACCTAGAAAGAGTTCTCAGTCTACACAAGAAGAAATATGATTTTCTCCATTGGTTGATGATGGGAGCTAGAAATTAAAACAAACTTGTTACTAATTGGCTTGGAATCAATATTTGTTTCCATTTGTCTTCTTTGTTATTAGGTTATCTATCTAGAACTACTATTCCATCATTTTTCCCATCATCATCATTCTAGGGATAATAATTAGGTTCCGTATAGCCAATGTGACATTTAAAGTGCACTATCATAGCATTTATTTAGTCATATAAATAACCCTTACATTATAATTCTTCCAAAGTTACACGCCATGACATCAATGCCTCATATCTTCCAATCTAGTGGTTTGGAATCTAATATTATCTCTCTAATACCACTTGCATAAAAATCAAATGTATTCTTTTCTACGAATTGTAAATGTTATCAAGATTGATATAAATATAGATATAAGTATGTTCAACTGACGCACATATATATACAATAAGATATACTTTTAGACTCATGTTTTTTCTTGGGCCAAGATAAAAGTCAAAGATGACTAATTTGTTGCTGCTAATTAAATTCTATCCTCTAATGGCATTGCTCCTGCTAATGATGCTACCCGTATAGATCTTGAAGCTAAGCATCCCCAGCTTCCCCCACCTATTGTGAAACCTTCATCTAACATTTCTTGCTCTCCTTTTGTCACTTTTTGGTGCTATGGTTGAAGTTTTTGTCCTTCAATGAAGGGACTTCTTGTGCTCGTGATAGCCTCTGAGCACAATATCTTATTGACACCATGTGTGGGGGCACCTGATGCAGTGAAAGATGAGTTCTTAAATGAAATATCAATCATAATCAATCTCTGGCTTGCTAGTAATTGTCCTACACTCTCTAGCACCCTATGTTGCCAGTGCTTCTTTGACACCTCTTCTCAAATCAGAAAATGGTAGTATACCTATAGATGTGGGTAAAATTTGGCATCATCTTGTGTCAAAAATTGCTTTAAAAGGTGTCTTGTCAGATGCAATCTCTTACCTTAGGGATCAATAGTTTGGTGTTGGTATTTCTATGGGTGTTGAGGCCCTTATACATGCTATCACCTGCCTAGTGAATTACCAACAACATAGGACCACTGTTACAATGTATCTTGTTGACTTCAGCAATGCCTTCAATATGGTTGACAAATTCATTATATTGTGACAGGTTCGTCTGCAGTGTCCTTCTATTTTACAATGGGTTAAGTTCTACTATAGTTCACCAACTCCCCTCTACATAGATCAGAAGGAGCCTCTTTTTTCTATAGTTGGTGTCCAACAAGGTGATATGTTGGGACCCCTCCTTTTTTCTTTGTCACTACATTCTCTTATTTTAGAGATGAAGGATGAATGCCATCTTGACCATCTTTCTTTCTATCTTGATGATGGAACTCTTCCTGGGGACCCTGTGAAAGTTTCTAAAGCTCTTCGTCTAATCTAAGAGCAAGGCCCAATCTTTGGTTTTCATCTCAATACTAAGAGGATTGAAATCTTTTGTCCTTCTATTGACTCGAGAAGTGAGCCCAATTCAGGATTATTACTAATGATATTTCTCATCCAGAGCATGGGGTGAAGATTTTAGGTGGTCCTGTTTGTGAAGATTTCAGGCGGTCCTATTTCCACAGACTTAATTTTTTCCATGGATCTTCTCGAGAAACATGTGACAAAAACTCTTTCCATAATGGATTGCTTGACCTTACTTAATGACCCTCAATTCAAGCTTCTTCTTATTTGGTCATATGTTAGGTTTCCCAAGATGATCTTTGGTCTTAGAACAACACCGCCAACTGCTATCACATATGCTTTGGATGATTTTGACCATGGACTTCACCGTTGTATGGAATGAAATATGTTTGGTGATGGACTAAGATTTGGTGACCTTCAGTGGCTCTTAGACACACTTCCTATGCATCTTGGAGGATTGGACATCTATTCATCTCATGATGTCTGCAACTTTGCTTATCTTACTTCTCGGATCCACACCTAAGAGATCCAAGATCATATTTTTTGAGAGGTCGGCTCAGTGCCTAAAGGACTCACCTTTGACTCTTCACATACTTCCATATGTAATACTAAGTCATCCCTTTATTGGTCTAAGTTGTCATGTACACATTTTTTCCACTCCTAAGACCCAATCTATTTTGGTAGACAGTTAGTACTAGACAATCATCCAACAATTTTCTATAATTCTATCCCCATGACAACATGCTATTCTCTCTACAAGCTGACCATGCACAATATTTTCTACTTACTATTCCTATTGAAGGCTTTGGCTTGTCTACGTCTTTTATTGAGTATCAATCTATCCTTTGGTATGACTCATGATCCCCTTGTATCTTGGTGATGAACATTACCCACTATATAATATTGCAGACCTTGATGCCTGTGGTGATCATGCCATCCATTTCTGCTCACGACCATGGTATAAGTTCTATCTTGATGTTGTTTGTGATGATCTTTTTGACCTTGTCTCTTTTGATGGGTTAAAACTACTCAAGGAAGATCCCCTAGCCTTCCTAGACACACATTGATGGTCTCCATGCACAACGTCATGTTGATATCTTATTATTTGATTAGACAGATCGAAAACACACATGTGAATCTCACTAAAGTTTCTCCTTTGACAAGCATCCTTTCAAATATCTTCAAAGTAGTCCATGAAACTTCTAATGTCATGGTGTAAAAAGTCCACAAGCATGGTGCAACATGCGAAGCAAATCATCATCATTTCCTACCTTTTTCTTTTGATAGCTTTGAGGTGCTTGCTGATGATGCAATTTCCCTTCTTTGACACCTTCAAAATATAATAAATATGAATATTATGATTTCTTCATCTATGTCCAATAATTTTTCTTTTAGATCCATAGGTTTCACCATTTGGAAAGGGTTGGCAACAAAATTTGTTTCCCGTGCTTCTATTAAGGTATTTCTGTAAAGTGTTCATGATTTATTTTTTGGAAAAGTTTGATATAAAAAGTAAAATAGTTACCAATAAACACATGAATGTCAATACATGTTATTTGTCTAGGTCAATTACATGACTATACATATGTTATATGGATGATTCAAAACAATATATTCATACGTAATCCTATTTAATATGTCATATAAATGTATTCATATGAAATATTATGTTATTCATGAGTATATTAATGAAAGAAAACTTCTTCTTATTTTCTATCTTATTTGAGAAAAATAAATTTAGATAGATATACTGTTATACACATTTGTATTTCTTAATAACTTTAACTACATACACATATCTCTATATATAATATAGGGTTATTTGACTAAGAGGTCGAGAGATGATTGTGGATTAAGAATTCATTTACCCTCTATCCTGGTATAATATTCAATAATTATCTAAATAGATCTATCATAAAGGAACCTAAATTGCTTACCTATTGACATGTATGATTTCGTCCAATGTATAACATGTTGGGTTGAAACTAAGCTGATTAGTTTCCTTCTCATCTCTAGTAGTATGATTTCCTTAAAGATCGTGGATCTTGGTATTGCAACAGTTGGTTGTGGGGGAACATAACCACATACCACTAGTGTAGGGAGATGTTTATCTTCTTCAAGTTGTGAGATGGAAAACTAGAAGTATGAGGCTATATTTGGGTTCTTGGATATTCATATAATGATTATATCAGTTGTCTATCGTCGTGGTTGTAGAAGGAGGCACTAGATCTAATGGTAGAAAGTGTGAGGGGATTGGTTGTTAGGGAGTGGCAGTGGAATATTACTAGTTGGAGGAGTAGAACACCCACTATTGAAGATTTTCAAGCTATTGGTGTGATTTAGATGAGTCAGTGGCAGTAGTGATGGTAGATGTTTTGTAGATGGTTGCACATGGTTAAGAAACATTAAAAAGGAGATGTGAGGGTTTGGCTACTGGCTATATTTTCTACATCAAACGGGGGTGTTTCCTTACCATCATGGTGGCGACGCACAAAGTGTGAGAGGGAGTAGGGTTTGTATGTGGGTTGGATGAAGTAAGAAAGGAAATGAACGTGTTCAAGGAAGACAAACAAGATTGCATCATTTCTATAGGTCGTCAAGTTTTCTTATTTTAGACTCAATATGGAGAAGATATTATATAGACTATGGGCTGAGGTTTTTTAGGGTGATGATGAGGATAGGAGTGGCTTTGATGTGGTTTTTGGTGCTAAGTGACAATGGTTGTAGGATAAGTCATAAGAGGAGGTGGTGACCTATAATAACTGGTCTTCCATTTTTTTAGTTGGGAGGAGATGGTGTTGACAAAACCAAGTTAGGGTTTTATTAACTTCTTGACTGACTATTGCGGAAACAAAGAGTTGGGGAAGTCCATCTAATTGATATAGAGAGAGTAATAGAAGAGAAGGCAGTGAGAAGAATCACCATTCTCCCTATAGTAGAATTTGTATGTGTGAAGAAGAACACCTCATGTAGTGTGGGTCTGGGCTGATCAACATTCATTAGACCAATTGTCATATTTGGATTTTCCTTCATTTAGTACCTTAAGGGCATTTAAATTTGGGAATTTATATATCCTAAGTTACCCATCCATTTACTCTTAAATTTTCACCAGCTATTTTAATTATATTAAACTAAACTCTAAAAATATTAACTCATGCATGTATGATTTTGAGGTGACTCATAAGTTTACTCTCCTAATTAATACAAATATTATTTTTAATGATTAAGATTGCAATTTTATATGATTCCATATATAGTAATTTATCATTGGGTTCATTATCAGTCCCCAATGATATGACTAGATCAAAATTAGAAAAACTAAATTTTGGTTCTTGAATTTCAAAAGAATTCAATGAAGTACAAATGTGAATGGAAATTTAGTACAAGAGATTTGCAATTTGAGAGGATTATGTATGATAGCTAAAAATTAAATTTAGAACCAAATTTTGTTATTTTGCAACACTCCACACCTTAAAGAGAATTTCATCCTTGAAATCAACACATTCATGATCTAATTAGGTACTACTATCCATCTTCAAAAGGATTCAACTAGAAGTGTGAATAAGAATGTCAATTACAATGTTGTATCCTTCACTTTCTCTTAACAATCCTCAACAAAAAACTCTAAGTTTCTATGCTATTCTCATCCTTCTTTTGTTGTGACCTAGATCAAGAAATCTTTGATAAAATTCCAAGAAGTCATTTCTCTTTGTACATATAGTATTATAAAGAAAAAAAATTCTTAATCGAAATCTTTTTGACGCAAAACTGAAAATGGCCAATATCAATGCTATAGCTAAGGAACAATCACTATGGAAGATATTTCTCATACTAGTTACTTCATTCAACTACAAAAAGAAGATTTCCATGGAGCCTAGAGGGTCATTACAGTACCTTTAGATATAGAATTGGGGAGGAAAACATTGTTATCTAGAAAAGTATATATATAAATTCAACTCTGGCACTCTATCCAACTTTTCACCTTCCTTTATCTCAAAATAGTAAAGTAGAAAGTTTCTCAAAAGTTGTAGTTGCATATTCTAATCTCATCTAATTGATAAATGCATATTCATCCTAGTTTTACTTGCATTTTCAACCTAGCTTTGTATTTTCTTCCATTATTTTAGCATAGAACTAGCTTGAATTTAAGGTTACTTCATTTTATGATAATTTTTAAGGTTTTGATCCAAATTCATTGTTTTTAATACACACTTGATATTCATTTTATGGTAGTAGTGTAGGAGGTGGTGGTCCCACTAACCGACTAGCAATGAAAAAGATGTCCCTCAATCTTTAGCAAGAAGTGGAGTTTTTTGACATTTGGGGTGTGGACGACATGGGTTCATTCCCCACCTATTATGGCTTCTCCTACATCTTGGTAGTTGCTTATTATGTTTCCAAATGGCTTCAAGCCATAACCACAAAGTCTTGGAAATCCAAACCAGTCATCAAATTTTCAAAGACATCATCTTCCTATGATTTGTAGTCCCCTGCACTGTCATTTTCAATGGGGAATTTTCTTTCCTTGAGAACTACTTTGAAGTTCTCCTATACACTTATGGTGTCTCTCATCATATGGATACTCCATATCACCCTTAGAAGAGTTTTCAACTCAAGGTTTCTAACTTTCAAATCAAATCCATTCTTGAGAAGACAGTTATCCAAACAAGGAATGATTGGGATCACATAGTGTGTGATGCAATTTGGGCATAGCGAACTACATAAAAAATTCCCCTAGGCGCTACACCTTTCCATCTCATTTAGGGGAAGTCTTGTCATTTAGCAGAAGAGCTTGAACAAAGAATTGAATGGGACGTCAAGCAGCTCAAATTTGACCTTCGTGCATCAAATGAAAATAGTCTACTTCAATTGCAAGAGCTAGAACAATTATGACTGACATCTTATAAAAATTCATGAATCTACAAGGAGTGTATAAAGATGTGGCATGATGTCCAACTGATGAGGAAATATCTATAAGTTGGAGATCAAGTACTATTACATGACTCCCATCTCCACCTCTTTGTAGTAAATCTCAAAACTCAATTAATGGATTCGTTCACTATCATGCATACCGTCCCTCATGGAGCTTCTATCATTTGGAGCAAGAAGATTGAAGATGTCACATTCAATGGACAACAAATCAAACTTATTTCATTACTAATGGTATGCAGGCTAATAAACCATTCGCACTTCTCCCTCCAACACATCATGATTGAGCTTTAGGTATCTAGCCATTGATGTTAAACAATGGTGCCTCTTAGGAGGCAACCTAAGAGTTACTTTCATTTCTAGTTTCTTTTACATATTATTTCACATATGCATTTAGTTAGTTAGTGCATCTCATGAAAAGATCACAGTTCTAAAAATCTTGATTGTAGGTGTACTAATTTTACTAAATGAAGAGAAATGGCAACATGTGGATCAACCAACAAAGTTCTTCCCCTCCATCTTAAATTTAGTGTTTTCTTGATGATTAGGAAATATCTAAGTTTGCGGTGGAGGGTGGGTGGTATATGTTCTACTTTATTCACACACCTATATGTTTGTAACTTTTGACCTTATCATTGAATTCATGCATCACATTAAAAAATTTTTATCTCTAGAGTAATCAACGCCATTGCCTATTTTTCTTATACTCAAATTCTAGTTTGCATCCATGAATGCCATCATCACTTATCTCCCCTTACTCAAAGAAAAACCTAAAAATGACCAATTTAAGAAACAACCAATGTATACCGGATAAATGGGTAATATATTGAGAGGATAGAGGCCTATAGTCATTACAAAATGGGGCTAGATTTTCTAGGGGTACCAAGATCTATTAGAATCAAACCCTCTAAAAAGGGTGAGTAGCACACACATAGGACCAAAAAAAGAAGACTATGTCAGAAGGACCTCATAGGTTAGTCCCCCTAACACAAAAAATAGTTCCCTATCAGATGAGGTTCCATATACAGACAACCTCCATATGTATCACAGGTCTCCACTTCTTAGCTCTTGCAATATCTTGAACATTATTCATCACCAAGGTTTCAATCTCTCTACTAAAAAGTCTTGATATATGGTGTCGTATTTCATTCCAATGCTTCCATATGTGGAACATAGAGTAGCACCATGCTTAGTGTTTTTAATACATGTCATTCACTACAAGGAAGCACTTCAATCAAGAGTGTAGTGGACTTGAAATTCATATCTAGGTTAATCTTCATACTGAACTTCCTTGACACTCCACTCTAGACCACAAATGAGAATGTGTAGGCAAAGAAAATGTGATCCTTGTCTTCCACCCATCAATAAAAAGAACACGGGCTATTTTGTTAGGATACCAGACAACTAGTCAGCCTGCAGTGGACAAGAGTTGTGGTAATCTCTAAAGATAGTGTAGATCCATTTAGGCATCAACTCGGGAGCCATATGATGTTTGCAATTGGGAATGGAGGGCCTTGTGGATGGACAACTTCCCAAATATTGAGGTTTGGATCTTCAAGTGTAGTGTGACCCATGGGGGATGTTTGGAAGAGATGATCAAGTTCCACAAACACTAGCCCCATGTGCTTCCACGAACTGGAGAAACCCCACCTCATGTCACTTTGTGCACGAAGATGGGTGTCATACCTTTGATGTAGCCAACTAGTGCAAATAAAATAAGGGATGGTAAAGAACATGACTAGGCATTAGAGGGATGTGAGATGGACAATGTAATCAAGCTTCTTGATCCCCAAACCTCCTTTCTCCATGGGGAATGAGAGGCACTCAATGTTCATGTAATGTACTTTACCTCCTCACTGGAAGTTTAACGCTTCACTTAGGTGTCTCTCTCCTATTATTTTTGGGAGATGGCCTTGGATTGCACAAAGGAGAGGAGTCAGTTAATATTAGTCTTCACAGTATGCATCTCCCTGTAAAGGATATCCTCGTTCACTGGCCACACATTCAACATAGTTCTCATCCTATCAAGGCAAGGGACAAAGTGCCTGGCCGAGAGGTTCTTTCCTTCCAGAGTGTAGCTGAAATATTTCGAAGATAATGTGCCTTAAATGGATCCCACTGCTGCACTCAAACTATGTTTGTAAGAACCAACTATTTTAAAGAAAAAGATGGTTGATTTCTATGGATTTCAGCAAAGACTAATCGAAGCACCAAAATCCTCCAGGATTCTCTAAATGCTGGTAAGACTTCTTCTAGATTGTTTGCAAAGATTAGTACATTTTTTGATAAAATTAAGTGGGACAAGATTTTGGTTTTATTTACTTTAATGGTCATGAAAACTCACCTTTGTATTCTCCATCCAAAAGAAGAATGGTGAGGTATTCCATGACCAGAGTAAATAGTTGGGGGAGAGGGGCTCGCCTTGACTCAAACCTCACAAGTTGTCAAAGAGACTCGTAGGTTGTCCATTAATCAAGATAGAGAAGGATCAACAGGAGCCACAATCCTTCATCTAGAAAATATGTTTCTTTGATGAGTTCAAGCCTGATATAATCTGTGAGAACCCATTACACTAAACGATATTACTCAAAACATAAAGCACAATCGATCACTAATTAATCACATACCAAAAAATATGGGTAAATTAAAACTGATTTCAATGTCAGCACCTGCTCAGAAACATTTGCATAAGAGCCCAACATCTTTATTTTATCCATACTATGCCAAGAATTTGATACAAATTGTTCTATCACATTAGCCACAACATATATACACAAGAGAATAATATTTGTATATTCCACACAAACAAGCATTAATATGCTAACAAAAGTCTGATTCATTTGAAAAACCATATAAAAACTTTTCCTATCTGGACCTGAGAGTACAGGGACAACTCTAGGACACACTAGACATCTAATCAACTTTCTCAAATTTTCATTGCTATAGCTCCTCTTTGCTACCACATGTTTGTTTTTGTCACTTTTGATTACCTAAAAAGATGTGGAAAACCACAAGGGTGACACCCATGTCCCAGCAAGAGATATAACCTCCAACATCACTTATTGATTACAACATTTTAAATAGTATATAATTAAGCAGTTGGAGTATTTAATAATAAATTGAATAGATTGAACAGTTCAAGTATGCTAAATAGATTAAGCAATTAATCTTAGAAACAAGAATGATCATCAATGCATATATAGATAACAAATGAATCCATTTCTTTGGATAGATATCTACTCAAATATCATCAAATTGCATCTAATAACAATCATTATCATTAATCTGACTATCATCATATTCCTTGCTAACATCACAAGCAATCTAGTAGTGTAAGCATCCCTGACATCATGAATATGTCTAGTAACATAACATGGTTATCAATATTGGCATCTCAAATAAAGGGAATAAATCTATACCATAAGTAGAACTAACATCATAACACAATGAATTACATAGGCATGATTAGCAGTTTAAGCATTTCTAATTACATAGGCATGGCTAGAAATATTAAAAATAGGTAGTAGCAGCATCTTAACCATCAGTGTCAATATATTTGACAATATAAGCATGTTTACAACATGAGCATAACTACAACATAAGCATATCTATTATCTCTTATTATACTATACATGATCTTAGTGAAAAGAAAACAAACAAGGATTATCATTCAATATGAAGCGTTGATAATAACACTAAATAGATATGCTATATGGCTATCTTAAATCTTTTATTATGCCCTAAGGAATTTGAAGATACCACTCAAAATCCAACTGACCACTGGTAAGTCAAAATTAGTGCCATACAAGATCTAGGAAGAGTGGGACTCCTATGATCTTCTCCTCCTCTGGTCAGTATGAGTCCACCACACTGACACATAAGGTCAAGATGCTAACAGCCTAGTTCCTCCTTGGTACAGGCCATGACACTAGTGAAAGGAGTTGGGTACGCATACCCTACCATCTGAGGTACAACCGCAACTGTCCTCCAATATCATCACATATATAATCACTGAGACACGAGCATAGTCGTTCTCAAACTGAGGGCTAGGTATGACCATAGTCATCCTCCCTAAATACTTAGATTCAGGATGACAAACACCCCACATACTCAATAGTATGCACTCTGAGTTTCCCTTAGGAATACTTGTTTCACCATTTGGAAAGTTCTGGCACTCAGATGGATCTATGGCATAGGGCACTACATGATTATAATTTCACTTGATTAATTATTTCCAATTGGGTGAATTAAGGTTGCATCAAACAAGTGGACATACAAACCCTAATTCATCTCTAGCAAACATTTCTATATAACAATTTAAGAAGATATAAAATGTATGATACATATTGTTCATCATCTCATCATCACATCATTCTATTTACTTGCCATTCATGAGACTACACTAGTCATCATACTATCACAAGATATAAATCCTTTTCACAATATCACAGGGTATCAACCCTTATCAACACAAGAGGATTACACCTCAATCAAGGCTCAACCATGCCCAAAGGTCATTAAGACCATCATACTATTCCCTATAAGATCATCATTATCTTTGCATGCCTTATAACAAGGCTAAAAAACATCACTTACATATAATACACCGAATGAGCACAATATTGTATTAATGAGCTAGAAGATATTCATAAACCATCATAGTAGGGTATATTAACATTAAGAACATTCCTTTATTACATCAACATGCAAGGAATCTAGATATGATTAACCCTCATCATATTCATAATCCACATGTTTAGCATAAGAAAGTATCAACCATGTGGCTATGTTAACCACCAATTAACACATTAAGGTTATGATCATGTTAAGGAGATTATTTCACCATCATGTAATCATATAAGAAGGCTAAACATGAATACTCATATTGATCTATTTGCATTAGAGTTAGGTTCAACAAGATCAATTATATTAATGTTACTAATCAACACTCATACCCAAACCCTAACTCACAACATCCCCATTAGATCATGGATGCATAAGGTGAAGCATCACCATCACATTCTGTACTATCAAGTATGAACCCACATATAAATCAAGGTGTAACCATCAAGTTATGCATACTAAGGTTTCAACAACAATAAGACAGTGCTCCATGATTGTATTAGTCATTCAAAGACTATTCATACCCAATTACCATCAGTTAGTTAAATTAAAGATAGGTATAACAAGCTATACCTCATTAGGGTTACATATCCACACAATATGGTTATAATACCTTTTATTCATATGAGTGAATAGGTAATACTACCTTATTAAGGGTAACCCTCCAGTTGTTCCATCATCATTCAACCCATATCACCATACCACAATGTCACCCAGAACCATTGGATGTTTAAAAGATAAGACCATTGGTTGTTTAAATAAGTAAACACCTTGAATGAATCATCTATTATCTTATTGAGTTGTGATCTATACAATTCACCATTTAACCCTATACATCCTTTGGTTAACAACAATAAGGGCTTTGTTGAGAGTAGGATAAAACCCACAATTGACTGTTCATTTAAAACAAGCCATCTATTGTCAACAAGTAAGCTCCTTAAGTTGATCATACAAAGGAAACCATCTAAATCACATTATTAGGAGAAAAATATTAAATTAGCCATCATTGCACTTTATTGGAGGAATAAACATTAGATCTTGACCATTGGGTCAAGTTCATATGTTAAAACCATCAATTACAGTATAGGTTCGACCATTACATCAAGTGATCCAAGAAACCATTGGTGTAAGGCTTAATTGATGCTACAACTATATGATTAACTCACCATAGGTTGTGGAGACCTAATCCACCATCATTAGTGACCATTAAGTCACCATTGGTTGTTAGATCAGCTCTATATTCATTAATCAACATCAAATATCAAACTAATATCGCCATTGATTGATAGCATCATTAGGGTACTTAGTTGTTAATCACTAGGCTTCTAATTAGGATAACACCTGACCTAAGGGGTGAATACAATCGATTGTTGCAATGGTACCACCATTGAGTCACATGTGTTTATAGAAGAAATCAACTTTAAACCCTAAAATTGACCATTGGTTGATTGGTGCTTAGCACCATATGTTGTCAAACCAACCTGATCCAAGTCATATTATACCTTAGGAATAATGTACACATGATCACATGTTCATCTAGAACTGAAATCAGAATAGAGAACATTAAATCCAAGTCAAGCATAGCTTTTTAGTGCATGGATCATCATTTAAAAGCAAGAACATGAGCTAGCAAGCTTATGGTAAGCAATAAACGTGGAGCAAGTTATAAAACTTACCTCTAATGAGAAGATGAAATTACAAACAGAATAAAACCCTAGTATGTAGGGTAGAAAATTCAAGTATAAGTTGTGAACTCGTCCGTCTAACACCTTTCTTCATCAAATGAGCAAACCCTGAGCATAAGGAGCAAGAAAGGTAGGGTTTTAGAGCTTTGGAGCAATTTCTACCATGGAACAACAAGGTTGTAACCTAGAGTAAGGTAGGAGAAAGGATAAAAAATAAATAAATGGAGGGAATAAGGGTTTTCTTACTCTTTTAGGTCAAGATCACTAGAAGAAAGCTTTTCAAACCCTAAAAGGAAGTCAATTGCAACCCTAGATTCTTTTTCCAAGAAGATCCCCTCTTTCTTATTCCTTGGACAAAAAAATCATATAAGCACATAGGGAGAATGAGGTTCATAGAAGGAGGGAAGTGGTGGAGAGAAAATGTCTCGTTTTGGTTCTTAGGGATAAGTATATGAAACTTTAAGATAAAGAAAAAGAAAACGTTGAAGTTCTAGTATCTTTCCAAGTGTCCATTTACTTAAACTATTAAGAATATATAGGAACACACACAAGCATCTCTCCAACCATCCATAGATACATTATTATACCTCGTTTCTTGAATTTCCAAGCAAAAAAAATACTATATTAGTTGATATCTACGAAAGGTAGCTCATCCATGAAGGGGTAAACCCTAAAATACCCTTGAGGAAAACACCTTCAAACCAAGGTTTAACTAGGCACCCCATGGCTCAACAATATCAAGAATTATGAGAGAATATCCAAGGAACATAATTCAAGTGATAAATTGCAAAGAAAACCACTCAATTGGGTAAATTGCAGAAAAGTCCAAAATGTGCATAAAATTGCATAACTTGCTCAAACAATGTCCAAATTGGACCAAATTTGAAACTTAAGCTTGTATTATGATTTCAAATAATATCACAAGGTTATATTAGGGTTATAAGAATTCAATTATGATAATTAATCTTATTCAACTCATTAAGTAAGTTTAGGGGCCTTATAACTATAAACCCCTAATAGGGATTTCACCCTCCGAATCCAAGGTAAACAAAGATGGGTACTTCCTTTACACCTCATCCTATTACCTTCATAGGGTTACTTGCATATCATGGTGATTTCACATCTTTCTTACATATATGTTGGCATCGAAGCCACAACTACCCCCACATAAGAAGACATTCTCAATATGGAATGTATAAATTATTTGTGCCACATGTACAAGTCTATTAGTAACTTTCAAATTTAAATTCTAGCTATCATATTGAAATTATATCTATTGTATCAACAAACCATCTATACTTGATTGTGATCTAGCCCAACTATTACTAGACCATACACAACATTATAGAGTCACTTTTGTTTTTCCTTCCAAACAACATTTATAGGATCATCATCAGCTCTCTCTCTCTCTCTACATGAGAGGAATACTTAGAATGTTAATTTAATAAACATCTCCAACCTTCACATATTTCTCATATTGTTGATACATCTTGGATACTAGGATTCATTACCTTGGTGTCCACCTCATGTGCTATAAGGAACTCACATCATTATCTCATCCACGTTTACCAACATAACAAACTTGAAGACATATAATAGGAGTCTTCCTAATTATTGGAAGGCTCAAAAGTAAAATCATCACAAACTTTATGATCTTGGAACCATAGTCCAAGCAACCTTATGCTATAATAAGCTATCCACCCTCATGTTTGCAACGAATCCACACATACCAAGTGGAAATGATCCACTTGAAAGTTGTTCCCTAGAAAGGAAAGACACAAAGGGAAACACACTTCCCACATCATAGAAACATTGTTCAATGACCACTAGCAAAAAGGTAACCAATTCTATTTTCATTATGCAAGTTACAACTTCTTATGTTTCATTTTACCCTTTTCATTTTGGGTTCCTTGCCATTAGAATAGGAATGATCATGATTAACATATATCATTACTCTTTCATTGATGACTATTTATCACACTTGGGTATGTTCTCTTATTTTATTATATTTTCAACCACTTATCAATAGGTAAATCATCATATTCCACATTTTCTTCATTAAACATGGATCATTTCCCTTAATTTCTTTCACATGCCATGCTGATAAACTTTCTTACACATATAGGTTAGTCTGAGATTAACTCAGGTTCCACCTTATTTCTTTGTCATTGCTTCCATTTATCTTATAATTTTAACTTATTATAGGAGTTCTCTCCATCTTATGTAGGTTTCATACCTTGAATCACTTTATAAGCACAGACTTATCTATCTTTTACTTTATTATCTTCTTGAATTACATCTCCAAGAACTCCTCTTTACTTATTTGTATTTAGATTTAGATTTCATGGTGATGTATATTTCTCTTATAGTTACCAAACATTCAAGTGTTGATAGATAATGATGCAATTCTCATCTTCTTTAAGGTAGGATTGAGATATTCAAACCATGATTTCTTATTTGTTATGCTCTTTAGATTGTCTCAAAATGACTACTTGATCAGAGTAATCAGAAATATAACAATCTAAGAGTTCCATAATTACCCTTCTTCAATAATTGAATACCTGGCCAGGGCATCCAAGTACTGAGATTAGGCAGTATGCACCTTGTTTATGTGTCACGTTCCTAACTTAGACATCATCCTAGTCTTAAGTCCTAGTATCCCTGTAGACTAAGTGAACCTAGAGCTCTAATACCAACATGTGAGAACCCGTTACACTAAACGAGATTACTCAAAACATAAAGCACAATCGATCATTAATTAATCACATACCCAAAAATTTGGGTAAGTTAAAACCAATTTCAATGTCAACACCCACTAATAAACATTTGCATAAGAGCCCAACATCTTTCTTTTATCCATACTATGCCAAGAATTTGATACAAATTGTTCTATCACCTTAGCCACAACATATATACACAAGAGACCAATATTCGTATATGACACACAAACAAGCATTAATATGCTAACAAAAGTCTGATTCGTTTGAAACACCATATACAAACTTTTCCTGCCCAGACCTGAGAGTACAGGGACAACTCTAGGACACACTAGACATCTGATCAACTTTGTCAAATATTGATTGCTATAGCTCCTCTTTACTGCCACATATTTTTTTTCATCACCTCCGATTACCAAAAAAGATGTGGAAAACCACATTTTTTTTCATCAACTCCAACAATGCTTATTGATTATAACATTTTCAATAGTAGATAACTAAGAAGTTGGAGTATTTAATAATCAATTGAATAGATTGAACAATTCAAGTATGCTAAACATATTAAGCTATTAATCTTAGCAACAAGTATGATCATCAATGCATATATAGATAACAAATAAATCCATTTTTTTGGATAGATGTCTACTCAAATATCATCAAATTGCATCTAATAACAATCATTATCATTAATCTAACTATCATCATATTCCTTGCTAACAGCACAAGCAATCTAGTAGCATAAGCATCCCTGACTTCATGAATATGTCTAGTAACATAACATGGCTATCAATATTGACATCTCAAATAAAGGGAACATATCTATACCATAAGTAGAACTAACATCATAACACAATTGAATTATATAGGCATGATTAGCAGTTTAAGCATTTATAATTACATAGGCATGACTAGCAATATTAAACATAGCTAGCAGCATCATCTTAACCATCAGTGTAAGTATATTTGACAACATAAGTATGTTTACAACATGAGCATAACTACAACATAAGCATATCTATTATCTCTTATTATATTATACATGATCTCAGTGAAAAGAAAACAAACAAGGGTTATCACCAATATTAAGCATTGTGTATAACCCTAAACAGATATGCTACATGGGATGTCTTACATATTTTATTATGCCCTGAGAAATTTGAGGATACCACTCAAAATGCAACTGACTACTTCTAAGCCGAAATCAGTGCCATACATAAGAAGAGTCGGACTCCTAAGATCTTCTCCGGCCCCGGTCAGTACGGGTCCGCCATAGCAACACATAAGGTCAAGCTGCTAACAGCCTAGTCCTTCCTTGTACAGGTCACGACACTAGTGAAAGGAGGTGGGTACACATACCCTACCATCTGAGGTACAACCACAATTGTCCTCCAATATCATCACATATATATTCATTGAGAGATGACCACAGTTGTTCTCAAACTGAGGGCTAGGTATGACCGCAGTCATCCACCCTAAACACTTGGATTCATGATGAAAAAGACCCCACATACTCAATAGTATGTGCTCCGAGTTTCCCTTAGGAATAATCATTTCACCATTTGGCAAGTTATAAAACTCAGATAGATCTATGGCACAGGGCACTACATGATTAGAATTTCACCTGATTAATTATTTCCAATTGGGTGAATTAAGGCTACATCAAACAAGTGGACATACAAACCCTAATTCATCTCCAGCAAACATTTCTATATTACAATTTAAGAAGATATAAAATGTATGATACATATTGTTCATCATATCATCATCACATCATTCTATTTACTTGCCATTCATGAGACTACACTAGTCATCATACTATCACAAGATATAAATACTTTTCACAATATCACATGGTATCAACCCTTATCAACACAAGAGGATTACACCTCAATCAGGGCTCAACCATGCCCAAAGGTCATTAAGACCATCATACTATTCCCTACAAGATCATCATTATCTTTGCATGCTTATAACAAGGCTCAACAACATCACTTACATATAATACACCAGATGAGCACAATATTGCATTAATGAGCTAGAAGATATTCATAAACCATCATAGCAGGGTATATTAACATTAAGAACATTCCTTTATTACATCAACATGCAAGAAATATAGATATGATTAACCCTCATCATATTCATGATGCACATGTTTAGCATTAGAAAGTATCAACCATGTGGCTATGTTAACCACTAATTAACACATTAAGGTTATGATCATGTTAAGGAGGTTATTTCACCATCATGTCATCATATAATAAGGTTAAACATGAATACTCATCTTTATCTATTTGCATTAGAGTTAGGTTCAACAAGATAAATTATATTAATGTTACTAATCAGCACTCATACCCAAACCCTAACTCACAACATCCCCATTTGATCATGGATGCATAAGGTGAAGCATCACAATAACATTCCATACTATTCTCAAGTATGAACCCACACATAAATCAAGGTGTAACCATCATGTTATAGCATACTAAGGTTTTGAAAATAATAAGAGAGTGCTCCATGATTGTATTAGTCATTCAAAGACTATTCATACCCAATTACCATCATTTAGTTATATTAAATCTAGGTATAACAAGCTATACCTCATTAGGGTTAGATATCCATATAATATGATTATCATCCCTTCTATTCATATAAGTGAATAGGTAAGACTACGTTATTAAGGGTAACCCTCCATTTGTTCCATCATCATTCAACTCATATCACCATACCACAATGTCACCGAGAACCATTGGATGTTTAAAAGGTAATACCATTGGTTGTTTACATAAGTCAACACCTTGAATGAATCATCTATGATGTTATTGAGTTGTGATATATAGAAGTCACCATTTAACCCTAGACATCCTTTAGTTAACAACAATAAGGGTTCTGTTGAGAGCAGGGTAAAACCCACAATCGACTGTTCATTTAAAACAAGCCATCCATTGTCAACAAGTAAGCTCCTTAAGTTGATCATACAAAGGAAACCATATAAATCACATTATTAGGACCAACATATTACATTATTCATCATTCCACTTTATTGGAGGAATAAACATTAGATCTTGACCATTGGGTCAAGTTCATATGTTAAAACCATCAATTACAGTATAGGTTCGACCATTACATCAAGTGACCCAAGAAACCATTGGTCTAAGGCTTAACTGATGCTACAACTATATGATTAACTCACCATAGGTTGTCGAGACCTGACCCACCATCATTAGTGACCATTAAGTCACCATAGGTTGTTAGATCAACACTATATTCATCAATCAACATCAAATATCAAACTAATATCACCATTGATTGATAGCATCATTAGGGTACTTAGTTGTTAATCACTAGGATTCTAATTAGGATAACACCTGCCCTAAGGGGTGAACGTTATCTGACACCCTTGGTCACCACCATATGTTGTCATGAAGACAACAACATCGATTGTTGCAATGGTACCACCATCAAGTCATGTGTTTATAGAAGAAATCAACTTTAAACCCTAAAATTTACCATTGGTTTATAGGTGCTTAGCACCATAGGTTGTCAAGCCAACCTGATCCAAGTCCTATTATACTTTAGGAATAGTGTACACGTGATCACAGGTTCATCTAGAACTGAAATCAGAATAGGGAACATTATAAAAATTGAAATCCAAGTCAAGCATAGCTTTTTAGTGCATGGATCATCATTTAAAAGCAAGAGCATGAGCTAGCAAGCTTATGGTAAGCAATAAACGTGGAGCAAGTTATAAAACTTGCCTCTAATGAGAAGATGAAATCCCAAACAGAAGAAAACTCGAGTAGGTAGGGTAGAAAATTCAAGTATAAGTTGTGAACTCGTCCATCTAGCACCTTTCTTCATCAAATGAGAAAACCCTAAGCATAAGGAGCAAGAATCGTAGGATTTTAGAGCTTTAGAGAAATTTCTACCATGGAACAGAAAGGCTTTGACCTGGAGAAAGGTAGGAGGAAGGATAAAAAAGAAATAAATGGAGGGAAGAAGGAAATTCTCACTCTTTTAGGTTAAGATCACTAGAAGGAAGCTTTTCAAACCCTAAAAGGAAGTCAATTTCAACCCTAGATTCTTTTTCCAAGAAGATTCCCTCTTTCTTCTTCCTTGGATAGAAAATTCACTGAAGCACAGAGGGAGAATGAGATTCGTTGAAGGAGAGAAGTGGTGGAGAGAAAATGGCTTTTTTGGTGCTTAGGGATAAGTATATGAAACTTTAAGATAAAGAAAACGAAAAAGTTGAAGTTCTTGTTTCTTTCCAAGTGTCCATTTACTTAAACTATTAAGAATATACAATAACACACACACAAGCATCTCGCCCACCATCCCGAGAGACATTCTTATCACTCGTTTCTTGAATTTCCAAGCAAAACAAATACTTCATTAGTTGATAGCTACTAAAGGTAGCTCATCCATGAAGGGGTAAACCCTATTTCTCAACAAGCTCAAGAATTATGAGAGAATATACAAGGAACATAATGCAAGTGATAAATTGCAAAGAAAATCATAAATTGCAGAAAAGTCCAAAATGTGCATAAAATTGCATAACTTGCTCAAACAATGTCCAAAATGGACCAAATTTGAAACTTAATCTTGTCTTATGATTTCAAAGCATATCACAAGGTTATATTAGGGTTATAAGAAATCAATTATGATAATTAAGCTTATTCAACTCATTAAGTAAGTTTAGGGGCATTACATAATCCTCCACAGAGCATCCCATTTAACATGATCATAGATTTCAAGATATCCAACTTGAGACTAGTGTGGGGTGTTGACCAAATGTTATAAAAACCCATATGGAATACCCACATGAATAGCACAATCAGAGACTTCATGACCTGGGATGAAGGACCCCTGATAAGTAGAGAACAAGATGACAAGTACCACTCTCAATCTTCTTGTAAGGATTTAGGAAAAAAATATTATAACAAACTCTACAACACAAAATAGGTTTGAAGTCTTTCATCTGCTTGGCCTAAGGAACCTTAAGGATTAAAGCGAGGAAGGCATGGTTGACATGGTGAACCAATGACTATAAATCACTTAATGTGGCCAAGAAACCCAAACATTATGTTTCCTTGGAAAAAATGACAAGTGTTTTAGGAATTGGGAGGGATCAAACACATCATTCCTCTAACTAACTAGTGTAAAAACTGATGGAGTCATCACTTTTCCCATTATCATGTCACTATTTCAGCATAGTGGGACTAGGAGAACAACCTGGTCACTAAATTGTAAATCAAGATGCATTCTAATTTGACTCCTCTTCACTTCTTCTTCATCTTCTTACCTTCCATCCATAAAAAAGAATATAAACAGTCATAAAATGTGACAAACTCCACGTTTGGGGTGGCATAACCCCTCCATACTCTATCTACTTCTTCCATACCCCTCTCTATCCAATTTTCACAAAACAAAAACAAAAAAAGGTGCAATATATTTATTTGAACAAATAAATCCAATCTAGTCAAATAGAGGAGAGATTCAAATCTTCCTTTGACAACCCCGTTCTCTCCATTTTCCACTCAGTGACACAATGCATATCTAATCTTTTATCCTTTTGATGCATCCCACTGTCAAATGATATGCACACTTGCTGTTCTAGGGGATTCTCTAAACTTTCAAGAAAACTATTAGATGTCTAACATACTAGGATATTGATGGGGATGTGTTTTTGTGATAAGAAAAATAAAAAATGAATATACAGATAGATGCATTTTTTAAACTAAGGAAGTTGGGCAGCTTGGCCAGATTAGGTGGTAGGGAAATGAGCATGATGTCAAGGTGAGGCAATCACATGTGTTGGAAGTATTATTTTGATTATTATTTTAGATTTTATGTTACTTGAGGATGGGAAATGTTTAAGCTTAGGGTTATTTTATGAATGTATATTCATCCTAATTTTAGTTGTAGTTTTAGTCTAGTTTTACATTCATTTCCATTATTTTATCTTAGAACTAGCATGCACAATTTTCTATATTTTATGACAATCTATAAGGTTTTGATTAGAGTTACTAGTTTTAACAGTAGGCTTGATCTTTATTGCAAGTTAGGAGTATAGGAGGTGGTGGTCCTTGTATACTAGTGGAACCAATTGGTTGAATCTCCGGGATGGACTTTTATCTACCCAAACATTTGTTATCATTAAATCTACCTAACGATTGGTTTACATCACTTTGTTGTTCCTTTGGTTGACAACTGATAGAAGACCAATGTACTTTCTAATGATTGCCTTCTCAAGGATTTCCTATGCTTACCTTTCAATATCTACACAACGTCCACCTTCTTATGGATGGCCTACACTCCACAACCATGGAAGTTTTGCTTCCTCCTTTTGGTGAATTTTCTACACCCTACAATCGGAGGAGGCTCTATACATGTCTTTCAATACAATCAAAGGAACTCAAGTATCTACCTTGCAATGGAAAACATTATCCTATTCAAATGGTATTTCTAATCAACCAATCAAAGGGAGTTCTTTTCTACCTTGTTATGGTCTTCCCAACCCTTTTCCTATTGAAGGCCGTCCTGGCTATTCACCTATCAAAGGAAGTTCTATAGACTGACAACCCATCATCTTCTTATACCACCATTGTCTTTTCACCTCCATGGTGGTCGATACTTAACTACAAGGTGGCTGGGAGAGTTCCAAACCATAATGCCCATTGAAGCCACACCTCTAGAAAAAGGATCCTCCACCGACGCTGCAAGGCTTCCACTCGCACTCCACATATTTGACCTCAAGAAATCTTTGACCATTTCCATATGTTGATGAATGTTAACCAAGGATCCTTCCACCTTCACCACCTCTAAGGTTCCAAGGTTCAGGCCTCAAGTGAGGCTTTCTCTATGGTGCATCCTTCCATCAGTACTTATACCGTTGACCTACTCATTCCTTTCATGTGACCACGGTCCCAACATCTAAAGAAGGAACAATGGCACTCCAATTCCACCTATGACAAACGTCTAAGGGAAGATATGTTGTTGTGTTGTCTACCATCAATCTCTAGCATGAAGATAGAATTTGCACACCGTGACTCTACTTTCATCCTCTACTATGATGATGACTTTATCCTCTATTCTGTTGTTGTTCTTTCTACTATTTCCATGAGGAAATAGTCCTCTCTCTAGGGTGCAATGAGTAGCCCCACTATCTGATTGTTTTATTTTTATTGCCTCTATCTTTATACAAACTAATTTATTAGAATCAAGTGTTTATACTTGTATTCTTATCTAATCAGTAGGTTTACATGTTTGTCATGATCTTGGATGTACACAACTTTGAACTCAAGATCTAGGATATTGATTGTTTTTATTAAATCCTTGATGATAACTTCAAATATTTTTTTCTAAGGAGATAGATATATAATCTCTAGGTAACTCAATGGTGAGCTTACAGTGATATCTGTCTAGGTCTTAATCCAAACGCTATAAGGTGGATTTTCCTAGGCCTCAACATATATATTTTTATGATTAATATGATATAGTAAGAGAGTGAATGACAGGTAGCAGTGTTGAAACCCATTCCACCCTAGTATCCCTATCCATTGATTTATTAATATTGGATCCATATTATTTATTTTGAAACATAGTGTAATCAACAAATCACCACCTTTGAGATAAATACTAGTTGTTGCATGGTTACTTTGATCAGACTACTTTTGAAAATGTTGGCATTTGGGTTGGATTGTGAACTATGCTGCAATAAGACTAGTCCACTTGTGGGTGGTGGTTAATGTAACATCCCAGAATTTGAGGCCTCAGATAAAACACTCTTAAAAGGAATGATTGGACTACCCATATCACCAAGGTGCACCTCCTTTTCCGGGAGCCCATCTCTAAAGAACTCTGCGGTTAAGCGTGCTCAGCCCAGAGTAGTACTAGGATGGGTGACCAGTCGGGAAGTTGATCCTGGCTTGCGCGTCAGTGTGGACAAAGTGCGCAGTTAAGGCTAGTGGTGGTCTGTGGGGCCAGTCGTCATTCCTGAAACTCTACTAGAGCCTAGGGCAGTGGGCCCTGGCGTTACAAATGGTATCAGAGCCATAACCCCTCCAGTAGGTGGGGCCCACATGGGCATGTGGCATGCCAGTATTGAGCCGTGCGATCCAGGCAAGTTGGAAAGGGCTATCCGTAGAGACGAGATGGAGCCTCCCTTGCGCTGGTAGCCGTGGACGGGAGCTGGGTGTCCATAGGCCATTGTGGGTCTGCACTGAAATGGGGTCAGATTATGAGGCCATATAGTTGAGCCTTGACGAGGACGTCAAGAGTCTAAGTAGGGGAGATTGTAACATCCCAGAATTTGAGGCCTCAGATAAAACACTCTTAAAAGGAATGATTGGACTACCCATATCACCAAGGTGCACCTCCTTTTCCGGGAGCCCATCTCTAAAGAACTCTGCGGTTAAGCGTGCTCAGCCCAGAGTAGTACTAGGATGGGTGACCAGTCGGGAAGTTGATCCTGGCTTGCGCGTCAGTGTGGACAAAGTGCGCAGTTAAGGCTAGTGGTGGTCTGTGGGGCCAGTCGTCATTCCTGAAACTCTACTAGAGCCTAGGGCAGTGGGCCCTGGCGTTACAGTTAATGTATGTTGGTTAACATAAACTGTAGGTATTTCATCCCTAGTGATTTTTCCTGTGCAATAACACACTCATCCAATGTTTGGTATTGTTTCTACGGGCAATGAGAGTTTCTGATATTTTTACCAATTTGAATTAATTAGTTTTTTCTTTTCCAACTGATATAGTTATGTATCATCTTGATGTCTACTACCACATCAACCATCTTACTCATGTCAATCTTTCTTCATTAGGAACTATTTCTAGTGCATGTGATGCTCTTCTAGTGTTGGTCCAAGACTAGATTTCAATGTAAGATCAAACTAATCTACCACACCTCCTTCTTGCACACCAAGCTAAGATGGATAAAGAGAAGATCAACCGTAGGGTTGAAGTGGCACTATCATCGCAACTTGACAAAGTCATGCTCGAATCCAAAGCTACAGTACAAGTTGAGTTACAAGAAATAGAAGAAGTCGAATGATAGAAAGGAAATTGAGAGTTCTCTATACGTTAAGTTATAGACATCTTCTTTACAATCGTCCAACCAAACATTGTGGTGCCCAACTTTGAAACCAAGAGACAATGGGTTACGATGATGCAACAGACAGAACTAGAGAGAACACATGCCATTATGTTTAGAAGTTCACATATCTATGTAGATTGAGAAAGCAAACTAGTTTGTCTGATAAAGCCATGAAGCTACAACTACTCTAACACTCCCTCACCAATAAGCCTAGGGTGTGATGCAATGTCTTTGATGATCATAGCTCATAACATGGGAGGAACCTTAGAACTAGTTCATTGAGAAGTTCTTTCCTCCCTCACTCACTTACCAAATTAGAGGGAAAATCACTTAATTAAAAAAACTCCTAAAGGAAACACTCTTTGAAGCCTTGTCATGAATTAAGCAACTATTGTGAAAATGGTGTCATCATAGAAACTCCTATGTACAACTTATTGAAGCATTTTAAAGGGTTTCAATGATGATGTTAAGAATTTTCTAGACACTGACTCCTATGGCAAGTTCCTACAGAAGATTTTTAATGACACATGTAAGGAGGACAACAAGGGAGCCGAGGACCAAGCTAATTGGGTCTCCTCACATAAAATAGGAGCTCTCAAGGTTGCCATGGCAGAAGACAAATCCAAGTTGAAGGCAACTGCTGAATCTATTACTATGCTCTCCCTCAAACAATATAACCTCGAATCATCTCTCTTAAGGAATGTGTAGAGGGGGCATTCCTCTTTCCAAATATGGTCAGCCCTAAAAGTCAGGTAGGTATGAAGTGTGGAAGGCAACACTAGTATAGGTGCAATCACCTATACCAGACCACCTTGAACATGAACCAACCTCAATTTGACAACAGTCTAGTCATCATTGTCTACTTAATTCCAAGATAGGGGTACTACAATCCCAACTGGCCAAGAAACCATCCAACATTCTATTTTAGAAACCCGTATGGGGCAACACTCGCTCACCAGGTCAACTAGTACCACAATCAGAATCAAGTTTAGGGTCCTCCTAGTTTCCAACAACAACCAAAACAAATCTAACATCAGATAACTAAAATCTTGGACAATATCACAATAATTACAATTTAGGATAACAATTCTATAATAAACAAGGTCAACTCCTCCTAGGGAATGATAGCATGAAGAACATTCATGCCTCTAATGACCAAAGTTCTTTGGATACCATTAAGAAGATATTAGTGAGCTAACAAGCTTACAATAAATCTATGGAGGTTCAACTTGCACAAATTGGTATAACCATTCGCCCTCTAGTGGTTTCATTCTCTAGAAAACTTAAATGTAAACCCAAACATTAGGAGGATCACTTGAAGGTTTTGATCACACATTCTGGGCGTGTTCTACCCAACCCTCCAACCCCATTCATCAACAACAATAGAATAGTCATTGATGATGATAATGATGAAGAAGTAACACCAATGGATGTACCAATAGCTATGCCAATGAATCCATCGGTCAAACCTATGGGGGTGGGATTTAGTCTACCTACCATCATTTTGCATAAAATATTCTCAACAATTAGTTTACATCACTGTAACATTCCTTCATTTGATATCAAAGGAAGACCAATGTACCTTCTAATGGTTGTCTTTCAAAGGATTTCATGTACTTGCCTTCTGATGCCTACTTAGTGTCCACCTTCTGACGGGTGACATGAACTCCTTAACCAATGGAGGTTATGATTCCTTCCTTCGATAGATGTTATAAAACTGACAACTGAAGGTGGCTATGTTCGTGTCTTTCGATGACCAACAACCTAAGGATCTCCAGTATCTACCTTTTGATGGGAAATATGCTCCCATCTTCTGATGGTATTTTTGCTCAGCCAACCAAAGGGAATTAGCTCTACCTTCTGATGGTCTTCCTGATCATTGACCTATCGATAGTACTCCTAGATTTTCACCTACCAAAGGAAGTTTTTTAGATTGACAATCCATCGCCTTCCGCACTTTGCTGTTGTCTTTTCATCTCCACACCGGTCGAGACTTACTTTCAAGGTTGCTGAGAGAGTCCCAAACCCTATCATTCACCTATAAATACAAGGCCTTCACCTCAAGAAAACTGATCCATCATTAACACTATAAGTCTGCAACTCTCTCTCTACAACTTCAACCTCTAGAAGCCTTCAACTTTTTGCATCCGTTGACGAACATCAACCAATGATCCTTCCACCTTCTCTGTCGCCAAGGTTCCAACATTCAAACCTCGGGTGAGACTTATACCATGACACCTCCTTCCATTAGTTGATGAATATTTTCACTTAGCATAAACCTACTCATTTCTCTCCTTTGACAACATTCCCATCACCTAAAAAAGGAAAAATGATGTTCCAGTTCTACCTCTGACGAATGTCCAAGGGTAGATCTACCATTTTGTTGTCCACCGTCAATATCTAACATGAAGATAGGCTTCCTCACACCACATATCTACTTTGAACTTCTACTGTAATGATGACTTTCTTCCTCTCTTTTGATATTGTTCTTGCTACTATTGCCATGAGTGGGTAGTCCTCTCGCTAGTTTCCGATAGTATCCCCAGTATTGATTTGTTCTCTTTACTGCTTCTATTTTTGTACAAACATGTATATGTTTAGTATAAATCATTTTATTATTGTTTTCTAGTTAGATCAAAAGGTTTACATCTTTGTCATAATCTTGGATGTAGACAACTTTGAACCCAAGATCAAGGATATCAGTTACTTCTTATTAAACCCTTGACGAAAAATTTCATATAAGTGTTTTCTAAAGTGATATATGTATGATCTCTAGTTAATGGGATGATGATCTTATAGTGATATATGTCCATATATTAAGGCTATCGCTAAAAGGGGGATTTTCTTGGCATAAACATATGTATATATATATATATAATCAATTCAAAATCCAACATTTTTATTTTGCAACTTAGTGTAATTAACAAACAATCAACTTTTCAAGTAAATACTAGTTCTTATCTTACTACTTTGATAAGATTACTTCTTATAAGCATTATTCTTCGAGTTTGATCCTAAAGTATACTAAAATAAGATCCTCCTCTTATAGATGGTGATTATTGTATGTTGGATAAGATAAACTCTAGGGATTTGAAAAATTTATAAATTCATTCACTATTGATTCTCTTCTACTTTGTTCTCATTTGCCATGAATTATTTTGTGACTTCTGATTGAAACTGCCTAGGTCTTAGAGAAAATGGCTTACATGTAGCTATTTTGCAATTTTCTCCTACGTCCAACTAGTGGATCCCTAGATAGCATCTCATCTTCCTACATATATATCCCTTCTCCTACTCTATATGTGAGATCTGTGTAGCTAGTTTAGAAGTACTTAGTGAAATTGGCTTGGAGCTATCTAAAGGTTGGATGGTAGGTGATGTGAGGTTAAATACCTTAATTTCCACCCTCTAGTACTACCCTTGGCACCCAAGTTCCCTCATAGCTTCAATCATAGAAACCTAGACACTATTAGATCCTAGTATAATTACACCTAAACCCTAATCCAAATGAGCCTTACAAGGTTGAATAGGGTGTCTTCTAGGGTGCAGTTTCCCTATACACACCCTATTCCATCCATGGACAATTAGTAGTTTAGGGAAATTCTCTAGCATCTAACTTGTTGTATGGTTTGATAATCTAAATGGATGAGTATTTCTCACATGATATGACCCCTAACCTAGGTTCTAGTCACATAAATCCAAACAATCCACACTTCCCATTTATTTTTGAAAACCTAATTATTTCCTTTCTTAGTTAATAATTTCATAGCTAGTCTCTTTACTTCACTAGTGTCGGTTAATTTAGACCTATAAAGTTGGTTTTGTACTCACACCTAAATGTGCGAAGCTACAACTGCAAACTTTCTATATCAACTTTTAGGGTAATCTAAAACCAATGACACAAAGCTAATGTCGACTGCTATGAAGATAGAAATTGACAAAATAGAGTGATATCAACAATAATTATTAGATTATTCTGGAATTATGTAGTCTTCAGTTCAAGAAAAAGGAATTGAAGACATAGATATGTGTCATCTCTTCAATGCAAAGAATGTGACGATGCAGATTGAATCATGGTCAACATGTTGTCCAAAATAACCTACATTATCTTCCTCATCAGTTAAAAATTTAATTGATAAGGACACTTGTGTCATCAATTTCTATGGAAAACCAACAACATGGATCTACAATGTTATTTTTTATAGCAATT
Source organism: Alisma plantago-aquatica (assembly GCA_963693085.1). Classification (NCBI taxonomy): domain Eukaryota; kingdom Viridiplantae; phylum Streptophyta; class Magnoliopsida; order Alismatales; family Alismataceae; genus Alisma; species Alisma plantago-aquatica. Next base: position 87,285,529 of record OY856414.1, on the reverse strand, counting down.
GAAATCACACGTATGATTTCTTTTATAGAGCAGGTATGCATACTATCTGGTTGTTCAGTAGGATAGAGAAACTATAGTTTATTAGAACAATAGGTTTCGCTATGTGTTTATCTTAACAATAGGCCAACATACCTGCAAAACCTACAATAAAAAACTCATATAAGAGTCCACATCCACATAATTTATTCACACACATGCATTTCCATTCTTATTAACACTTAAATTCATTATCGTGCACATACACAACTTAGAAAACACACATTCAATTCCATTCTCATCACATGTACAAATGCAATTCTCATTATATTCATCCCTTTTCGAATTCATTCACACACATGCATATATACACACATAATCCACGTATGCACCAACACTTTAGTTGCATCAAATATGAAGTTGCAAAAAGTCATATCCATTACATGTATAAATAAATAATAATATAAAAGTTTAGAAAGCTCATATTTCATCCCAATAAAATGCAAATTTGACTTCCTTAACAAAGGATTCACCCACTCTTCTCATATCTCATCCAACTCTTCTTTTGTAAAGGGAATTTTTTTGTCAAACAACTGAAAAGAGAATGACATAATTCAAGAGTTTGATTTGATTTTTTTAATTATCAAATGAGACTATTTACTTATGATGATGAAGACTGTACATATTACCTTTTTGTACAAAATGGATGTCTTGTGCCGCCGATTGGACAATCAGGTCCATATTCCACATTACTTAGTTTCCACATTCCCAATTATTATCTTGTATAGGGTACTATAAATTATAGTCATGTGAAATTTTCATTAAAAAGTAAGCATAGTTGGCGTATATATGAACTGGATTTAGAAAACTACTAAACATTCTTCCAAGTTGATACTTTCCTTTTTCTTATCAAAAATTTCCTCTGGTATGTTTCAATGCTTTTATACCCTTATAAGTTAAAGTAATATATATAAATGAATTAGTAAATAGCCATGTAATGATGCATACATTAATATTTGTTGAAAAAATACAAAGTTTACTTGCACTACTAATGCCACTTTCAATGTGTGTCCCTCACTCCCTATTTTTCTACCACAAGGATCTAGATAATAAGCAAAGAGCATCTTGGGGACACTTACCAATTTCTCTCAATGCTATAAGTGAGCGAAAAGAAGGCAAATAAAAAAATCTCAAATTCTACAATGAAATGTATTTCATTAATCAATGTTTGTGAGCAAAGTACCCAAAACACCCTATGTACCAAAATATTTAAATATGGTATTACAATAATCATTAATAGATGTTTGGTCTCTATCTACATAACTAATAATTGACGGAATTAGAAATGCTATTGTAACAACCTCACTTTCCTCGTCCCCCAATTAAGGAAAGACCTTCAAGTTGAGAGCCATTACCTATATTCCCAAGGATCCAGATTTAGCAAATAATAGATAATACAAAACAATTTCAATTAAATTTCAAATAACATTTACAAATTGTAAAATGATATACCTCATGGAAATAATACCTATTGTGAAGAAGTATCATCTATATAGTCCTCCTTGGTATAACTTTAATACCTTTGATATCTTTCAACTTATTCTTCATGTCTTTTATCATGTGAAATATATACCTAAAACGCCGACAATCAAAACACAGTCATCATATTTCTATATTGTGTATGAGGTGTGTAACCACAATGTGTGCAACTAACATTTTTTTAACACAATTGAGGTCCATCTTATTCATCCTTCTCCTCACACAGGCCAAAAGGTGTCATCATAAAAGGATTACATTAGGATCTCCATCCTAAACATAGGATCAACATCAAAGAGGGAACTCACCCAAAAATATCCTTTGCCAACCCATAACACAAAAGGCTATTGACTACTCATCACCTCACCAGATCCAACCTCCCCTCATCTTAGCTCTAGGGCACAGATATGGAAGTCAAATTCATTTGTATCCTCGACATCACCTACAAAAGACTCGTCGCCAATAGGGTTGTCCACATACCTATTTGAAGAGCAGCTCAATGACCCCTCACCACACCACCTCATAATAGCTCGATGCAGCATCACCCCTATGTGACCCCAAGATTCACAAAGCCATTGTTGTCGTAGTCATTTACAATAACTGAATGTATCAAACACCCATCTCACTGTCTAGTTTACCCTGGCATCAACAACTCTGGAGGAAGCTCTGTCTATGCCTTCAACCATCGGGGCCTCATCGTCTTCAACCCAAAGACGTGCATTCGAACGCCGAATTGGGCAGACCCACATGATATGACCCTGAGACTTGCAGCGAAAGCAATGTCTTGGGGATGAGCACTGATGTTGCCAATGGCCACATTGCAAACAATGAAGGAAAGTGTCCTTGCACATGGAGAACCAAGGGGTAGCGCATCTCCGACTCGCCTCTTTGCTCAAGCAGGACCATGCCAAGTGTCTAGGTGACCTGCATTGAATGCAAACTCTCAAAGTTGAACATTGATGCTTCTAGTGTCCACACTATAGACAATGGAGGCACATATCTTGCGGGACATGAGAACCCTACCGAAGTGAAGTGGATCCTTCATAGATATGTGTCCAACTAACATGATCACCTAATAATCATCAAATATTGCAAATAAGAACTGACATATTCTTTACATATTCTAACCCTTACTAGATATATTATCTGGGGTGTGATCACTGTCCCCTCCAGGGCTCGTGTGTATCACCCCTTGATATATATCAGCCTAGGATTTAGAATATTATAATTTACTTATGTGATACTCATATAGACTTTATAATATGTTGAAATAAATAAACATCCAACATATATCATTCATTCAATCTTTGAGAAACTTTGACAAACTTTAGAAGTCGATACATGTAATCATAAGCATAACCCCGTACCTTGATGGTGAGCCATGCAAATCTTAAAATTATTCTTTAATCATTTTATCAAAGTAAGCATGTAAATCAAGTAATGCACACTGCATGAATATAAATCTTGAAGTGGTCACCATCACATTGATCACATTAAAACCCTACATGGTCCTAATCTAGGGTTTAGGTTTCCTTGGTATCGAGTTATCATTGGGGTCATGTTTGATATTTTTATTCCCATGTTCATAGATCTAATGACTTTAGAACCCTAATTCACATTAAGTTTACCCTTTTTCATAAAATCGTCCCCATACCTTTATTATGATCACTAAGATTCATTTAGGTTCATTAACAATATTGCAAGATATGATGTTTAACCTTAATTGTCCATATGCATTATTATTCACATAAAAACCCTAGCTACTCATCTTTATTATCATTATCATCTTGATTTCTCATCTTGTTCAACAATGTCAGATAACATCTCAAAGAATCATATTTAGCCTGATTAACCACCTATTTATCAAAAACTAGGGTTCATATGCATTAATCACCACTTTAACCCATATTTTACCTACTTTTGGAACATGGAGAATAATTACACTAGGAGACTATTTTATTTGGATTCTACTCATTTTCTTCATAAATTTTCATATATAAGGTGTCTTCATCGGAGCTACCAGTAATTTTCTACAATATTCACAAACTGAACATGTGTGGGCCAATAGTCGGGTGCCATGTCATCACAATTTACTTACAACAGTCACTTGGAATTGGGAAAAGACTGGCGGCTCCTTGCTATTTGAACTTGTGTAAGGAGGGCATATGAGTCTCTTGACTGTTTTATCTCCTTTCTTATGTAGGGAAACCCTGTGCCTGGCGAGCGCGCTCCAACGCTCATCCACATAGCGCGGCTTCGTGCCCAGCGCCACTGGAGCTCCTCCAAGTCATGGTGCCAGATATTTCTTTCATGCCACCATAGCCAATGCACAACAACATGGCTTCTCCTAGGGTGACTCCTGTCAGCGCTCCGGTTGGCCGGCATGGCCTCTCTCAACCCTACATTCCTTCAAGTTCAACTGCCAACTGCCTCTCTGCGTGACGCACAACACCCGTGCTAGCATCGATGCTTGGCGCTCCTCTTCCGTTAATTGAGTTTGATGACATTCATCTCTGCATTGTGTTCTGGTCCCCCCCTCCCACAGACCTCCACATCCAGCTTCTCCTCCTCTCTTCTTGGCGAGGATTTCGCTGACTGGGGGACGTCACACAGCCTCCACAACGGGCCTTGTAGATGCCTTCCCTAGCGGCTAGCAACCTGCCGTGTTGGCTTCATGGGCAAAAGGGCTACTGCGACACCATCATCTAGGTGGCCCCGACCATGCTAGCTCCACTAAATTTCCGGTGGGGGACTTCCCTTCTCTGAACGTCCTCTTCGTTTGGGTGTGGAAGAGTGGCTCTACCCTACTCTGCCCATCCTCATGACCATCCAACCTGCTTGCTACCAGAGTCCCTAGTTACCTTCATGGGGAGAGGTAAACACTGGTTTTTGGTGTCAGGAAATACCTGTGTGAACCTCCTTATATAGGCTACAAAAGCATTCCTGGGGTTAGGAGAGTTGACACTGGGGGAAAAGAGAGACTAAGCCCATGTTTGGGAACGGACTGGGATTTCATAGTCTGGACTGGATTAGATGGGGTTAGTCAGGATTCAGTCTGATTCTGTTTGGCAACCCAGTCTGATTCTGTTTGGCATCCCAGTCTGATTCTGGTCAGCTGGTATGATTTGAGTCTGATTGCAGTCTGATTCTGTTTGGCTACTAGGCTGGATTCAGTCTGCTTTTGTTTGGGAACATAGTCAGTATCTGCTGATTCTATCCTGATGTTGTAGAACTATTTTAACAAGAGTAAGGAATGTGTAGTTGTGCTTCCTCTTAAGTAGAAGGGCAATTTTTTTTAAAATAATCAATGTAGATTTTGTGAATTTTGTGAATGTCATTTTTGTACTTAGGAAAACTAAACATAAGATATGAGTATGGTCATAAGTACGTAATGATTTAAAATAAACCAACTATATTGTTGTCTTTGATTGTTGTGTATGTTGTAAATAGGTAGTATTTTACATATTTGATCCAAGAAATGTAAAATAAAAAGATTATTGAAATTATCCTGTTATCTTGTGATATACCGATATATAAGTGAGGAGTGTGACTTAGCAAATATATCCTATCCGTGGGCTCGAACTCAAAATCATATTGTTTAATCTTTGTGGACATGCTCTAATTTTCTAAATTTTAATCAGTTCGTTCTCTTTTAATTGTACATTAAATTAACGTGAATATTAATACGGATGCAAAGAAAATTGTGATATGTCAAGTAATGTCTGTAACACCTTGATATTGTTGTTGTTTCAATGAAAGATAACATTCAAAGATAATTGCATAAAGAATATATTATATACTAAATAACAAATAAATAATATATAAAATGCATAATTTATGTATTTAAATTCAATGGTAGCAAACATGCGTAGCATGTCTGTAGCAGAACTTAATACCACATAAAAAAATAGATAATAATTTATTGGTTCCCGGGCAAATACATCTCTAACATACAAACTGAGGGACACAAAGGAGAGGTCTGCCCTGGACCTAGACATAGACACCGCTACACAATCTAAGATGGTGAGCAAGCAGCCACTATGGGGGATAGGCTTTGATCCCAGGTAGGAACGTCCTAGTCAACCAACTTCATGGCCTCGTCGTACTTGTCCTATGACACAGGACATGCTTTGTTCAACAACTGGTTGGTTTCCTGTTTGATGGCGTCTTTTGGCCACTTGAACAGCAATGATAGATGGTGAATAGGAAAAGTAACACCCTTGGCTTGTTCGTGGCTCCCATTTGTGTCCTCATCACGTGTAGGCTCTCAACATTGTTTCTTGCAAACAAGGTTTTCTTCTACATATTTTCGAATCTTCGACGAAGAGATCAATATTTTTTCAAACTTTGTCCTTGCCTTTGACCGTGACCACAATGACGACATCTATAGTTAATAAATAAATATAAGTATTAGCAAATATCAATAATAGTAAGATAACTGTGACAATATTGAATACAAATAAATGCTTCAAACAAACTTAGCTACAAACAAGTAAGAACGTGATGTATGCCTTCAATACATAACAATAAAGTAGAAGTTTTTCAAGTGATGGTCCAAACAAAACAATGCAACATATAAGTTTTGCAACTAAATGTTGTGAAGTAAACACAAACAACTACAATGTCTTGGAAATATATTACAAGTTCATGGGTTACTTTTGCCGTCTAACGTGGTTGTTTGATTCACTCATCGGTGTTAATAAGGTATTCAGCAACCCTAGGTGGGTAAATGTGACGAGTCATCACGAAGTTGTGTTGCACGGCCAATGGTGGGGGAGGCAATAAATCTCCCAAAATAAAAAGATTGTCTCTTATGAACTCTCTCCTGATGTGCTGCCATCTCATCTGCAACTCAGTCAAAGATATGTAAGGCCCCCCAGTTATGTTTCGGAAGTCACTCCATGCCTCCATCCAAGCCTATGTAGTATATACTCCATTAACACATCTCCCCAACTCATATTGGTTTCTCATCATACCTCTAAGAACCATATCAAGCTCCGTACACCACATAAAATAAGGCGTCGTTGGAGGCCCAACCATATTATAGATTCTATAAGTAATATATTTTAGACATAAGGGTGTATGTCACAATTAAGGGAATATAATATGCATATTCGGTGCTAACTAACATTCAACAACATCACGATGAAAAAACATACACCCTCCATAAAACATGCACCAACATTACGATAAATAAAAAAGCATGTTAATGTAGTACAACAGATGAATTAAGGAAGATTTAATGTTAAAAACATCAAATGGTAGACAATGTAAATCGAGAAGACAAACTAAATGTAGCTCTGCCATTCAACGTTATGGCGTCACCGTGGGTGAAGGAATGTCCAAAAGAATACTACAATCTTCCTCCAGACTAGCAACATAGTATTCGAGAACCTCATGCTCATACTTTTTTTAGGTGTATATATCATCGTAGTTGTGATGAATTTCAACAAAGTCCTTCATGTTCATTGCCTAGCCCCACAGTGACTTGATTCGATAGTTAGTAACATAATCTCAGCTTTCAAAGAATCAATTGTTGGGGGGAGATCGACTGCCCAACGGAAGTATCTGCACCGATCTTTTCCCTAAAATGTATTATCAAGTTTAAGTGAATGACAAAGAATGTGCAGCGTACACAAGGGCAACCTATTATGTATGTAGTTACTAGTGCACCTCATGGGAAGGACATATGTAATACATTTCACCTATCCTTTCACTCAGAATGCCAAAATCATACAACCATGCATCCTCTTTGTGAACCCGCAAGGCTGCATCTAACCCACAATCACACCTCAGAACTTCAGATGGATTCATCGACATCTAAAACATGATTGGTGATTAGTCAAATAATGTCGGGTTCGGAACATAGATTTCAAGTAAAAATTTCCGAACATAAAGTAGGCCTAACTGCTTGTTCAAACATAAAATCAAATTCAGTGTGAAAGGTTGTTCTACATCTATGATGTATTGTATCTGTCCTCATTTGAAGAGTCATTATTGTTCGTGATGTGAAGTCGTTGGCAAAGATATCGATACCTCTCCCGTAGAGTGGAAATATCTTGTTGGAGCCTATCGGTGTCTGCTCTTGTCGAACTGACAAAGTCACATTGTTCAGACCATAGCTTGCATTCGTTACGTGCATATGCAAGTTGTGTTAGCATAGCATTCCTAACTACAGTAAGTGTGGCAACTGTGGGTGGTACACACTACGCGGGCAATCTCATCTGACATATATTTGAAACAAGACCCCTACCACATGTAAAATACGGTGTGGGGGTTGTTATTTTCAAAACGTCCATTTTTCGTGTCCGCGACATCCATATACACACATTGAATGCATTGAAGGCCGCATGTACATCAAGGCATGCCATTCTCCATTTCAAGACAACCTACCAAATCATTATGTCATGTATATTATTAGGATCCAGTAAAAAGTTTGTAAAATAAACAACTAAAGGCTAAAAATTTATGTGGTGGATGATTTATCAAATAATTTCAAAGAGTATTACAAATACAACTGTACGTCAATGAGCATCCCATAGCAAATTAGAAATGAATTCACGTAAACGATCGCCCTCCCTTAAATCAGTCTGACTTGTTTGTTGGAGGGAACTCAGGTCAACCCCAAAAGGGGGAACGATAGATGTTGAAATGTCATCTGGGAGTTTGTCCATGATAATGTCGCCATCATGTTGGCAGCATATGAAATTGTGGAGGATACAACAAGCCATTATGAGGCGACACTACGAATGTATGGGATATGTCGCCCCCTTTTTAAGGTAGGCAAACCACCGCTTCAGCAACCCAAATACTCTTTCTACAACATTACATAATTGTGCGTGGTGGTGGTTGAACATCTCCTTCTTGCTGGTGTAGGCATGTATGTTTCCTCGGTACTCAGAAATATGGTAAGTTGTGTTGCGATACGGTGCAAGGAATTGCCGAGTGTTAGCATACCCTGCATCAACTAGGTAAAACTTTTCCGGCGGAACTTTAAACCCACCCGTGGTCGTCACTAACTGTAGGACCCGTTGGTCAGCAGCTGATCCCTCCCACCCAGTTAGGACATATGTAAACTCCATGGAGAAGTCAACTACAGCCAAGACATTAAGAGAGACATTCCCTTTTCTGTCTCGGTAGCGATTTTGCTTGTCTCGTTTAACCAAGATTGGGATGTGTGTTCCATCAATTGCCCTGATGGAATTCTATAACACCAAAACAGGTTGTAAACATACTAAATATTTCCAAAGGATTAACGATTGTAGGGGCTAACTATTACCTTGAAGTATGGGTAGAACCTTGGGGTCTCCAATATACGAGAATGTGTTGCCGTGCATGTCGCTACAGTTTGCATGACAATGTAGTCATTGGACAATGAACACACAACGTCCAAGACTTCATTGAACTTTCTACTGATGGTCTCACTAGAGTGAATGTAGTCCTCAGCCAAATCATGATTTGTATGTCCATGGCCAACCATCTGTAGGAAGTAGCATACAACCTCAACTAAAGTGACGCCTCTAGTACTTCGTAACAAAGCCCGACTCTCAAGCTTGTCCACAAGGGCCAATATAGTATGTGGTCTCATTCGGTATAGGTCATAAGCCCTTTGTTCATGACCGTTTAATATTTCTAAGACCTTATGGTGGCCACTCCTAATGCTAACTAAGCTAGGTATTATAGGTGGTATGTTCAAAAATGTCGTCGATGATGGAGTTTGCTATGGACTCAGCTATTGTATCAACAATGTGATTAGCTGGACCAGACAATGTATGTAGAATGTGCGTGAGGAGGTTAGGTGTTTATGTTTGGTTAGTGGTTGACATGATGCCTACAAGTGGAATCATAGCAAGGTTGTCATGGCAACGACAAGGAAAAAATAACTACTCGACAATCATATGTAACCATGGACATGTAAAATAATGGCTTGCAGGATACATAGAGAATTAGATTGAATGCAAAATAAAAGCATGGAAGTGAAATAAAATATTACAACAACTAATCAATTTAGTTTGTGAGGTAAAATAATGTCTGGACGGGAATAAAAATATTACAACAATTCAGCAAATTAGATTATGTGGAAAGAAAATGTTTGGACGGGAAATAGATTATTACAACAATGCAAGAGCTTTCTACTAATTTTCTGAGTTAAATGTCTGGCTATAAATGAAAATGATGTTCCCCCTTATGATCTGGAAGGGCCAGCATCATTGGACGGAGGAAACAATGCATGGTGAGATGACATAAATGACGATGGCATACTTGGTCTGTTGCTGAAGTTGGGTGTTAGGGATTGCGGGAAAAATGCATGGTGAAATGGCGTAAACGAGGATGGCATTGAAGGTGTTGGTGTTGCATTGGTATCTTGGGACCTTTACCAAAGGTCTTTCAACCATATGGTTATCTTTTGAGGTGTGTCTGTAAGGTTGAGGTAGATGTTGTGGTTTGTTGATTCCTTGATGGCGTTCACAAGTGTTGTAAACATAGCAGTGGGGGCATCAGGGTAAGTGTCATGGAAATGTTGTAAGATGGTTGCAAACTCTTTCTTTTTAAAGGCTCTAGTTGCCACACCACTGCCTAACTCATGAACCTTTGCATAAACCTGTGTGAATTCAGATAACACTTCATTTGAAAGCCCACATCGGTCTTGAGCCATTGATGGCCGCTTCTTGTGCCTAATGACAGGAGGCCTCCTGCCATCACTCGGTGTATCTATTCCACCTCCCCCGGTGTCTCCCTCACTTTGCATCCCATATGCGGCCATATTTGGTTCCCCTGATTGGCTTCCAGTGTTCATGGGTGTCTTTGGCCCATCAAAGTCGACAGTGACATCATCCTCAGAGGCAACGTCAGAAGGGATTTGTGTGTCCGTTGAAGACATTGCATGATGTCCTCTAGCAATGTTCCTCCCCGCCATCATCTCGATGTCATAGTAGTGGGGAAATGGCCACTTAAGAAACCTAGCAAGGTCCTTGTTTGCCTAAGTATAAGAAAAATTTGTATTAGGAAATTTAAGTGTAAATATAGGACATTACTTTTTTCGATTAAGGGACTGGTTATTGGACATACCACAAGGCTCTCCCTCCACTCAGGGTTGTCGGGCAGCGTGGGCTTATGCCTAGTGTCATCCCATCCAACTCCACTCTTATTCATCACAAGCTTCAAAGCTGCATAGTCCCTCCTCAAGTTCTTCCACCGAGTTTTGAGCTGGTCTATATTGCAGGCCGTCTTCCCCATCCTATTTTGCATTTCCACAATTGCCTCCCTCCAAGCCTCCCTAATGAAATGACCATCGACACACCTGCCTAGGTCATATTGTCTGTGCAATGTTGATACTAGAGCAACATCAGACTCTCTTGCCCAAACAATACAAAACTTGGGGTCAGCGGAAGACATACCCCCACAGGTGCTGCAATATATTATGACAATTACTATATAACATGTTTGATTTGTAGGGGCACATCCCATCACAATACACAAATCATTATGCTAACAAGAAAATATTGTATTGTAGTACAGACAATAAACAACCATCATACTGTAGAGACTAGGTTGATATATATATGGTGAAGTTGATATAACACTAACAGAGCTAGGTCTTGATGAACAAATGTGCATGTGGTAAATTTCATATATATATATATATATATATATATATAAAATTACACTATGGTGAGTTTTTTTGCTTCTCTCAACCTTGCATTATATCTTTTATCTTTTCAGAGAAAGTATGTACTTAGATAGTGGAGACTAAGCTGCAATTACACTATGAAATAACCTTGTGCATCAGTTGCATATATTTTCTCTGTATATAGTAAAATCAATGTATGTATGTGAATATAAGTATAGTAGAAACAATAGAAAAGTAGTGACAACACACTATTTTCAGCACATGTGGTACATTTTACAATAAACAGACGAGTTCCCACTCAGTATATTTACTACAGTGGAATTTGATTCATGCCATCTGATTCATCTCAAATTGTACATGTTAGCTATATTTAAAGATGTGTTTTGTTTGCTGATAAGATCTCTATCTTGCATTACTTGCTATGCCAACAAAAGCATGTACTTTAATGGTGATGGCTGAGCTGCAATTACACCAAAATTACTCTATACACCAGCTATTTCTCTGTTGGTGTGTCTTGGAAGTGTTCTGTAACCAAACTTACTCTATACACCAAAATTGATTCCATTTTTTATAGACCTAGGTATTCTGTAACAGAATCATTGCTAAATTGCACTTGTCTGTATAAAATTGTTCTATTTCAGTGTAATGTACAGGTTCAGTGCATGGAAAATCAACAACAAGCCATGATAGGATAATCCAAGCATATTTGTTTGATGACTTTCAAGCAAAAGAAATATTATCATATCATTTCAATGTTATAAATCATGACACATGGTAGGTATACCAAGAATACTACAAGTAATGTATAAATAAAGGTAGTTATCAGTACTCATTTTTGACCTATAATACTGCAATACTCATCAGTAGATTAAATTGATTCAATTTTTTACAGAGCTAGTTATTATGTAACATAAACACTACTAAATTGCACATGTATCTAAAAAAGTTGTTCTATTTCAGTGTAATCTACATGTTCAGTGCATGGAAACTCAACAAGAACCCATGACAGGACAATCCAAACATATTTGTTTGATGAGTTTCAAGCAAAAGAAATATTATCATAGCATTTAAAAGTTATATTAATGTACAGGTAGAAAGAGTATGATTATATATTAATATCAAAAATGTAAAGAGATTTGAACTGCAAGTTGTTGAAACAGAGGAAGTTCGGTCACTGAAAACTATTACTAGCTATAATAATCAAGTAGGTCGACAAAATGTTTAATTTGGATTTAAATTAAATGATGCTTAAACTGAGGAATTGTCTAATGTTAAATCATATTAATAGATTGAGTAATTCATGTAATTTAGTAAAATGCCATTCTGAACCACAACATTGTATCTACATAAGATAATTCCTACTTTCACAAACTTATCTAGTTCAATCAAACTAGACATCACATGAACTAGGCTTTTTTAGTGCACTCGTGAACCTATGATTATGCAAGAAAATCATCAAAAGATTTGTCTGTCAACTACAAATAATATGTCAGAAATAAATTATGGTGATCAAATAGACTCAATGTAATTCAATCATTGTGTAGAATCCAAAACAATAATCATTTATTTTAAAGATTATCTCTTCCATAGTAAAAAATTGTTCAATTTCAGTGTAATCTACAGGTTCAGTGCATGGAACTCAACAAGAACCCATGATTGGATAATCCAAACATATTTGTTTGATGAGTTTCAAGCAAAAGAAATATTATCACAGCATTTGAAAGTTATAAATCATGAAACATGGTACGTATACCAATAATACTATAAGTAATGTATAACTAAAGCTAGTTATAAGTACTCTTTATCATTTTATTATTCCCTAGATGCACATAATCATTTATTATAGTTAATTTTTCGACAATAAAATCATTTTGGGATACTTGTGGGTACTAGATAAAGACTATCTCTTCCTAGTCCAAATTATTTCCATATAGCAAGCACCATGAAATGAAAAAAGCATAACAATGGGAGAGAAAGAAGGAACTTTGGGGTAGTTATCAACCAAAAAGGTTGTATTATTCCCTGGCCTCCTCTCTGATCGTATTCAAACATGAATAATGAGATGGATATATTTGATCCTATTCATGACAAACATTGCTTAAACTATGCCATTGACTGATAAAATGTGTCTGTCATACACAACGATTAACTTGTTTGGAACTAATATCGGCTGAATAAATACACAAATTAATGACCAATCCACCTCAGAAATGTCTTCCCTAATCGACATGACAAATAAAGCATCGACTACCCTATTTCGTGACCAACCTTAGTAGGAAGGGGCGACAAAGAAGAAGCACTGTGGAATCCTGGCTTTGTGTAGCGCCGTCAGAGCACCAGGGAGGAGAACCGCCAGACTTCAGCAACGGATGAGGCATAGCTTCCGCGAACACCTCCTCCAACAAGTGAATGTGGAACTGGAGAACCTCACAGAAGAATGATAGGAATAAGAAGGCACACAAACATGGACACTTGGTAGGGTTTCTTCTTGACTTGGCCTACCTAGGGCATCTGTTGTGCATCGACAAGACAAATCAAGGTCGCGGCAGGTAATACAGAAGAGCAGAGCAGGCCAGGGCATGGGTACCTTGCTTTGGAGGGAGGTAGCCGCCCAGGTAGACCAGTGGTGGCTGACGGGAGCATTGATTCTCCATGTCCATGTGGACGCTTCACCTGATGACGCATGCCATCCATCCATCCGTGATTCGTGACCTGCTCGAGGTAGCAGCCTTCGCCACCTTTGCCTTTACTTCTCTCATAGATCAATAGTAGGGAAGATGTGTGACTGTACCGCAGCATCACGAGGGAGAGGAAGATTAGGGTGAGAGGGAGAGAGGTGCACATGAGAGATCAGGGTCAGGGGGGAGGCTAGTGTCAGGGCCAAACCGGACTGAGATCCCTAATCCTACCTCGAGTGGGACTGGCTTAAACCGGATAATGAGATTCCGTAATCCCAAAATGGGGTTCAGAGTCATTTTCCTTCCAAACGCCTTTCACGCCCAATCCGGTCCGGGTTTTGCAGACCTGGCGCAAAAAGACAATGTCTAATTCGGCCTAATCCAGACCCAGTCCGTTCCCAAACAGGGGCTAAGGGATCGGGGGCTTTTATCCTTCCTCATGCAGACACACGGTTGAGAGATACGCGCAAGCCACAAGTTACCATTATAGTATGTCTTTTAAAAACATTAACAAATTATCCTCATTCCATGGCTATTTATTAAAATCTTTTACAATTTATATTTAGTGACTGGGTTAACCAAAACTTGCTCTGTTTAAACATTATTATAAAACAATACCATTAACTCATGAAATATCATTTTTCTCCCAATTTTTAGAATGTTCTTCCTTTCCTTTATTATTTCCAAGTTAAGACAAAATACTCTCATTTGATATCTTAACCATTGTGTTGTCACTCTCAAAAAGATAATTATTCCTTTAATTATCCAAAGAACCATGTATTTTATTTTCCTTCAGAAACTAGTCAATTATTTCATTTATCATAACAAAAGCCAGTATTATTTATTCTTATATAAATTCATTCTATTTATTTATCTTGTCCACAAGCACTCATGCTTTAAATGTGTTCAATATTATCATTCCACCAATAATCCATAGGGAAATTATTTATCAGCTCATGATTTATATTTATATTATTCACTTTCATCAAAATTGAGGATATAACATTCACCCCCTCTTAAAAGGAATTTGTCTCCAAAATTCTAACCCATTAAGATATAAGGTGAATGATAACTCATATTAGTTTTCAAACTTTAGGGTTAGAAACCCTTCTTAGATTTATTTAACAACCTTTATTGATAAGTAAATTCCTCACATTATTACTAAAATTGGAATCTGGATTCAATTCAAGGTATATCCACATCCTTAGTGATATCATCCTTATTTGTGCTTTCAATTTTACTTGGTGATTACTTTATTTCACCTAGGTTCTTCAACCTATCATTCATTTTTGCATAAGGGTGAGGTACACGTCCAACCCTAGGTCGTGTCATTAAGTTCAACTTAAGAATTCATTTTCATATGTCAATCTTAAGCACAACATATGTCTTTCCAATCTCTCCCACTCCTAATGAGATGAAACAAGCACTTGACTGTAGCCCAAATACAAAGTTCACCCCATTCTAAGTGTAGAGATGGTATATCCACACATTACCTCATAATCTCATATTTAAGGTTGAATCATTCTCAACATGACTCTAAACCATACATGCATTTTAATTTCCAAAATTCTTATATTTCATGAAGTCAAAGCTTTTTTTTCACTCTTGAGTTTATAAACAACTCCTTTCATTATTACATGACTTCTTTGTATATTTTACATTTACATCTCTTGTTGTATGAGCCTTAGCCACTTCCTTGAGGTCTCTAGGGGTATATGTTTTTTTTGGAGTGATCTCATCCATATGCATCTAGGGAATGCCCTCATATTCGCCCATTGGGCCACATGATTTGAGTAGACCTAGTTGATTCCTCCCGACCACATGGTCTTATGCATTCAGGGCACAATCAACTCCTAATCCCATCATTCCTATGTACCTTTTATACATCCTACTTGACCTTAGGATTGACTGAGGACTCTACCCTTATCAAGGGTTTCTTTGAGATGTCACACTTTAGCCACTTTTAAACACATCTTTTTCATATGTAATTATTTAACTAAATTTCCTCCATCTCTTATAATGCTCATTATTCACTTTATGTACCCTCATTGGACTTATGGTAACATTTCATGGTAATATTTCTTTCTAAAATCGACTGTATACGATCAACCACTTCCATAGTGACTTTTCTCATGTCCCTTAGAGATGGCATACTTGGGTTCAAAGAATCATACTCACTGTATGTGCTTTCATCTTTTATATATCATGGTTACCTCAATCTTTCTAGGGATTTGGTCAACTTACCTTTCTAGGGAAGGCCCAAACCTAGGGTCCCTTCTTGGCTCATAGGAGGAATTTAGACTCTCTAGCCACAACCTAACCCCATGGTCCAAGGTTTTGCCTCCCCCATAGGTCATTTTCCCATTCTTGTGTTAGGAGAGTTGACGCTGGGGAAAAATAGAGACTAAGAGATCGGTCTCTTGTTTCCTTCCTCATGCACGCACACAGTTGAGAGATAAACACAAACCACAAGTTACCATCATAGTATGTCCTTTTAACACATTAACTACCAACTCCTACCATGATACATTTTACTCACACTTTTGCATAAATATACTTAATCAAAAATCCATTAAAAACTCCTTCCTTTCTTGGATTTTCACAACCCCTTTAGTACCAAGGGACTTAGTTCGGCAACTCCAAAATCCATAAAGGAAGGCACATAACATGTTTTTGTTCATAACCCCTTTAGGAAAACTGCCCATGGCTTGAATACTAGGTCATTCTTTTATTTGTCTTCATTGTATATCCTTTAAACAAATTATCCTCATTCCATAGCAATTCATTAAAATATTTTACAATTTATATTTAGTGTATGGGATAACCAAAACTTGCTCTTTTTAAACGTTATTTTAAAACAATATCATTAACTCATGAAATATCATTTTTCTCCCAATTTTTAGAATGTTATTCATTTCCTTTATTATTTCCAAGTTAAGACAAAATACTCTCATTTGATGTCTTAACCATTGTCTTTTCACTCTCAGCAAGTTAATTATTCCTTTTATTATCCAAAGCACCATGTATTCTATTTTCCTTTGGAAACTTGTTAATTATTTCATTTATCATAACAAAAGCTAGTATTATTTATTCATGTATATATTCCTTCTATTTATTTATCTTGTACAACAAGCACCCATGCTCAAAAGGTGTTCAATATTATCATTCCATCAATAATCCATTGGGAAATTATTTCTCAACTCATGATTCATATTTACATTATTCACTTTCATAAAAATTGAGGATATAACAGCTACATTGGTTAATGTGTATATAAGTAGCTGCAAAACATATGTGTATGGATTAATATATTAGATAACAAATCAACATATATTTTTACACATATAGAACAAGTTATTTAGCCATGAAATCTCACCATATCTAAAGTTCTGTCACGGTTGTATACAACCAATCATAAGTAAGTAGCTTCACAATATCTGTCAAGAATACACTAGCATCGTGATCTTGACATGTAATGTCATTTGGATATAGACCATCATAGTCGAACCTCCTTCTATGTGTAACTATAGTGCCAACCCCTTACACTTAGGACCTAGTGATTCAAATAGGTCATTTGCAATCCAAGCAAGTAATTGAGGAGGAACTAAAGGAGGTTGTAGGGGGCATCTTAGGTACAAAGATATGCATGTATTCTCATATCTATTTCCAATTATATACACAAATAGAAAAAAAATAAAAAATGCAAATGAAATGTAAATTTGTCATACATTCTCATGCATAACTTTGGATTTAGGCCACACAACCATAACACCTTCTTTGTCTCCTACCGTGTCATGATTGGGGTGTCCATATGGCACTAGTATTTGTCTTCAATCTGGGTAAGCAAGCTGGATAGTCACATGAACCACATTTTTGGGCATTGGACCACCATAAATGTTTTCACCTAGAAGGGATGAGAAATCATCACCCTATGAAAATATGTAGAATGTAGGTTCGATTAATACACGATGAGATATCCTCAATGCCTACAATTTTGTATATAGTGTTATATAAACCCAAATGTAACATGTAACAACCTCACTTTTTAGTGTCCCCCGATTAAGAAAGGATCTTGAACTCGAGAGACATTACCTAAAACTTCTAGGATCCATATTTTGCAAATTACAATATGGTGGAATGCACGTTCATCATGGTTCTGATAAGGAGGATATGGAGGACTCATATGATTCTTCTTCTCCAAATATCAATGTTGTGGAGTATCTCCAGATTCATGACCAATATGCTACATCAGCCAAAATGACACTGGTAATTATGAAGTTTTTGAAGTCTTTCCAAGATGCAACTACAACAGGTATGTCCCATCACAATAACTCTTTCCTTGATGATGACGCTGTAGAGGTAGTTAACCCTGACAAAATTTCTCTGGTTGGGGATCATGGATTCACTGAAGTCTTCATAGCACATGTGGCCTACTCCATTCTTCATAAAACTTGGTAGATGACAATAACTATAAAACTTCTTGACAAGAGTATTGTATGCATAACTCTTCATGACCGAATTAAAATGCTTTGGAATCTAATTGCACGTTGGAGGATGTATGAACTTAGTATGAACTTCTTTGTTGTTCAATTAAAATGCTAAGAGGACTACCTTTCAAATCATTTGGTGGTCCTTGGGAAATCTTTGGTTGTCCTCGGGAAATCTTTGGTTGTCCTCTTATAGTTACCAGATGGACAAATGACTTCATCCCAACATACGATCTTCCTCCAAAAGTGGTTACTTGGACTAGGGTTATGGATCTATCATTACATCTCTACAACTCGCTCATCTTTGAACATAATGGTCAAGTATTGGGTAAATTGATCAAGGTGGATGATCGCATAGTCAATTGTACAAGAAGAAAATTTTCTGTTCTAGCCGTTGAAGTTGATACTACTATTTCAATTAAGCCAAATGTTATTAGCAATGGTATAGTTTATAAGGTTGAGTATGAATCCATTACTTTTATCTGTATTTGTTGTGGCCTTATGGGGAACGGAAGCATAGATTGTTTGTCCAAAGGTAATACTTAGGGAACTCAACTACCAAATTTACCAGTTGAGGAACCTGGTGTTGTTTGGAATGAGGAAGAACATAAATGGACAATATCATATGGGAAGAACATTAACTCAAGAAAACTAAGTCAGAATCCTAAAGGTGCTTCGTCTCAGAGGATCACTACTGCTTCATCTCATCTTACTAAAAAATACAAAGCTTTAGAAGTTCATGATGATATGGATGAAGACCCTCAATGCCTTTTTTTCAAATTTATAACAAATAAGACTATAGTTGTTCAACTGTAACATACTACATTTTAAATGTAATCTCCATGTAACCCTTTTCCCTAAGTTTTCTTCTCATTTCTGTCCTTTATGTACTTACTGATGAATTAGTGGAATTTATAGTGATTTGGTGAAAAATTATTCTATAATTATACCAACTGAATGGTTTATGCACAAATACTTCAGTGAAATCTTATTTAAGGATCTAAAATACAAAATCACCACTTAAATGGAACAATGGTAAATAAATTCGTGTTAGAAATGTAAGGCCCCAACCTTGCTTAATGTGTTGAATAAGATTAATTACCATAATTAAGTACTCTAAACCTTAATCTAACATTTTGAGGTGTTTTGAAATCATGATATAAGCTTAAGTTTCAAGTTTGGTCCAATTTGGATGTTTGTTTGTGCAAGTTATGTAATTTTTATGCACATTTTGGACTTTTTTGCAATTTACCCAACTGGGAGGTTTTCTTTGCAAATTGTCACATGAATTATGATCCTTAGATGTTCCCTTATAATTTTCGAGCTTATTGGGCCATGGGTCTCCTAGTTTTACCTTGGTGTGGAGGTGTTTCTCTTCAAGGGCATTTTAGGGATTTCTCCCTTTATGGATGAGCTTATCTTTAGGAGATATCAACCAATGGGGTGGTTTCTTTGTTTGGAGGTCGGTGGTGGGCCTGGAGAACCATCAAATTGATGTCTAAGAAGTCTTTAGGATATGTGGAAGCTGTTTGCATGGCCATAGAAGTTCTAGGCTATGGACATATGGAAAGCTCCATGGACACCTCATGCTTGACTCCTTCCTTATTCATAAAGGCTTGCATGTCCATGGACATTGTTATCCATAGACACATGGAAAGTAACTTGACATCTCATTCTTTGCTTCTTTCTTATCCATAAAATCTTGCATGACCATGGGCACCCTTAGACATGGACACATGGAAAGTAGCTTGGACTCCTCATGCCTTGCTTCTTCCTTAACCATACAACTTTATATACTACTTCCTTACCTCCCAACCAAAATATTTGATCCATATAACCTCCCTCCTACTTAGAAATTCGTCTACTCTTTGTTTTTCCATGGAGGAGATGTCTCAAGGTATAATAAGACGCCATCTTGGTGAAGAAGGTCTTATATGGTTTCATCTAAGCTCATCTAAGGTTTCTAAAGTCACCTTTTGGCATTTCCGAACACGGTAAGTAGGTTTCATCCCCTTCTCCTCTATTTTCCCAATTTTTATTCTTCCTTCCACCTTCCTCTAGGTTGAAACCCTAGTCTTCCATGGAATAACTCCATCTAAAGCTCAAAAACTCTTCTTTCCATGCTCCTCTTGCTTAGGATTTGTATCCTTGAGAAGAAGGTGATTCTTGTTCAAGTTTGGAGCTTGTGCTTGGAGATACCAATCCATCTTGCTCAAGTTTCCTACTGGTTGGTATCTGATCTTATTCCTAGAGGCAATTTATATAACTTTATCCATTCTTATTGCTTATTATAATCTTGTTAGTTCATATTCTTATGCTTAAATGATGATCTCCACCTTTTAAAAAAGAGGCGACTAGGGCTCCCCTATGGCACAACTGGCTTGGGGGAGGGGCTCCAGGATGCCAGTGAATGCCTGCCCGCTCCCCCTGGGTCACTCTTCCACTCCAGGTTGCTTGGCTCCAGTTCACGGCGGTAGTTTAGTCCAAATTCGGCCTCGCCTCTCCTATCCTTCGGCGGTGGAGTTTCATACCTTGGGTAGGACTTCACTCAGGCATCTGCGGGGGTAGAGCCTGGCGGCAGTGGTAATAGATGGAGCACGCCTTAGTGGTTTTCCTTGCATCCCCCTCAAGCAGATTTGGCCCTATCCTCCATCAAGCTGGTCCTTGCGGCTTGGATCTTTCCCCCTTTCCTCTGCTTTCCTATTTCATTTTCTATTTTTTGGTTTCCTTCGTTGTTTGATAGGGTCAGTGGCAGTTTATCTTCCTGGTTTGTCACCTCTAGTCAGTGTTTAGTTGTCGCCGCTCATTTTATCTATCGCGCTTTGCTACGACCTCTCTTTGGGAGAGCGACGAGATCTCTAGCTATGACTAGACCTCCATTTTGCTTTGGATCGATCTTATTACTCAGCTGTATGGCTTTGTTTGAGTTGATATACGAGCAGAATATTGTCTTGTTCCAGCACCTCTACCACTACTCAATGATCAGGTTGAAGGAATTCTTCATGAAAAGATGCTTAATATAGCCTCAAGGAAGAAGACTCAATGCAGAAATGTCTCACTGTCGTTCCAATATGAGTTGTAGTGCTCTTGGGTTACTGAACTTGATATTTGTTTGTTCTGATTGTATCTTTCTTCCCAATTGTAGATGCAATATGGCCAACAAGTAATGAATCGATCCTTTTGCTCTAAAAAAAGATCTCCACCTTTAGATGATGTTCTTGTTTAAGATTTCATTTCTTTGTTGTTCTATACTTTGTTATTAGCTGTAGATGAACATGAAATGATTGGTATATACCTCCTTGGGTAAAGGATGAGCTAGGACAAATTGTGGGGGGGGGCGCAAGTCATGATCTGGACCCTATCCCTCTCTCTCTCTCTCTCTCTCTCTCTCTTCCTCACTTGCAACAAAATTGTTGATATGTCATTTTCTGGTTGGTCAGAATTGGAAAATTCATATATTTTAAACCTCTAGTCCAAATTTAATGAAAAATATGTTTTGGAATTGGAAAATTAAGCTCTATATAGTAAAAATTTCTTTCGACGTCTGATTTCAAGGTTTTTTGAAAGGCAATTTTTGGAATTTGATTTTAGTACATAAAATCCATAAAAATTACAACTTAATCATCATAACTCCAAAATTGATATAAATATATATTTTCTTGATTAGGAGAACCTAATTAGTCCAATGGTGAGATTTTTAGAGTTTGAGTCTGAGTTTTATGAAAAAGGTCTAATCTTAAGTTTTTTATGCAATAATATGCAATATGTACACTAATGAATTTGAATAAATTGAAATAGGGAAAATTTGAACTTGGAACATCTAGAAGTGTTGGAACTTGGTATTTGAACACATTAAAAAGTATGTACATTCTTACACCCCAAGTTGGGATATTTTAAAACTAAACCCTATATTCCCTAATGAGACACTGTATGAACCCTATTTCCTCTATTCATGAATCATTTGCTAAGTTGCCTCAAAAATTAGTATTGATATTCTATTTCCTAGGTCTTGTACCCCACTGCCATGTTTCAAATATATGATGCTTCTACTTGCCATAGTTTCTCTTAGCATGTTTGTGTTATTAGACTATTTATCTAATGTAGTGGTACATATGTACAACCACCCATAGATAGGTTGTGTGTTATTTCACTATGGGGAATGTGTTATTCTCCCCCATATATAATTTGTGTAGGTGAGTGGGAATGTGTTATTTCCCCTTCATGTATAGGTTGGGGTCCAGTAGGTGCCTCAACCCTACTTAGTTAATGTAGTCAATATTAATCATGCATGCAATTCCTTTACTATTTTAATGTTATGGCAAGCATATACTTTGACTATGCCTCGTACTCTTGATCTCTTTATCTATTAATGAACTTATAGCCTTTACTTCCGTGTTATTTTTTTTCCATTTGTTCTTGATCATTTGTTGACACATACCTTGTTTTCTTTCCCTCTTACTAGGTGATTTCCCAACCACCTAGATTTTATACAAGGTGTTGAATAAGATCAAGGTAAATAGGACCAAAAGTACATTCAAGACTTACTTGAAGGATGTCTAAGTTGCTAAACCTAGATCCTTTATTTTCTATTTTTTTTTCTTCTAAAAAATTGATGTAGTGAACAATGATGAAAGACATGTAGTAGCTTTAGTTTCTTTTCCTTTCTGCTTCTATTGACATTTTATATGTATCTGGGGCATGCTATTTACTTGGAATAGTATACATGCATCCCTCAATATCTATTATCTTTGTGAAAATATGGATGTTTCATATTTCCTTCAAATTTTAGAATGGAGGTGATCTCGCCTCTTTACAACATGGTATAAGAGCCTTTGGACAACTACTAGGGCATGGAGTTGAAAGCAAGGGTGTCTAGAAAGGATCAGGGTTCAAGGGCTGGCAAGATTTTCCTTTGCATTACTATCTTGGTTTATGAGGACTCCCAGATCCATATGATACATGCCTGGCCTGAGATAATACTGATTGTTTAAAATATCATGCTTTTAGGCAATAGTAGCCTTAGACATTGTTTTCTCATCTATGTTGCTATACTCTTGGAAACCTAGTATGATAACCTTACCTTTCAAGAGAGCTGACTTGTTTGACAACATGAACAACAACAACAACACCAAGGGTTCTACCCATATGACTCCAACATTTTGGACACCCTAATGATACCAAAAGGACATAGTGTGGTGAATCCTAACACCCTTGGCCTTGCCCCATAATAGGAGTTGGCCATGTTGTGCCAACTACTCTCTTCTACCTTGGTGGGGCAACACACCACTATTGCAGCTAATGCTAACAAGCCAAAGGAGTTCAACCTTACGGACTTCATCAAGATGCATTTGCCTTACTTCAAAGGAGAGAGTGAACCACACATGGTTGACAAGGATGATGATTAGGTTTTGGCCCTGAACTAGACTTTCAAGGGCATGGCATGTCCTCCTCACCAGAAAGTCTGCTTTGCAACCTATGTGTCATGAAGAATTCGAATAAAACACCATTAACTATACAAAAGTGTATCATTTGCAGCGGATTACTGAAAATCACTAAAAATTAAAACCTTTCACAAAGAGATCCATACATTGGAAAACTCTTTCAAAAAGAACCAAAGTAATTAAATTACATTCTGGTTCACCAATACATCTCTTGTACCATTCCTTCTTGAGAATTACAAGCATCAGCCGCCCTATTCACAACTATACATGGCAGCATAAAAACATTGAGGCACCAAGCCAAAATCTCAGGTCGATCACTAAACTAATTACTGACTCCAAGGACCTGAGAGTACAGAGATGACACATATGACTCTATGTACAAGACATGTCAACCAGTGTCTCCACCTGAGAATTCACTATTGTCCCTATTGCTGCTGCTGCTCTTCCCCTACTGTAGGGTTTCTGCCTCTTCCTCCGCGTCTTCCTAAAAAGTTGGATCCCACGGGGGTGAGACAATTGTAAATTGTCCCAGCGAGAGATATAACTCTCCGCCAGAAAAATTATTATTGCAGTTTAGTAAGATAAATCTGAACAGAGGAATCATAAATGTTTAACAACAGATAATCCATTATCTAAACAGATTAGAACAATATTCTTATTCAGAGCATTTCAGCTATAACTGGATAGAGCAGCATGCCACTTATCCAATAAGGAATATGAAGAACATGTATAACATTTATTCACTATAATAAGCAAGATAACATCAATCAGTGATTCTCATATTTCAACCTTAAGCAATTACGCTACATGGCTGATTATATTTTACAATCAAACTTAATGCCCTAAAGAGATGAAGTATATCGTTCATGCTCCAACCGACCACGATTACGTTAAGCATCGGTACCACACAAGGTCAATGGAAGATCTGGACTCCAAGACCTCATCTTTCTCAGTTAGTGTGAGATTATATGGCAGAGACATCATGTGTCAAACTGCAATTAGCTTTCCAGGGTATATTGGCATCTTCGCTATAGAGTTATAGCCCGCAACATATACTCTCTTTAGGGTTATGGCCCATAGCCAATGCATGGTATTATATCATGGAGTCATGGCCCGTAGCCATACTCATACTGGGGTATGGTCTGTAACCAATCCCGTACATAGGATATAGCACAATTAACCCTCACATATTCAAAAATATGTGTTTCGAGTTTTAACTCATTTCACCATTCAACAAATTCTGACGCTGATGGATCTATGGTCAGAGCAACTACATTATATGATATCACTTGATTAATTAGATGTATTACCATATTCTTTTAGCATCAAGAAAATTTACAAACATCAATTACTATGAAAATTGCTACAAAGAATGTGCAATACTTTCATCAAGTACTATTCAAATCTCATTGAAGTATTGGGATCTTAATCCCTCATCTCATCATGTGCTTTCTCATTTCTTAACAATTTCATCATCATGATTATAGAAAATGGGTATTCAAACCCTAAGTTCATCAAGAAACACTTGTTACCACTTATCAGGTAACTAAAACACCTTCAGGTCATCTGACCAAGGTAAACATGATACTTGCTACACAAGCATCTCACATGGCTCTCAAAGCCCATTTCATCTCTTGTTACATCTCACTAGACAAAAAAGCATGTTATGGCTCACAAGGCCCAATAACAACAATAAATGAAACATCATGGCTCATACTTGGCTATGCTCATCATCTCATCATACTTGCATGGTTAATTCACAGAATAAAAGCAATATCAATTTCATATCAGTACCATGCATTATAATGGTAACTCCACTATTTCCTCATTATGGTTAGGGTTACCATATTATGTCAATTTGAGTTATACATCTCATTACCCATCATTAGAGTTATGGTTTATCATCTCATAGCTCAAGATTAGGGTGTCATACATTATAACCCAAAATTTAGGGTTACACGTCACCCTAGATTAGGGTTAGGGTTCATCACCCTTCTCAATTAGGGTTTCATGATCTCTCTATCAAGGATCATACCCTAGTTACATATTGTATCGAGTCATTGCTTTCATAAGAATCAAAGGTTAACCATTCAAAAGGTACTAACCACTTAAGTATCTTAAAGGTACAACCATTGTAGTTACCTTTGATAAACATCATCAACAATCATGGGGTTAATTGTACTTACATGGTCTGAGTCAATTAAACCTTCAAGGGTCTTAAAGTGCCTTGACCTTCAAACGGTCTTGAAGCACCTCAATCTTCAAACGGTCTTGAAGAAATAGAGTCCAAATGATCTTGATGAAATAGACCCCAAACGGTCTTCATGAAATTGGATCTCAAACGGTTTGAAACCATTTGGGAAACTATCCCTTGAAATCGTTTAAGCAAAAGTACATTGAAACTGTATGAACAAATCACTCTTGAAATCACTTGTATCTCCAAATGGTTTGAGATCATTTGATCTCAAACGGTC
Organism: Alisma plantago-aquatica; assembly: GCA_963693085.1. Lineage (NCBI taxonomy): Eukaryota > Viridiplantae > Streptophyta > Magnoliopsida > Alismatales > Alismataceae > Alisma > Alisma plantago-aquatica. Next base: position 87,259,306 of record OY856414.1, on the reverse strand, counting down.
TTGATATGGTTTGATCCCAAACGGTCTTGAGACCGTTTGGTACAAACCTTCTCAAAACCGAATGGACCAATTAGGGTTTCCTTTAACTAAATCGATTTAGGGTTTCAATCATTGAACCACCTATCAATTGAACCATTGAATAACTCATCAATTGGACCATTAAATCACCATTTAACCTTGGCATGACCTGACCTCAAATGGTCTTGAGGTCATTTGCCCTCAAACGGTCTTGAGACCATTTGACCCATCCCATCCTTGAAATTGGTGGAATTCAATTAGGGTTTCTTTAACAAATCGATTTAGGGTTTGATACTCAATGAACCTTCTAGTGTTGAACCCTTTGGAATTAATTCAATTAAATAGCATTGGATCAACATCATTCTATGACATCATCAACCTCAAACGGTTTTCAAAACTGTTTCCATTCAATCGGTTTTGGAAACCCTAAACACCAAACGATCTTGAAGATCGTTAATCATCAAACAGTTTAGAAACCATTTCTTTCCAAACGGTCAACTCAATTCCAAACGGTCAACTGTCCCAAACTGTCATCTCAATCCAAATGGTCAACTTTCCCAAACAATTTTGAACCCAATTCCTCAAACGATTTGCAAACCGTTTGGTGAAACCGATTGAAAATTAAATTGGAAACCGATTGGAGTTGCTATTTTGGGAAAAGTGTCCAAGATGATGATGAAACAGTTTGCAAACCATTTGGTCACCAAATGGTTTGGTGAAACCGATTGACCAATTTTATTAGAAAATGATTGGAGTTGCTATTTTGGGAAAAGTGTCCAAGATGATGTCATCATCATCTACCTTCATTTCTAAGGTTCACATTAGTACTGATTTCATAGAATCATCCATTACAACAAGCAATTAATCAAGAAGAAGGAGGAATTAACATAACTTGTAAAATTGGAATTGAATAATGATGTAAATGGGTTCAAGTAATATAACCCGCCTTCAAAGAATGCTTCAAAGCTCCAAATCCACATCTTTAATGGTGGAAGAAGCTTTCTCAACTCCACAAGGCTCATCGTCAAGCTTTTGAGTGAAAAGGATTGGCTAGGATTGAAGATTGATTGGTGAAAAGAAGAAAGCAAGCATTGATTTGTGATTTCCACCATGAATTCGAGGTTGAAGATGATCAAGGAGCTTACCTACAGGTTGGAGTTCATTCCCCTACTGCTCCTAAGTTCCCTTGTGCTCATCCAAAGAAAGGAAGAAAGAAAATCTGAAAAAGAGTCTTTGGTTGAATGGGAAATGAAGTGTTTATAAAGGAATTTCAAGGAGAGAGAAAGTTGAAAAAAAATCCTTCAACTCCCCAAATTGTGCCACATACTCCCCTCACTCCCTTGTATACGAAGGCACCTTTATTTGCCTATAATTCTTCTTCATTATCCACAGTTTAAAGGAAAAGCAATTAAGCACCTTAATTCATATAATACTAATATCCCATATTTAGTGGATATTACTTTTTAGTTAACTAATGTGAGTGGGCTCTCCACTCACTTTGAGATATTTTCTTGCCATTGCAAGGCAAATGGACGTTCATCCTTGTTATAAAATCAACCATCACATTTTGGGTTGAAGGCACTTCAATTAATATATTTATTTTTGCATTAAATTGAAGTAAAGTTCCATTTATGCTTAAATCTTGATTATTTTAATATCAAGATTCTCTCTCTTCCAAAATGATTCAAATGAGGCACCCCTCTCAAATTATTTTCTCTATATGATAAGAATCATGAGGGACCCTCTTGAAGTGGTATTTTGCATATTGAACCCTAGGTTTTGGGTAAATTGCACATTACACCAAAACTAGGTTTTAATGTGCAAAGATTGCTCAGCAAGCTCTATCTTGGTGCTCAATCTTGTGGAAGCCATACCACTACATCATACTCATTCCTATGATGCTTCAACTTCTTAGGAACATTTTATCATGTACCATTTTCAACTTAACCCCTCAACTTGGGTAATTTGCACTTTAGTCTAAAACTAACAAAACATTGTTTCAACATTATTCAAAAAGGACTAAAATTGAAATATAAGTTCCTCTTGAGCCTTAATTGCTTTTCAAAAGATAAGATCAAGCATATAATCAACCTCATTTAAGAAAAAAATCTAGGGTTAAAACATAACCTAGGTCAGGGATGTTACAAATTATCCACCCCTAACAGGGATTTCGTCCCCGAAATCATCAACGAAAACATTAAGAGAAAAGAGAAGGGTACTTCCTCCTCATTTATTTCTCTAGTTCCCACATAGACTCTTCAATTCCATGGTGATTCCAGAGAACTTTTACAAGACATATGTCTTTCTTTTTCAGCTTTTTAATTCTTTTGTCAAGGATCATCACAGGTCCTTCAACATATATCACATTATCATTTAGTTCTACCTCCACAGGTTGCAGAACTAACTCTGTGTCAGAATGACACTTTCTTAGCATGGAGATATGGAACATTGGATGCAACTTACACAACTCAGGTGGCAACTCCAGCTTATAGGCTACCTTTCCAATATGTTCAATGATTGGATAAGGCCCCATAAATCTAGGAGCTAATTTTCCTTAAGTCATTGGCATAAGGTACTACTATCCTACCATGGTAACAGACTACCTGATCCTTTGATTCATGGAATCCATCCCATTTCTCACTACCATACTCTGACCTGATCTGCTGAACCACAATATCAACTTGATGTGCTTCTTTAATCTATTGTATCAGAGTAGGTTTTAGTTGCATCTCAGCTAACAGCCCGACCAACAATGTTACCTTAAGTTGTATGCTGTTTTGCCTTAAGGAGATAAGCATATCTCTCTTAGAGCACACTAAGGAGTTCAATTGTGCTTTATCTAAGGCTGGTGATGATGATTTCCTACTTAATGCATCAGCCACTACATTGGCCTTCCCTAGATGATAATCGATTGTACAATCGTAGTCCTTGATTAACTCCATCCAGAGGCGTTGTCTCATATTCAACTAATGTTGAGAGAAGATATACTTTAGATTCTTATGGTCTGTGAAATTCTAGAATGTCTCTCCATAGAGATAATGTCTCCAGATCTTCAAAGCATGGAACACATCAGCTAGCTCTAGATCATGTGTTGGATAATTCTCCTCGTGTTTCTTAAGGTGTTGAGAAGTAAAAGAAATCACTTGATTATCCTTCATCAACACACATCCTAGTCCATTCTTAGATGCATCACAGAAAACTATGTACCCCTTCCCTTGCTCAGGTAACACCAACACAGGTGCACTTGTTGTCCTATCTTTCAATAGTTGGAAGGAATGTTGACACTTGTCATTGCAGACATAAGGAACCTCCTTCATAGTCAACTTGGTTAGGGGTAAAGCTATAGAACTGAAGTTCTTAATGAACCTCCTATAATAGCCTACCAGTCCTAGGAAACTGCATATCTCCGTCGGTGTCTTTGGCTATTCCCATTGCAGGACATATTCTACCTTCTTAGTATCAACACGGATACCTGAGGAAGATATCATGTGTCCTAAGAAAGAAACTTCTGGAAACCAGAACTCGCATTTGCTAAACTTAGCATACATCTTATGCTCTCTTAGCAAAGCTATAAAGCCTGACGGAGGTGCTGCTCATGATGTTGAGCATCTCTACTATAGATCAAGATATCATCAATGAAGACTACTATGAACTGGTCAAGAAAAGGTTAAAAGATTCTATTTATGAGTTCCATTAATGCAGTTGGTGCATTAGTTAGTCCAAACGACATAACTATGAACTCATAGTGACCATACCTTATCCTAAAGGCAGACTTAGGTATGTCACCCTCCTTAATATGCAACTGATGATATCCTGACCTTAGATTTATCTCAGAGAAGATAGTTGCACCACACAACTGATCAAACAGATCATCGATCCTTGGAAAAGGATACTTGTTATTTATAGTTACTTTATTCAACTTCCTATAATCAATGCATAACCGCATTGATCCGTCCTTCTTCTTAACAAAGAGAACTGGAGCACCCCATGGTGAAGTACTCGGTCAGATAAAACCCTTCTCAAGCAACTCCTATAGTTGTTTCTTGAGCTCTTCCATCTCAGCAAGTGCCATTCTATACGGTGTTTGTGCTATTGGTTGTGTGCCCGGGATTACATTAATTTCAAAATCAATCTCTCAGGGCGGAAGTACACCTGGAATCTCTTTAGGAAACACATCTTCAAACTCCCTAATTATCGAAACCTCAGAAAGATTAGAGCTCTCCATTGTGGTGTCTACCACATGTGCTAAGCATGCAAAGCATCCTTGCCTCATCAGCTTCTCAGCTACCATAGCTGACACAAGACAGGTTGGAAGAATCTTTCTATCTCCCTGAAAGATCCATGTGTCACCATCATATGTGAACACAACTTGCTTGGACTCACAATCCAAGACAACCTTATACTTTTGTAGGGTGTCCATTCCAATAATTATATCGAACTCGTGCATCTCAAGTGGTATAAGATCCACCTGAATGCGATGTTTAGAAAAGGAAAGAGTGTAGGGAGAACACACCTCTCACAGCACTACAGATCCAAGCAAAGGAGTTTCTAACAATAAACTATTTGCTATATAACTGACAATCACATTGCAGCCAAGAATCGCTTTTCGAGTGATAAAGGAATGTGTAGCACCCGGATCAATCAAAACAGATACAAAGCAAGATGAAGGCATATCAAAATGAAATAGGTCCATCTGACATGTCACAACTCTGGGGTTGACAACTGCTTCGGGCCGGTTCATTGCATAGAATCTCGCCATCACCTGTGGTTGACTCGGTGCTCGATTATTGGGTGTCGATGATCCAGCTTGGGATGCCGGTCCACATCCTCGAGTGTTGTTAGAAAATGGTCACCTCTGTGAACCTCCTTGTTGACTCTACCTCTGAGGTTGAGTCATTATTGTGTTCCCAGCTGGACAATCCCTTGCTAGATGTCCAACTTGTTTGCACTGGTGACAAATCAATGTCTTAGGATAGGGTCTAGGAGGTCCAGTCACTGATGTTGATGCTGTACTGGGGGCTCTATTTGGATCAAAACTACGACCCCTAACCCTACTTGACGTCCATTGCGTCTGGGTATTGAATCTTGATGGTGTTGCCGGTGTGGAAAACCTCAACTTTTTAAAGCTTTCATACCTCTGTCCCTGGTATTGGGTAAACACCTTCTTATTACTGGTCTATCACTTCTCAATCACAGACCTTTCTATCCTCCTCACGGACTCCATAAAAGTAGCAAACCTCTCCCTATTCTCTAGAGAAGACACAGGAGTGGTCAACTCAGCATTTAACCCCTTATCAAAATGTTGGATTCTTTCCTCATCATTAGTTGCCATATGCGGACAAAACCGCAAAAGTTCCATGAACTTAGCCTCATACTCGCTAATGTTCATCTGTCCTTGCCTGATCCTCTCAAATTAAGAGATCTTCTCATCCAAGTAAGTCTTAGGGAAGTATCTAATGATGAATTCTCATCGAATTCTTCCCATCCGACTTCTACACCTGGCCTCTTGCCCTCCTCAATCGTCCACCAATGGCCGACACTCCCCTTTAGAAGGTATACAACATGTCTTACCTTCTCAGCTTGAGGAATGTCAAGGATTATGAATGCCTTCTCCAACTCCGTCAGCCATAAATCAGCATCTGCGGGATCATCTATACCAGCATAATCTATGGCTCCAACCTAGCGAAGTCTCTCAAAAGTCTTGTCGGCTCCATGTCCATCATGGTGGGCTGGTGCCCTCGGTGCAGGTGGTGGCATTCTGTCTTCCATGTGTGTCATGGTCGCCATAAATTGGCCGAACATGGTATGGAAGGCTAGGTTCTCTGTTATGGCAGGGTCAAACTGGGGATGTTCAGGTACTGACTCCTCCCTAGCTTGATCCCTTGCACCTCCTCCTGGTGTAGCAATGCTGCTCTCAACAGCATGTTCTTCATGTGATCCAAACATCTTCAAGTTCTTCTTCTCCTATATGAGCAGAAGATACTATCAGATAAATAGGAAGACACTTAGAATAGACTCAACAACCTTAATCCTATGTCTCTATAGACTCAGCGAACCTAGAGCTCTGATACCACTAAACTGTCGTAGAGCATTCGAATAAAACACCATTAACTATGCAGAAGTGTATCATATGCAGTGGATTACTAAAAATCACTAAAAATTAAAACCTTTCACAAAGAGATCCATACATTGGAAAACTCTTTCAAAACTAACCAAAGTAATTAAACTACATTCTGGTTCAGCAGTACATCTCTTGTACCATTCCTTCTTGAGAATTACAAGCATCAGCTGCCCTATTCATGACTATACATGGCAGCATAAAAACATTTAGGCACCAAGCCAAAATCTCAGGTCGATCACTAAACTAATTACTGACTCCAAGGACCTGAGAGTACAGAGACGACACATAGGACTCTATGTACAAGACATGACAACTAGTGTCTCCAACTAAGAATTCACTGTTGTCCCTACTGCTGCTTCTCTTCCCCTGTTGTAGGGTTTTTGTCTCTTCCTCCGCGTCTACTTAAAAAGTTGGATCCCACGGGGGTGATACGATTGTAAATTGTCCCAGCGAGAGATATAACTCTCCACCAAAAACATTATTATTACAATTTAGTAAGATAAATCTGAACAAAGGAATCATAAATGTTTAACAGCAGATAATCCATTATCTAAACAGATTAGAACAATATTCTTATTCAAAGCATTTCAGCTATAACTGGATAGAGCAGCATGTCACTTATCCAATAAGGAATATGAAGAACATGTATAACATTTATTCGCTACACTAAGCAAGATAACATCAATCAGTGATTCTCATATTTCAACCTTAAGCAATTATGCTACACGGCTGATTATATTTTACAATCAAACTTAATGCCCTGAAGAGATGAAGTATATCGTTCATGATCCAACCGACCACCAATTACATTAAGCATCGGTACCACACAAGGTCAATGGAAGAGCCAGACTCCAAGACCTCATCTTTCTCGGTCAGTGCGAGATTATATGGCAGAGACATCATGTGTCAAACTACAATTAGCTTGACAGGGTATATTGGCATCTTCGCTATAGAGTTATAGCCCGCAGCATATACTCTCTTCAGGGTTATGGCCCGTAGCCAATGCCTGGTATTATATCATGGAGTCATGGCCCGTAGCCATACTCATACTGGGGTATGGTTCGTAACCAATCCCGTACATAGGATATAGCCCGCAGCCATTCCTATGGGGCATAAGGATATAATTTCCCAATTAACTCCCACATATTCAAAAATATGTGTTCCGAGTTTTAACTCATTTCACCATTCAGAAAATTCTGACGCCGATGGATCTGTGGTCAAGGCAACTACATTATATGATATCACTTGATTAATTAGATGTATTACCATATTATTTTAGCATCAAGCAAATTTCCAAACATCAATTACTATGAAAATTGCTACAAAGAATGTGTAATACTTTCATCAAGTAATATTCAAATCTCATTGAAGTATTGGGATCTTAATCCCTCATCTCATCAGGTGCTTTCTTATTTCTTAACAATTTCATCATCATGATTATAGAAAATGGGTATTCAAACCCTCAGTTCATCAAGAAACACTTATGACCACTTATCAGGTAACTAAAATACCTTCAGGTCATCTGACCAAGGTAAACATGATACTTGCTACACAAGCATCTCACATGGATCTCAAAGCCCATTTCATCTCTTATTACCTCACACTAGGCAACAAAGCATGTTATGGCTCACAAGGCCCAATAACAACAATAAATGAAACATCATAGCTCATACCTGGCTATGCTCATCATCTCATCATACCTGCATGGTTAATTCACAGAATAACAGCAATATCAATTTCATATCAGTACCATGCATTATAAGGGTAACTCCACTATTTCCTCATTATGGTTAGGGTTACCATATTATGTCAATTTGAGTTATAAATCTCATTACCCATCATTAAAATTATGATTTATCATCTCATAGCTCAAGATTAGGGTTTCATATATTATAACCCAAAAATTAGGGTTACACATCACCCTAGATTAGGGTTATACTTAACATTGCCTTAGATTAGGGTTAGGGTTCATCACCCTTCTCAATTAGGGTTTCATGATCTCTCTATGAAGGATCATACCCTAATTACATATTGTATCGAGTCATTGCTTTCATAAGCATCAAAGGTTAACCATTCAAAAGGTACTAACCACTTAAGTATCTTGAAGGTACAACCATTGTAGTTACCTTTGATAAACATCATCAACAATAATAGGGTTAATTGTACTTACATGGTCTGAGTCAACTAAACCTTCAAGGGTCTTGAAGTGCCTTGACCTTCAAACGGTCTTGAAGCACCTAAATCTTCAAACGGTCTTGAAGAAATAGAGTCCAAACGATCTTGATGAAATAGACCCCAAACGATCTTCATGAAATTGGATCTCAAACGGTTTGAAACCGTTTGGGCAACTAGCCCTTGAAACCATTTAAGCAAAAGTACATTGAAATTATATGAACAAATCACTCTTGAAACCACTTGTATCTCCAAATGGTTTGAGATCATTTGATCTCAAATGGTCTTGATATCGTTTTGATCCCAAACGGTCTTGAGACTGTTTGGTCCAAACCTTCTCAAAACCGAATGGACCAATTAGGGTTTCCTTTAACTAAATCGATTCAAGGTTTCAATCATTGAACCACCTATCAATTGAACCATTGAATCACTCATCAATTGAACCATTAAATCACCATTTAACCTTGGCATGACCTGACCTCAAACGGTCTTGAGGTCATTTTCCCTCAAACGGTCTTGAGACCGTTTGACCCATCCCATCCTTGAAATTGGTGGAATTCAATTAGGGTTTCTTTAACAACTCGATTTAGGGTTTGATACTCAATGAACCTTCAAGTGTTGAGCCCTTGGGAATAATTCAATTAAATTGCATTGGATCAACATCATTATATGACATCATCAACCTCAAATGGTTTTGAAAACTATTTCCATTCAATCAGTTTTGGAAACCCTAAACACCAAATGATCTTGAAGATCGTTAATCATCAAACTATTTAGAAACTGTTTCTTTCCAAATGGTCAACTCAAATCCAAATGGTCAAATGTCCCAAATGGTCAACTCAATCCAAACGGTCAACTGTCCCAAATGGTTTTGAACCCAATTCCTCAAACGGTTTGCAAACCGTTTGGTCACCAAACGGTTTGGTGAAACCGATTGACCAATTTTATTGGAAACCGATTGGAGTTGCTATTTTGGGAAAAGTGTCCAAGATGATGTCATCATCATCTACCATTTTTTCTAAGGTTCATATTACTACTGATTTCATAGAATCATCCATTACAACAAGCAATTAATCAAGAAGAAGGAGGAATCAACATAACTTGTAAAATTGGAATTGAATAATGATGTAAATGGGTTCAGGTTATATAACACACCTTGAAAGAATGCTTCAAAGCTCCAACTCCACGTCTTTAATGGTGGAAGAAGCTTTCTCAACTCCACAAGGCTCGTCCTCAAGCTTTTGAGTGAAAAGGATTGGCTAGGATTGAAGATTGATTGGAGAAAAGAAGAAATCAAGCATTGATTTGTGATTTCCACCATGAATTCGAGGTTGAAGATGATCAAGGTGCTTACCTACAGGTTTGAGTTAGTTCCCCTGCTGCTCCTAAGTTCCCTTGTGCTCGTACAAAGTAAGGAAGGAAGAAAATCTGAAAAAGAGTCTTTGGTTGCATGGGAAATGAAGTGTTCATAAAGGAATTTCAAGGAGAGAGAAAGCTGAAAAGAAATCCTTCAACTCCCCAAATTGTGCCACATACTCCCCTCACTCCCTTGTATATGAAGGCACCTTTCTTTGCCTATAATTCTTCTTCATTATCCACAATTTAAAGGAAAAGCAATTAAGCACCTTAATTCGTATAATACTAATATCCCATATTTAGTGGATATTACTTTTTAAAGGACTAAAATTGAAATATAAGTTCCTCTTGAGCCTTAATTACTTTTTAAAAGATAAGAGAAAGCATATAATCAACCTCATTCAAGCAAAACATCTAGGGTTAACACATAACCCAGGTCAGGGATGTTACACTATGTGTTGGATGGACCGACCCGAGTGTGGTGGAACAACATAACCCGCACCAGAGACACAACCACCATGACTTGGGACCAGTTTCTCAAGCTCTTCAAGGAGAAGTACATTTTGCTAACTTTCTTGAGGAAGAAGGAGGTTGAGTTTGACAACCTTAAGTAGGGGGCATGAGCGTCGCAGAGTACGTTCAACGGTTCTTGTTGTTGGAACGCTATGCCACAGACCATAGTGCCAAGAGAAGATTGACCCTATTCTTGAAGGGTCTGAGCTATCACGTTGGCTGAAAACTTGTTCTACAACTTCCATTTAACTTCCAGTAAATGGTGGACAAGGCCTTGGCGATTGAATCTTACCCAGGATTCCAACCTTCGGGGTACAACAACAACAAGAGGAAGGATCATGGCGACAATCATGGTCATGAGAGGTGCAATCATTCTCCCGCTAAAATCCTCCTGGGAGGTGCCCTTCCAACTATGCACCTGCTTGAAGAGATGATCGACCTGCACCTACCTTCCATGAGTATGGACAGGTTGGACATACTAGACCTTTCTATCTATGGTTTCAATAAGGACATGCTCCAACCCAACAACCAACCCAGAAGCTAACACAATAGCCGCAACAACCACAATAGAATCTGCCTCCTACGAAACAACAATCAGAACCTGTGGTGACTGCCTCAGGAGAGGCAGAATGGAAGGGTGTTTTCTCTGAATACTAAAGAAGTTGGAGATGACAATGAAGTTATTGAAGGTACCTTCCATATCAATATTCATCCTATCAAGGCACTTTTTGATTCTAGATCTTTGAACTCCTTCATGTCTTTTTAGCTTTCTTCCATGTTAGAGTTAGAATCTGAATACATGGAATATGTGTTAGATGTAAAAACACCTAGTGGTAGGATCTTCTCTTCTTATCTCAAACTTCCTACCTTGAACCTTTGTATACTAGGAAAGATTTTTCCTTCAGACTTTATCTTACTTGACATGTCTACCTTTGATGTTATCTTGGGCATGGATAGGTTGAATAAGCATGAACAAGCCTAATTCTATTAGGAAAAGAAAGTTAACTTGTTGCATCCTAATGGAGGGAGGCTCCGTATTAAGGGTAGGAAGTGAGAGGATTGAAAATTCATCATCTCATCCATCAAAGACAAAAATATTGTCTCACAAGGGTGTAGAGAATAGAATCTATTGTTCTTGATGCTACACCTCCTGCTCTAGATCATATAAATATGTTGAGTGACATTCTTGATGTGTTTCTTGAGGAGTTGCCCACTCCGCCACCAACTCACGAGGTGGAATTTTCCATCGAGCTTATGCTTGAGACTTCGTCGATCTCAAATTGACTTAATGCTTGGCCCTTACTGAGCTTTTTGAGCATAAGAACCAACTTTAGGAGATTCTTGACATGGGTTTAATCCGTCCCAACATCTCACCATGGGGAGCCCCAGTCTTCTTCATGAAGAAGGACGGTTCTTTGCAGTGTGCATGGACCACCACATGCTAAACCTAGTGACAGTGAAGAAACATTATCCCTTGCCTCGCATCGCTGACCTATTTGATTAGCTGAAGTCAACCATCATGTTTTTTAAGATGGACCTATGAAGTGGCTACTACCAGATGTGTTTGAAGGATGAGGATGTTCTGAAGACAACATTCAAAACTCGCTATGGGAATTATGAGTTCATGGTCATGCCTTTCCGTTTGACTAATGCCCCTGGTGCTTTCATGGACATGATAAATTGAGTATTCCACCCTTACCTTGATCAGTTTGTGGTGGTTTTCATTGATGACATTTTGGTTTACTCTGAGACAGAGGAACAACATCGCACACTCTAAAGTCTGAGCCCACTGCCCAAGGCTCTAGTAGAGTTTTAGGAATGACGACTGGCCCCACAGACCACCACTAGCCTTAACTGTGTGGTTTGTCCTCACTCATGTGTAGGTTAGGAAAAAATTCTCCATTGGTCACCCATTCCAGTACTAATCTAGGTTGAGCACGCTTAACCACATAGTTCTATAGAGATGGGCTCCCTGAAAAAGATGTGCACCTTGCTGATATGGATAGTCCAATCATTCTTTTTAAGATCATTTTATCTGAGGCCTCAAATCCTAGGATGTTACAATCTCCACCACTTAGACTCTTAACATCCTTATCAAGGCTCAACTATATAACCTCATAATCAATTCCCATTTCAGTGCAGACCCAAATGGGCCATGTACACCGAGCTCCCAACAAATGCTACCAGTTCAAGGGTGGATCCATCAACTAGGATTTGAGGCTTCAGATAAAATGATCTTAAAAAGGAATGATTGGACTACCCATATCACCAAGGTGCACCTCTTTTTTAGGGATCCCATCTTTAAAGAAATATGTGGTTAAGTGTGCTCAACCCATAGTAGTATTAGGATGGGTGACCGGTTAGGAAGTTGACCCCAACTTGCACGTGAGTGAGGACAAAGGGTGTAGTTAAGGCTAGTGGTGGTCTGTGGGGCCAATCATCATTCCTAAAACTCTACTAGAGCCTTGGATAATGAGACCAGATGTTACAAATGGTATGAGAGCCAATTCCCCTCTAGAAGAATTCTAGTCTTTGAGTCGTGCAATCCAGGCATGTTGGAAAGCTCTATCCTAGTTGGTGGAACCATCCTGGCACTAGTATCCGTGATCAGGAGCGGGGTGTACATGGGTCATTTGGGTCTACAATGAAATGGGAATTAGATTATGAGGCCATATAATTGAGCCTTCACGCGGATGTCAAGAGTCTAAGTGGAGGAGATTGCAACATCCCAGGATTTGAGGCCTCAAATAAAATTATCTTAAAAGGAATGATTAAACTACCCATATTACCAAGGTGCACCTTCTTTATAGGGATCCCATCACTAAAGAACTCTTTGGTGAAGCGTGCGCAACCTAGAGTAGTACTAGGATGGGTGACAAGTTAAGAAGTTTTTCCTAGCTTACGCATGAGTGAGGACAAAGCACACAATTAAGGCTAGTGGTGGTCTGTGGGGCCAGTCGTCATTCCTAAAACTCTACTAGAGCCTTGGAAAGTGGGGTTGTTCATTACAAATGGTATCAGGGCCATAATACCTCCCGTAGGTGGGGCCCACATGGTCTTGTGGCATGCTAGTCTTTGAGCTGTGTGGTCTAGGCATGTTGAAAAGAGCCATCTGAGTTGATGGAGCCACCCTTGCATTGGTAGCCATGATCAGGAGTTGGGTGTACATGGGCCACTTGGGTCTGCACTGAAATGGGGAAAAGATTATGAGGCCATATAGTTGAGCCTTGACGCAGACGTCAAGTGTCTAAGTGGGGGTGATTGCCATATCCCAACATTTTAGGCCTCAGATAAAATGATCTTAAAAATGAATGATTAGACTACCCATATCACCAAGGTTCACCTCCTTTTCAAGGATCCCATCTCTAAAGAAACCTATGATTTGGTATCCAACGTTACACGAACACTTGTGGATTGTGCTCAACACACTGAGAGAAAACCAACTTTATGATAAATTCTCAAAATGTGAGTTCTAGATAAAGGAAGTGATGTTTCTGGGTCATGTGATTTCTGTTGGACATATAGTTGTTGATCATGTGAAGGTAGAAGTTGTGACCAAGTGAAAAGCTCCTAAGAATCCCTTAGATATTCATAGTTTCCTTGGATTAGCAGGTTGCTATCAGAGATTCATCAAGTGCTTCTCCGATTTGGCCTTGCCTTTGACCAAGTTGACACAGATGGAGGTCAAGTTCTCATGGACACCTAAATGTGAGCACAATTTCCAAAAGTTGAAGGAGTGTTGAACATCTACACCTATTCTTGCTCGTCCAGTCAAAGGCTTACCCTATGTCATTTACACCAATGCTTCCAAACAAGGCTTAGGTTGTGTTTGATGCAACACAATAGAGTGATCACCTATGCTTCCCGTTAATTGAATCTGAATGAAGAAAATTGGCCTACACATGATTTAGATCTAGATTCCATTGTTCACTCTCTAAATATCTGGCAACACTATCTCTAAGGAGTAAAGTTTGAAGTCTTCTTTGACCATAAAAGCTTGTGGTCGTTGTTGACACAAAAAGATCTAAACCTACAACAATGAAGGTGGATGGAGTCCCTTAAGGAATACGACTTCACCATCACCTATCATCCCATTAAAACAAATGTAGTCATTGATTCTATGATTTAAAAGAAGGATCTTGTATATGCTTCTATGAGCTATTCTGTGTGGAAGAATCTAGAACATGTTTCTAGTTGCAACCTCAACCAGTTTATTTAGTGGATGAAGATAATCTATGTGTGCACATGGCTAGTTTGTCCTTTACACCGACCTAGAACTCAGAGGTTGTAGCTGCACAGTTGGAGATCTCTGATCTTGAGGAGTTGAAGGTCTTAGAAGAGAAACTGCAATCTTACTTCTTAGTTGGAGTGAATGGTGTTGTCTGCTTCCGACATAGGTTGTGGATTCCTTATGTTGGAAATATAAGCCAGAAGGTTCTGAGTGAAGCTCATGGGTCTAAGTACATGATTCATTCTGGCACAACTAAAATGTACACAGACCTACATTTAAGCTTTTTCTTGTGGAAGAAAATGAAGAATGACATAGCTTTGATTGTTGTGAAATGTTTGACCTATCAACAAGTCAAGATAGAGCATCAAGGACTGGGTGGTTTTCTTCATCCGCTTGAGATTCAAGAATGGAAATGGTAGAAGATTACCATGTACTTTGTTATTGGATTCCCTAAGTTCAAGAAAGGTTACGATGTTGTTTGGGTGGTGATTGATGGATTCACAAAATCTGCCCACTTTTTTCCATTCAAATCCACTTACAAAGTTGTTGATATGGCTCAGTTGTATGTTGAGTGGATAGTTTGTCTGCATGGAGTGCGTGAAGTGATAGTTTCTATTGTGACTTGAAGTTTACCTCCTGGTTATGGAGTCAGATACAAGAAGAGATGGGGACTAACCTACGATTCAGTAAAACATATCATCCGCAAACTGATGGTCATCCAAAAAGGACAGTGCAGATTCTGGAGGATTTCTTCATGTTTGTTTGATGGATTGGGGAGGTCCTTAGGATAGATATCTTCCATTAGTTGAGTTTTCTTATAACAACAACTACCAAGATAGTATTAGTATGTCACCTTTTGAAGCTCTCAATGGTAGACCATGTCCTCCACCTTTGCATTGGGATGATATTGGTGAATGTTCTTTGGTGAATACAGATGCTATGTAAATGATGATACATAAAGTTTAGCTAATTAAGAAGCATATGAAAGCTGCTCACGATCGACAGAAGATGTATGTTGACAAGAAGATAGCTAATGTTAGCTTCTTTGTGGGTGACTATGTGTTCTTGAAGATCAAGCCTATACGCTCTATTGCTAGATCTAAAGCTAAGGGCAAACTGAGTCCCCTCTATGTTGGACCATTTAAGATCTTGGATAAGCTTGGAGTTTTACATACCACTTAGCTCTTCCTCCTACCTATGATAAAATTCATAATGTGTCCCATGTCTCTATGTTTAAGAATATTTGAAGGATCCTTCTCATGTTCTTACTATTGAGCCATTAGAGATTCATGAAAATTTGACATATGAGGAGATATCTATGAAGATCTTAGACTCCCGAGTAAAGTAGTTGATGAACAAGGAGATTGAGTTGGCAAAAGTTTTGCGGAAATATTATGGTTTGGAAGAAACCACTTGGGAGTTAGGAGATGAGATATTGCATACTCAGCCTTATATTTTTTTTGGATATTTTAGGGACAAAATCCTTTTTAAGGGATGGAGCGATGTAACATACTAAATTCGGAATGTAATCTCCATAACCCTTTTCCCTAAGTTTTCTTCTCATTTCTTTCCATTACATCCTTTTTGATGAATTAGTGGAATTTATAGTGGTTTGGCGAACATTTTTTCAATAATTATACCAATGTAATTGTTTATGCACAAATACCTTAGTGAAATCTTATTTAAGGATCTAAAATTCAAAATCACCACTTAAGTGGAACAATGGTAAATAAATTCGTGCTAGAAGTGTAAGACCCCAAACCTTTGTTAATGTGTTGAACAAGTTTAATTACCATAATTAAGTACTCTAAACCGTTATATAACCTTGTAAGGTGTTTTGAAATCATGATATAAGCTTAATTTTTAAGTTGGGTCAAATTTGGATGTTGTTTGTGCAAGCTATGCAATTTTTATGCATATTTTGGACTTTTTTGCAACTTACCCAATTGGAAGGGGATCTTTGCAAATTTTTAGATGATTATGATCCTTAGGCATTTCCTTATCATTATTGATCTGGTTGGGCCATGGGGTGCCTAGTTGTACCTTGGTTTGGAGGTGTTTCTCTTCAAGAGCATTTTAGGGATTTCTCCCTTTGTGGATGAGCTTATATTTAGGAAATATCAACCAATTGGGTGGTGTCTTTGTTTGGATCATGGTGGTGGGCCTTTTGAATCAACAATTGATAGCTAAGAGGTCTCTAGGAGATGTGTAATAGCTATTTGCATGGCCATTGAAGCTCTAGTCTATGGACACATGGAAAGCTCCATGGACACCTCATGCTTGACTCCTTCCTTATCCATAAAGGCTTGCATGTCCATGGGAACCCTTAGCCATGGACACATGGAAAGTAATTTGACACATCATGCTTCACTTCTTCCTTATCCATAAAAGTCTTATAGGACCATGGGCACCCTTAGACATGGACACATGGAAAGTAGCTTGGACACCTCATGCCTTGATTCTTCCTTAACTATAATGCTTTATATACTCCTTCCTTACCTCCCAACCAAAATATTTGATCCATATCACCTCCCTCCTACTTAGAACTTTGTCCTCTCTTTTTTTGTACATGCATGATCTATTCCAGGGTTGAATAAGATGCCATTTTGGTGAAGAAGATCTTCTAGGGTTTCTAAAGTCACCTTTTGGCATTTCTGACCAAGGCGAGTAGGTTTCTTCCCCTTCTCCTCTATTTTCCATGCTGTTCTTCTTACTTCCATCTTCCTCCAGGTCAAAAACATGGTCTTCCATGAAAGAACTCCATTTAAAGCTCAAAAAGTCTTCTTTCCATGCTCCTCTTGCTTAGGGTTTGTATCCTTGAGAAGAAGGTGATTCTTGCTCGAATTTGGAGCTTGTGCTTGGAGCTACCAACCATCTTGCTTGAGTATCCTACTGATTGGGATATGATATTCTTCCTAAAGGAAAGTTATATAAATTGCTCCACGTTTATTGCTTATTATAATCTTGTAGTTCATATTCTTATGCTTACATGATGATCTCCACCTTTAGATGATGTTCTTGTTTAGGTTTTTGTTTCTTTGTTGTTTATACTTTTTTAGTAGCTCTAGATGAACCTAAAATGATTGGTACATCCTGTTGGAATGTATGCCCTGAGAGCCAATCATGGGATGATTGGTGGGATACATTAAGATTGATTTGATAAACATCAAAGGCAAGCTTCCAATTCTTTTTGGTTCAGTCATATGAGATAGTGATAGAACAGATTGAATGTCTAGAGAATGACAATACTCAATGACGTATGCCTTTAGGTTAAGGACCTGGATGATGAGATCATACGGATGCTAAGAGTTTGTACATTCTTGTTATGTCCCTAGTCGGATGTCATTGTGGAAGGTAGATAGACAGCAATGACACATAAGACTAGATTGTGGTGTTGGTTGATGATAGAATCTCATTAGTCATGATATAAAGATATCAAACCAATCACATGGGTACTTGTTAGAGAACAAGTGTACCGGACAGACCCACCGTGAGTTTGACACATGGAACCATGACATGGTAGTCACAGTCAGTACTCACAGTGATGGTGGTGAGTGTGATTCTTTGACCTGAAATCACTACACTCAACACATGTCGTTGGGCACATTTTGACATCATCAAACGCAGTCCTGAAACATGGGTTGTTATAAAGGTGATGATTGGGTGGCTTTGACACATGGGGATTTTGAGGGGTGAGTGATAGATATGGGATTTGTCCCTCTTGAGGGAGCTTGATATCCAAGGCCACTTGATGAGTAGGATTGAAATAGGTGTGTGCACGCATGTGTGAATCAATATGTGATATTGATGTCATACATATCTCTTCCAATCTACTCTGAGATCAAGAAAGTGAATGAACATTGACAGGATGACTGTTGCATGCTTCGAGTTCATTCGAGATATCAGTGACATAGCACTGATGTGTGACTAGGCACCACAGTTTGCTTGTGAAGCCATAAGTGTTATGGACTTTCACTGCCAACGTGAAATGGACCTGCAGGGTCACACACATAGGATTTAACCTGGAAGAGGAGCTTTGTCCACAAACAATGTTTAGATTGATTACTATAGGAGCTTAGTAGTTCAATTAAACACTCAATTAATTGATAGCTCAAAACCATAGTGTTCAAGGTGTTGGACAGATTGATTAGAGTATCGGATTGATTGAAACTACAATTGACTGATTCTGCACAATCTGCACTCCCAACTGATCAACTCATGTGATGAACCGATCGGCTCAGCTTGGTGAACCGATCAGCTCAAGTTGTGAGTCGATCGGCTCATGGTCAGGGTGAAATGATTGCTTCAAGTGTTGAAACGATCGATTCAACTGGTGCAACCGAGCAAGTTGGGAAAGTAGGATTGGTGAGAATTTTCCTTTCGTTTCACTTGCCCAATTTGATTGAAATAGGATTGGTATTCGATACCAATTAGAAACAAAAGAAGGAAAGTCAATCGGGAACTGATCAGGACCACGAACTGACCAGTTCAGAAGTGAACCGACCAGTTCAGAAGTGAACCGATCGGCTAATGGGTCCCAACCGATCAGTTCAGGTGTCAACCGACCGGTTCAGATCCCCAACCGACCGTTTCAGTTGTGAAATGATCGGTTCAGGTTGTGAGTTGGTTGTTTTTGTGGAAAATCTTGAACCCTTCTACTCCTGCTTTTAGTCCCGCATTGCCCAGGATAGAGAACCCTGTCCCATGACCCTCCTATATATATAGGGGTATTGGGGGCTTCTCAAAGAACAACTAAGTACAAACTAGTTGCTCTGCAAAGTTGTCGTTCTCTCTGGTTTTGGTAACCGAGAGAGCCCGAGCAAGTGCTACCCGATAAGGGAGGCACAACAAGGGAAAGACAACTGCAGTTGCGACTGGTGGTAGGAGAGTGTGTTGGCGACTAGTACGCTGATAGGAGGGTGCGACTCCTTCCAATTCCTTGTGGGATAAGGAGATTGGAGTTCCAGGTGGTCCGTGTGGACTACTTTAGAGGCGGGAGGTTTCTGCCGCTCAGAGGACAACTATCAATCCCGACAGTCCCGGTGAAACCAGGAGTCGTCAGTCCCGGTGCGACCAGGAGCTGCACAGACACCGTCTAAGACCGGAGGTGAAGACCGCGCAAGGCGCGAGGTATTGTCGTCGAGCAAGCCTCGGGACAAGGTATGATTCCACAAACCATCCTTTCCTATTTTATAGACGTTGACGTGTTTCCTTGTTCTGGGTTTGGGGGAGAAAATTTTTGTTTCCGCTGCCTTATCTGCCTCCCCTAAAACCCAACAGTGGTATCAGAGCCATGTCAACTGCTCTATACTTTGGGAATATCGATATGATCGATTTTGGTTTGTCGCCTTTATTTATTGCATACGATGCAAATAAAATTGGATTTATGCATGTCCAATCCTAAATCCAAAAATCCCAATTACATATATGATATGTATTATTAATGCACTCGATACGCGTCACCCTTAAACGAGTTTGGTGGTGGATGTATAGCGTGGTTATGTCCAATAAACCCTGTCTGTGTATGGTTGTATGTGGTTGCTTGCATCTCAGTCTGCGCACTGATTTTCCTTCTCCTATTCCTGATGTAACTCGAAATAATTCAAGATTTCTTTCCTACCTTTGCTCCCCTCGAATGTAACTCGAGGTTTCTCCTTTTATAATGTAAAATAGGATAGATTTTATTTCCTGTTATGTCGAAGAACGGCGGACATCCTGACGACAGTTCAAACGATCGGTTCAAGGCGTGAACCTATCGGTTGACGTTCGAGACGATCGGTTCAAGGAGTGAGCCGAGTGGTTGATGACCGGTTCAAGGAGCGACACAAGCGGGTGGCAGCCATGATGAGATGCATGACGACCAGGTGAACCGATCGGTTGGAGGAGCCAACCAATCGGCTGGTGGCACCCAGACGACCGGGCCAGAATGAGCAAGTCATTCATGGGATGAGTTGATCTACTCGGAAGGCAAAGCACATAGTTCATCTTGTACAGGTTGCATGTGATGTAGACCTAGATGACCGTGATTCCTCTTGGCTCGAGGAATCACATTAGGATGGCCATAATCATTGCTTTTATCATTTTGCATGTTTTCTGTGGGATATAACATGTATATGATACGTACTATGTATTGTGGTGATTGGATATGTATATGTATATAAAAACCAAATCCCTCATTAAATATTAATTTTTAGATGCCTTCCAAATGCGACACACATGAAAAGCTTGATCGACCAAGTGTGGGCACCGTCTATCTCGTGGAAGCGTGAAGGATGAATGTGTGGGTCTGCCCTAGCAGGGTGCATATTCATCGTGTTTGCTTTGGGTCGGACTTAACAAGGTGATCTAGATGGGATCTAGTACCTTGATGCATGGAGATGATCATGGCAAGGAGTTGCATATGACATCTTATCAAGAGTTGCATATGATGCAATTCGCAAGAGTTACCTACCCGAGAGATCTATGTTGTGGGTGACAGCCCTAGTTGGTCCATGACTTAGAGGATTTTAGGATCTTGCCCACTAGAAGGTTGTACGCTACAATCTTCTGAATTGATGGTGAGGGCTATCAATTTGATGTAAAATAGTGGGAGCAATAATTAATTAAAGGCCTAATTATATCGTCAACTTTTCAAATCAATCAAATAAGTCAAAAATGAGTTTTTTGACTAAAATTGCATATTTCCTTTTGTAGTACAAATGACAACAAACAACAATCACTTCTCTTTACGATCGGTCCTTGAAAAGGACAAGCTAAATGGAACGAACTTCCACGACTGGTATAGGACATTGAGAATTGTTCTCACACAAGAGCAAAAGCTCTATGTCCTGGATACTCCAACTCCAGAGGAACCTACTCCTAATGCACCAAAGGCAGAAAGGGATGCTTACAAGAAGCATTCTGATGATGCCATTGATGCAAAGTGCTTGATGTTGTGCTCTATGAACCACGAGTTGCAGAGACAACATGAGAACATGGGTGTCATTGAGATGATTCACTATCTCAGGAACATGTATGAAGATCAAGCATAGCAAGAGAGATATGATATCTCAAGGGCACTGTTCAAGTGTGTCATGACAGAAGGAGATCCAGTTGGTCCTCACACACTCAAGATGATTGGGTATGTGGAGAACCTGCAAAGACTGGGATTTCCACTGAGCTAAGAGTTGGCTACTGATGTGATACTGTAATCGTTGCCAGAATCCTATAGTCAGTTTGTGATGAACTACAACATGAACAACTTTGATAGGCCACTGTCAGAGTTGTTGGGCATGTTGAGGACAGCCGAGACATAGATGAAGAAGGACAAGCTTAAGTCTGTGATGGTGATCATGAGCAAGAAAGGCAAGTCCAAGCGCAAGGGCAAGGGCAAAGCTAAGAAAGGTTCTGGTGCTAGCCAGGAGCCCAAGTCGTCTTCAGCTCTCAAGGACAAGGGAGGCGTGATCAAGAAAGGAAATTGCCACCATTGTCAAAAGCCAGGACATTGGAAAAGGAATTGTCCTCTCTATCCGGAAGAACAAAAGAAGAAGGAGGCGACAGCCGTCTCTACTTAAAGGTGTCATGAAAGTAAACTTGTAACACTTTTTGAGGTATATGATACCAAGATGTAAAGTGTAAAGCACTCAATAAATGGGGCAAGTGTTGCCGCCATAGATAGGAGTACTTTAGTTTATTTTCAGCCTATAAGGCATGTAATACAATTATGAACTGCTATTTCATATTTGCCAATAGATAGAAACACTTTATTTTGCATATTATATGACAATGATGGCAATCAATAAAGTGATGTTTCAATTTCTAAAGATATGATCTTTGTGGCAATGCCTTGTTTATCTTGTGGTATTTGATATGCATAAGATAAAAAGATACCTAAAAGTTATAGACAGCTCAAACAATCAAATTAGCATCAATCATGAGAAATTCATTTCTAGTTTCCATGTGATGGATAAATCTAGACTCTTTTGGTTAGAGAACCAGTAAGAGACATGAATATCTTGGACATGATTAATCAATCTTCACTAATGGCAGTGGGAGAATGATTATTCTATTAGGTATGATACATATGATGTATTTACGTATCTATTGGAACAAATGCTAATACTTCAAATGGTGTTTAGAGAAATACCAATATGAATATCTTGAAGTGTTCAAGATTATCATAGATGAAGTGAAAATTTGGTAAACTGTTAATTCTTGATGAGATCAAAGAATGAAATAATTGGACCAAATGTTTGAGATCCTTATGAGTGATTATGATAGTGTATCATAGTGAACTCATGCTTAAGGCATGGTGATGTCTAAATTAAGAAGGAATCATACTCTAAGGAGTTAGAGAATGATTATCAAATAACTGAATTCTTATTAAATAAAAGAATACCCCACACTAATAAAGGACATTAAGAATCACAAGGACTTGTAAGTTCTTATATCCTTGACAGATACACCTTGTTTATCTATATGATGAGTTGTTCATATGATGAGTCAACTATCTAGATGAATATGAGGAACCGAATTTTGGGTTATGGTTTATGACCATTACATCCTAAATGACATCCATGTGAACCATAAGGTATGACCTTGATGGTAGCACTCATTGGATCAAATCCATAAGTGCAAATGAGTCTTAAATGTTAAGACACATTGATAACATTTTGAGAATGATTATGCTTGTTGGTTGCAACTTAATGACTAAGACATTTGGCACATGGATACTAAAACCACATTCCTATGAGGAATAAAACAAGGATGTGTATGTGACACAACCTATAAGGTTTATGAATCCACTAATGCAAATGAAGTCTATAAGTTACAATGGACTAATCAATGTGATTGATTGAGTACAAGCAACTCAAAATTAGATCTTTACTTTGATGATATAGTCAAAGGGTTTGACTGATATGTCAAAGATAAAGAAGGGATCTATGATTTAGTGGGAGCGTGTTCACATTCCACATGTTGATGTGAAATGGAAATGTTATAAATTGGAATTCCAAAAGTGGAAATTATCTTTAAGGAAGATAGAGATGTTTCCTATGTGATAGGAATAGAGATCTATAGAGATAGTTCTCGAAAACCTCTTGACCTGGAAAAGAGAGAGCATATATTGGCAATCTGTACTGAAGAGTTCAGTGCACACAGATTCAGTGGGAGAAAACTTGTCCATGTTACATGGAGTTAGTATCCCAAGGCCAAGTGTCCAATTCTTATGAAAAATGGGAACACTAAGAATAGATATGGATCTATCATGTATGTAATCATCCCATTATCTTGCATCTATCGACATGGCAAGAAAAAAATGCATTCATCATCTTGTATGTAGGACATGGCAATATGATGTGCTCATCCTGATAACTCGTATGTGAGACATGACGAGTGGATGTGTGTCTACTTCTAGTAAGGGTTACTGGAATACCATGAGAACTTGATAAGTACTTGAGAAGTACTAGTTCTATGGAGATAAGGAAGAGTTCAATGTAAAGAGTTACATTGATGCGAACTTCCTGAAAGGACAAAAAAATTAATCGAAAAATATATATAGGATGTATAAAAGTGAAAGTTTGTTGATAATTGGAAGTGTTCCAATAAAACCATTTAAAAGGAAATGTTGAGTATCTATGTGTTAGAAAATAACAGTGGATACTATATGGATCTGGAAGTTCATGAGATGAACTTATAGATATTCCGCTCATTGATGACAAGTATGGAATCCTTGATCATGCAATGTGGCTAAAGGTTAGCAAAGGAATATAAGATCGCATATTACGGCAACTCCGTCTCATACGTGTGATGTACAACGAAGAGATGTGAGACATGCAATTTATACTGACTTTGGCAAGGTGTTTCCATTACTCACTATGTTCGCACTAGAGCACAGTAACATGTGGGACATGTTTGAAGATCACTATGAATATGATTCAAGGGTGATTGGCTCGCTGTGCAAGTGGGAGTCTGTTGGAATGTATGCCCTAAGAGCCAATCATGGGATGATTGGTGGGATACATTAAGATTGATTTGATAAACATCAAAGGCAAGCTTCCAATTCTTTTTGGTTCAGTCATATGAGATAGTGATAGAACAAATTGAATGTCTAGAGAATGACAGTACTCAATGACGTATGCCTTCAGGTTAAGGACCTGGATGATGAGATCATACAGATGCTAAGAGTTTGTACATTCTTTTTTATGTCCCTAGTCGGATGTCATTGTGGAAGGTAGATAGACAGCAATGACACACAAGACTAGATTGTGGTGTTGGTTGATGACAGAATCTCATTAGTCATGATATAGAGATATCAAACCAATCACATAGGTACTTGTTAGAGAACAAGTGTACCGGACAGACCCACCGTGAGTTTGACACATGGAACCATGACATGGTAGTCACAGTCAGTACTCACAGTGATGGTGGTGAGTGTGATTCTTTGACCTAAAATCACTACACTCAACACATGTCGTTGGGCACACTTTGACATCATCAAACACAGTCCTGAAACATGGGTTGTTATAAAGGTGATGATTGGGTGGATTTGACACATGGGGCTTTTGAGGGGTGAGTGATAGATATGGGATTTATCCCTCCTGAGGGAGCTTGATATCCAAGGCCACTTGATGAGTAGGATTGAAATAGGCGTGCGCACGCATGTGTGAATCAGTATGTGATATTGATGTCATACATATCTCTTCCAATCTACTCTGAGATCAAGAAAGTGAATGAACGTTGATAGGATGACTGTTCCATGCTTCGAGTTCATTCGGGATATCCGTGACAAAGGAATTATACATTCGCTGTAACACCATTCACGGATTGTAGGATTGAAAGTTGTTCTCTAACTTTCTACTTTCACTTGGGTAGCACTAATGTGTGACTAGGCACCGCTCTTTGCTTGTGAAGTCATAAGTGTTATGGACTTTTACTGCCAACGTGAAATGGACATGCAGGGTCACACACATAGGATTTAACCTGGAAGAGGAGCTTTGTCCAAAAACAATGTTTAGATTGATTACTAAAGGAGTTTAGTAGTTCAATTAAACACTCGATTAATTGATAGCTCAAAATCATAGTGTTCAAGGTGTCAGACAGATTGATTAGAGTATCGGATTGATTGAAACTGCAATTGACTGATTTTGCACAATCTGCACTCCCAACCGATCGGCTCATGTGATGAACCGATCGGCTCAGCTTGGTGAACCGATCGGCTCAAGTTGTGAGTCGATCGGCTCATGGTCAGGGTGAAATGATTGCTTCAAGTGTTGAAACGATTGATTCAACTGGTGCAACCGAGAAAGTTGGGAAAGTAAGATTGGTGAGAATTTTCCTTTCGTTTCACTTGCCCAATTTGATTGAAATAGGATTGGTATTTGATACCAATTAGAAACAAAAAAAGGAAAGTCAATCGGGAACTGATCAGGACCACGAACCGACCGGTTTAGAAGTGAACCGATTGGCTCATGGGTCCCAACCGATCGGTTGAGGTGTCAACTGACCGGTTCAGATCCCCAACCGACCGTTTCAGTTGTGAAACGATCGGTTCAGGTTGCGAGTTGATTGTTTTTGTGGAAAATCTCGAACCCTTCTACTCCTACTTTTAGTCCTGCATTGCCCGGGATAGAGAACCCTGTCCCATGACCCTCCTATATATATAGGGGTATTGGGGGCTTCTAAAAGAACAACTTAGTGCAAACCAGTTGCTCTGCAAAGTTGTCGTTCTCTCTGGTTTTGGTAACCGAGAGAGCCCAAGCAAGGGCTACCCGATAAGGGAGGCACAACAAGGGAAAGACAACTGTAGTTGTGACTGGTGGCAGAAGAGTGTGTTGGTGACTAGTACGCTGACAGGAGGGTGCGACTCCTTCCAATTCCTTGTCGGACAAGGAGATTGGAGTTCCAGGTGGTCTGTGTGGACTACTTCAGAGGCGGGAGGTTTTTGCCGCTCGGAGGACAATTGTCAATCCGGACAGTCCCGGTGAGACGAGGAGTTGTCAGTCCCGGTGTGACCAGAAGCTGCACAGACACCGTCCAAGACTGGAGGTGAAGACTGCGCAAGGCACGAGGTATTGTCTCTGAGCAAGCCTCGAGACAAGGTATGATTCCACAAACCATCCTTTCCTATTGTATAGACGTTGACGCATTTCCTTATTCTGGGTTTGGGGGAGAAAATTTTTGTTTCCGCTGCCTTATCTGCCTCCCCTAAAACCCAACACATCCCTCCTAGGGTAAATGATGACCTATGATAGGTTGTGGGGGGCCAAATCCTGGGCAGTCCCCTCTCCCTCTCTCTTTTCCTCGCATGCAACTAAATTGTCGACATGTCATTTTCTGGTTGGTCAGAATTGGAAAATTCATGTCTTTTATACTGCTTGTCCAAAATTATTAAAAAAATGTTTTGGGATCAGAAAATTAAGCTCTATCTAGTAAAAATGCTTTCGATGTATGATTTCAAGGTTTTCCAGAAGGTGATTTTGGCTTATGATTTAATACATAACAACCCTAAAAAATTCAACTTAATTACCATAACTCCAAAATTGACATAAAGATATATTTTCTTGACTAGGAGAACCTAATTACTCCAATGGTGAGATTTTTAGAGTCTAAATCCAAGTTTTGTGAAAAAGGTCGAATCTTAGGGTTTCTTTGCAATAATGTGCAATACACTAATGAATGTTAATAAATTGAAATAGGCCAAAGTTAAAGTTGGAACATGTAGAAGTGATGGAAATTAGTTTTTGAACACAGTAAAGAGGTATGTGCATTCTTACACCCCAAGTTGGGATATTTGCAAACCAAACCCTATATTCCCTAATGAGGCGCTATATGAACCCTATTTTTTCTATTCAAGACTCTTTTGCTAAATTTCCTAAAAAATTGTATTGATATTCTATTTCTTGGGTCTTGTACCCCAATGCCATGTTTTAAATATATGATGCTTCTTCTTTCCATAGTTTCTCTTAGAATGTTGATCTTATTAGACCATTTCACTGATGTAGTGGTACTTATGTGCAACCACCTATAGATAGGGCATGTGATATTTCACCCTGGGGAATGTGTTATTCTCCCCCGTATATAATTTGTGTAGGTGACTAGGAATGTGTTATTTATCCCCTCATCTATATGTTGTGGTCCAGTAGGTGCCTTAACCCTACTTAACTATTGTAGTCAATATTAATCATGCATGCAATTCCTTTGATATTTTAATGTTATGGCAAGAATGTATTTTGATTATGCCTCATACTCTTGATCTCTTCATCTATTGATGAACTTGTAGCCTTTACTTCGGTGTTGTTTTCTTTCTTTTTTTTCTTGATCATATTGTTGACACATACCTTTTTTTCTTTCCCTCTTGCTGGGTGATTTCCCAACCACCCAGATTTTGGACAAGGTGTTGAACAAGATCAAGGAAAACACGACCATAAATGGATTCAAAACTTGCTTGAAGGATGTCTAGGTTGCTAAATCTAGATCCTTCATTTTCTCATCTTTTTCTTCTAAAAACTTATGTAGTGAACAATGATGAAATACATGTAATAGCTTTAGTTTCTTTTCCTTTTTGTTACTATTGACATATTATATGTATCTGGTGCATGCTTATTTACTAGGAATATTATACATGCATCCCTCAATATCTATTATATTTGTTATAAGATGGATGTTTTGTATTTCC
Organism: Alisma plantago-aquatica; assembly: GCA_963693085.1. NCBI lineage: Eukaryota > Viridiplantae > Streptophyta > Magnoliopsida > Alismatales > Alismataceae > Alisma > Alisma plantago-aquatica. The sequence goes on along the minus strand of OY856414.1, from coordinate 87,231,241 downwards.
TTTAAATCTTAGAAAGGAGGTGATCTCGCCTATTTACAACATGGAATCAGAGCCTTTGGGAAGCTACTAGGGCATGAAGTTGGAAGCATGAGTGTCTAGAAAGGACCAGGGTTTGGTGGTTGGCAAGATTTTCCTCCGCATCACTATCTTGGTTTACGTGGACTCCTGGATACATATGATACCTACATGACTTGAGTTGATATGGATTATCCTAAATAGCATGCTTTTAGGCAATAGTAGCCTTAGACATTCTTTTCTCATTTATGTTTCTATACTCCTGGAAACCTGGTATGATAACCTTGCCTTTCAAGAGATTTGACTTGTTTGATAACTTGTACAACAACAACTATAAGGGTTCTACCCAAAATGACTCCATTAGTTTGGACACTCTGATGACACCACAAGGACATAGTTTGGTGAACCCTAACACCCATGGTCTTACCCCAGAACAAGAGTTGGCCATGTTGCACCAGCTACACTCTTCTACCCCGATCGGGAAATTCGCCGTTGCTGATGTCAATGCTAACAAGCCAAAGGAGTTCAACTTGGAGAACTTCATCAAGATGCAGCTGCCTTACTTCAAAGGAGAGAGTGAACCAAACATGGTTGACACGGCTAATGACTGGGTTTTGGCCCTGGACCGGACTTTCGAGGACATGTCATGTCCTCCTCGCCAGAAAGTCTTCTTCGCAACCTACGTGCTTGATGGACCGGCCCAAGTGTTATGGTGATGACACATCCCACACCAAAGACACAACCACCATGAGTTGGGACAAGTTTCTCATGTTCTTCAGGGAAAAGTACATTTGCTCGACTTTCTTGAGGAAGAACGAGGCCGATTTCTACATCCTTAAGTAGGGGGGCATGAGTGTTTCCGACTACGTTTAATGGTTCCCGTTGTTGGAACACTATCCCACGAACCTTGGTGCTGAGAGAAGATCGATCCTATTCTTGAAGGGTCTAAGCTATCAGGTTGGCCGAAACCTTGTTCCAAAAATTCCACTCACCTTCCAAAAAATTATTGATAAGGCCTTGGCTATTGAATCTTACCCTTGATTCCAACCTTCGGGGCTCAACAACAACACAAAAAGGAATAATCATGGTGACAATCATGGTTGTAAAAGATGCAATTGGTTCTTCCTCTACCATCCTCCTGAGAGGTGCCCTACCATCAATGCCCCTACTCAAAGAGATGATAAACCCACACCTACATGCCATGAGTGCAGCCATGTTGGACATGTTCGACCTTTCTATCTTCGGTTTCAGCAAGGATAGGCTCTAGCCTAGCAACTGGACCAGCAACTAGCACAACAATCGCAACAGCCATGACAATATCTGCCTCCCAAAGAACAACAATTAGGACCAGTGACGATCGTCTGTGGAGAGGTGGAATGGAAGGGTGTTTGATCTAAATATTGAAGAAGCTAAAGAGGAAAATGAAGTCATTGAAGGTACCTTACATATCAATATGCATCCTATCAAGGCACTTTTTGATTTTGGCTCTTCAAACACCTTCATGTGTTTTCAGCTTGCTTCCATGTTAGAGTTAGAATCTAAATACATGGACTATGTTATAGGTGTAAAAAGACCTAGTTGTAGTATCAACTCTTCTTATCTTAAACTCCCTACCTTGGACCTTTGTATATCGGGAAAGATGTTTCCTTCAATCTTTATCTTGCTTTACGTGTATTCCTTTGATGTTATCTTAGGCATGGATAGGTTGAAGAAACAAGATGTAGCCTTATTCTGTCAGGAAAATAAAGTTAGCTTGTTGAATCCTCATGGAGAGAGGCTATGTATCAAGAGTAGGAAGCGAGAGGATTAACAATTCATCATCTCTGCCATCAAAGTTGAAAAACTTGTCTCGTAAGGGTGTAGAACATACTTAGCATCTATGGTTATTGATGCCACACCTCCTTCTATAGATCATATAGATGTGGTGAATGACTTTCCTTATGTGTTTCCTGAGGAGTTTCCCGGACTGCCACCAACTCACAAGGTGAAATTTTCCATCCAGCTTATGCCTGGGACTTCATCGATATTGAAGCTACCTTACTGCTTGGCCCCTGCTAAGAAGCAGCTTCAGGAGCATTTTGACATGGGTTTTATCCACCCCAACATCTCATCTCATGGAGCCCCTGTATTGTTCATGAAGAAGAAGGATGGTCTGTTGCGGATGTGCATGGACTACTGCATTCTCAACCAAGTGATAGTGAATAATTGTTATCCCTTACCTCACATGGATGACCTATTTGATCAACTGAAGTCAATCACCATGTTTTAGAAGATGGACCTACAAAGTGGCTACTACCATATGTGTGTGAAGGATGAGGATGTCCCGAACACATCGTTCATAACTCACTATGGGCATTATGAGTTCCTGGTCATACCTTTTGATTTGACTAATGCCCCTGCTACTTTGATGGACCTGATGAATCGAGTATTTTTCTCTTACCTCGATCAGTTTGTGGTGGTGTTCATTGATGACGTTTTGATTTACTCTAAGATGGAGTAACAACATCACAAACACTTGTGGATTGTTCTCAACACACTGAGAGAAAACCAACTTTATGCTAAATTATCAAAATGTGAGTTCTAGAAAAGGAAGTGATGTTTTTGGGTCATGTGATTTCTATAAAACTATAGTTGTTGATCCTGCTAAGGTAGAAGCTGTGACCAAGTGGAAATCTCTGAAGAATCCCTTAGAGATTTGTAGTTTCCTCAAGATAGCAGGTTGGTATAGGAGATTCATCAAGAGCTTCTCAGAGTTGGCCTTGCCTTCTTCCAGGTTGACACGAAAGGAGGTTAAGTTCTCATAGACACCTAAATGTGAGGATAGTTTCTAGAAGGTGAAGGATTGCTTGACATCTACACCTATTCTTGCCTTGCCTATTGAAGGCATACCCTATGTCATTTACACTAATGCTTCCAAACAAGGCTTAGGGTGTGTCTTGATGAAAGAAGGTAGAATGATTTCCTAACCTTCCCACCAAATGATTTCAAATGAAGAAAATTGTCCTACACATAATTTAGATCTATCTTCCATTGTTCATGCTCTAGAAATTTGATGAAACTATATCTATGGAGTGAAGCTTGAAGTCTTATCTAACCATAAAAGCTTGAGGTACTTGTTGACATAGAAAGATCTGAACCTATGATAGAGAAGGTGGATGGAGTACCTTAAGAACTACGACTTTACCATCACCTATCATCCTGATATAGCAAATGTAGTTATTGATGCTCTAAGTCAGAAGAAGGATCTTGCATGTGCTGCTATGAGCTATTCTGTGTGGAAGAATCTGAAACACATTTCTAGTTGGCAAACTCAGTCTGATGATTCAATGGATGAATATAAGATGTGTGTGCACATGTCTAGTTTTCGTTACACTGACCTAGATCTCAGAGGTTGTAGATGCATAGTTGGAGAATTCTGAGCTTGAGGAGATGAATGCCTTAGTAGAGAAACTACAATCTGACTTGTTCGTTGGAGTGGATGGTGTTGTCCTGTTCCAACATAGGTTGTGGATTCCTAATGTTGGTAATCTAAGGCAGAAGGTTCTGAGTGAAGCTTAGGGGTCTAAGTACACAATTCATCATGGAACAAATAAAAAGTACAAGGACCTATAAAAAAGCTTCTGGTGGAAGAATATGAAGAGTGACATAGATTTGTTTGTTGTGAAATGGTTGACCTGTCAGCAAGTCAAGATAGAGCATCAATGACCTGATGGTTTTCTTCATTTGCTTGAGATTCCAAAATGGAAATGGGAGAATATTACCATGGACTTTGTTACTAGATTCCCTAAGTCCAAAGAAAGGTTATTATGTTGTTTGGGTGGCGATTGATTGACTCACAAAGTCTGCCCACTTCTTGCCTTTAAACCCCACTTGCAGAGTTGTTGATATGGCTCAGTTGTATGTTGAGTGGATAGTTCATCTTCTTGGAGTGCCTAAAGTGATATTTTTTTACCTTGACCAAATGTATACCTTTTAGTTATGGAGTTATGTTCAAGAAGAGATGGGGACTGACCTACGGTTCAGTACATCATATCATCTGCAAATCGATGGTCAGTCAGAAAGGACAGTGTAGATTATGGAGGATTTACTTCATGCTTGTGTGATGGATTGGGGATGTTCTTAAGATACCTATATGTGATTACCTGAGTTTTCTTACAACAACAACTACCAAGCTAGTATTAGTATGCCACCTTTTAAAGCTCTCTATGGTAGACCATGTAGTTGACCATGTAGTTCACCTTTGCATTGGGATGATGTTGGTGAACGTTCTCTGGTGAAGACAAATGTTATACAGATCATGGTAGATAAAGTTTAGTTGATTAAGAAGTGTATGAAAGCTGGTCAAGTTCAACAGAAGATGTATGTTGACCAGAATATATTTGATGTTAGCTTCTTTATGGGTGACTACGTATTCTTGAAGATCAAGCCTATACGCTATATTGCTAGATCTAAAGTTAAAAGGAAAACTGAGTCCCTGCTATGTTGGAAAATTTAAAATCTTGGATAAGGATTGAGATTGTGCATACTGCTTAGCTCTTCCTCCCACCTATGATAAGATTCATAATGTGCTCTATGTCTCTGTATTGAAGAAGTATGTAAAGGACCCTTCTCATGTGCTTACTATGGAGCCTTTGGAGATTCATGTGAATTTGGCATATGAGGAGCTACCTATGAAGATCTTGGACTCCCAAGTAAAGTAGCTGAAGAATAAGGAGGTTGAATTGGTGAAAGTTTTGTGGAAATATCATGGTTTGGAAGAAATTACTTAGGAGTTAGGAGATGAGATGTTGCATACTCACCCTTCTCTTTTTGTTTGATATTTTGGGGATAAAATCCTTTTTAAGGGGTGGAGTGTTGTAACATACTAAATTCTGAATGTATTCTCCATGTAACCCTTTTACCTAGGTTTTCTTCTCATTTCTATCCTTTATGTCCTTGTTGATGAATTAGTGGAATTTATAGTGGTTTTGTGAGCACTTGTTCAAGAATTATTCCAATGGAAGGTGTTTATGCACAAATACCTCATAGAAAGCTTATTTAAGGATCTAAAATGCAAAATCATCAATTAAGTGGAACAATGGAAAATAAATTCATGCTAGAAGTGTAAGGCCCCTAAGATTATTTAAGGATATCATTTCTATCCTTTATGTCCTTATCATTATCAATTTTGTTGGGCCATGGGGTGCCTAGTTGTACCTTGGTTTGGAGGTGTTTTTCTTCAAGGACATTTTAGGGATTTCCACCTTTATGGATTAGATTATCTTTAGGAGTTATCAACCAATGGGATGGTTTCTATGTTTCGAGGCTGGTGGTGAGCATGGAGAACTGACAATTGATGGCTAAAAAATCTGTAGGAGATGTGGAACAACTATTTGCATGGCCATAGAAGCTCTAGGTTATGGACACATGGAAAACTCCATGGACACCTCATGCTTGACTCCTTCCTTATCCATAAAGACTTGCATGTCGATGGGCACCCTTAGTCATGGACACATGGAAAGTAACTTGACACCTCATGATTTTCTTCTTCCTTATCCATAAAGGCTTGCATGACCATGGTCACCCTTTGATATGGACACATGGAAAGTAGCTTGGACACCTCATGCCTTGCTTCTTCCTTAACCAGAAAGATTTATATTGTCCTTCCTTTCCTCCCAACCGAAATATGTGATCCATATAACTTCCCTCCTCCTTAGAACTTCACCCACTCTATGTTTGTCCATGGAGGATCTGTCCCAAGATAGAATAAAATGCCATCTTGGTGAAGAAGGTCTTATAGGGTTTCATCTAAGCTCATCTAGGGTTTCTAAAGTCACCTTTTGGCATTTCCGACCAAGGCAAGTAGGTTTCTTCCCCTTCTCCTCTATTTTCCCTACTGTTCTTCTTCCTTAGACCTTCCTCCAGGTTGGAATCCTAGTCTTTCATGGAGGAACTCCATCTATAGCTCAAAAAATCTTCTTTCCATTCTCCTCTTGCTTGGGGTTTGTATCCTTGAGAAGAAGGTGATTCTTGCTCAAGTTTGGAGCTTGTTCTTGGAGCTACCAACCCATCTTGCTTGAGTTTCCTACTGATTGGGATCTGATATTGTTCCTAGAGGCAAGTTATATAACATTCTCCACGTTCAATGCTTATTATAAGCTTGTTAGTTCATATTCTTATGCTTAAATGATGATCTCCACCTTTAGATGATGTTCTTGTTTAGGGTTTCATTTCTTTGTTGTTCTATACTTTGTTACTAGCTCTAGATGAACCTAAAATGATTGGTACATTCCTACTAGGGTAAAGGATGACATAGGATAGTTTGTGGGGGGGCAAGTCACGGGGCGGACCCTCTCCCTCTCTCTCTTCCTCGCTTGCAACTAAATTGCTGACATGTCATTTTCTAGTTGGTCAGAATTAGAAAATTCATATCTTTAAAATCACTTGTCCAAAATTAATAAAAAATATATGTTGGAATTATAAAATTAGGCTCTATCTAGTAAAAATGCTTTTGACTCTAATTTCTAGGTTTTTTGAAAGGTGATGTTTGGGATATGATTTTAATACATAAAATATATAAAAAATATAGATTAATCACCTTAACTCCAAAATTGACATAACGATATGTTTCTTGATCAGGAGAACCTAATTAGTCCAATGGTGATATTTTTAGAGTCTAAATCCGAGTCTTGTGAAAAAGGTCCAATCTTAGGGTTTCTATGCAATAATGTGCAATATGTACACTAATGAATGTTAATAAATTGAAATAGGGCAAAGCTGAACTTGGAACATGTAAAAGTGATGGAATTTGGTATTTGAACACTGTAAAGAGGTATGTGCATTCTTATATCCTAAGGAAGGATATTTGCAAACCAAACCTTATATTATTCAATGAGACACTATATGAACCCTATTTTCTCTATTCATGACTCTTTTTCTAAATTGCCTCAAAAATTAGTATTGATATTCTATTTCTTGGGTCTTGTACCCCACTACCATGTTTCAAATATATGATGCTTCTACTTACCATAGTTTATCTTAGCATGCTGATATTATTAGACTATTTACCTAATGTAGTGGTACTTATGTACAACCACCCATAGATAGGGTATTTGTTATTTCACCATGGGGAATGTGTTATTCTCCCCCATATCTAATTTTTGTAGGTGACTGGGAATGTGTTATTTCTCCCCTCACCTATAGGTTGTGGTCTAGTAGGTGCCTCAACCCTACTTAGTTAATGTAGTCAATATTAATCATGCATGCAATTCTTTACTATTTTAATATTATGCCAAACATCTATTTTGATTATGCCTCACACTCTTGATATCTTCATTTGTTGATGAACTTGTAGCCTTTACTTCATGTTATTTTCTTTCTTTTGTTCTTGATCATATTGTTGGCACATACCTTGTTTTCTTTCCCTCTTGATGGGTGATTTCCCAACCACCCAGATTTTGGACAAGGTGTTGAACAAGATCAAGGAAAACAAGACCATGAGTAGATTTAAGACTTTCTTGAAGGATGTCTTAGTTGCTAAAGCTAGATCCTTTGTTTTCTCATCTTTTCTTCTAAAAAATTATGTAGTGAAAAATGATGAAAGCATGTAATAGATTTAGTTTCTTTTCCTTTCTACTGCTATTGACATTTTATATGTATCTGGTGCTTGCTTTTTTACTTGGAATATTATACATGCATCCCTCAATATCTATTATCTTTGTGAAAAGATGGATGTTTTTTATTTCCTTAAAATGTTAGTAAGGAGATGATCTCACCTCTTTACATCAACCATCGACATCTAAGGTTTGGACCAAGAAACAGAAGCATCCTTCTTAGACTAATTTTGAAATGGTTGAGGAAGTGTCCCATGTTGCCACCCAATCCCAACCTCCAGTGACATCTTCTATTGACCCAACAATTGGTACAGATGATGTGATGCAAATACCTGACAACCCTTGTGAAATTCAAGTTGTGCCTTCACCAACTCATGTTGCAGGTCCTGCACATACAGTGGTAGATCCATCGGGTCATGAAGTTATAGTTCATTGTTCGATAGAAGACACTGCTTTTTCTAAGGATCACAAAGGCATGTATGATATAATTTGATATCCAACCGGGCAAGCTAGTAGGTAGGTTTGAGGATCAAGTGGAAAAATGAAAAACCCACCTTATATGACTCACAACCAGACTTCGAAACTTGCTATCATTGCAGAGGAGAAAAAATACCATGACGTTTTGTCCAACTTAATATAATGATGAGTACAATATGTTGGAATATATGTGGTATTGTACTTGACACCATAGTTAATGTTGTCCTTCATTATGTTTGATAATTAGAGCCTGATATTCTAGCCATTTTAGAATCAAGAATTTCTTCAGAATCAACATATGCAACCATTCTTTAGCTTGGGTATTCAACATCACATAGAATAGAGGCACATGGTTTTTCTAGAGGTATTTGGTTAATATGGATACATGCCAGGTGTCTACTATAGTAGTGGAGAGTCATCGAAAATTTATCCATTGTAGCGTTAATAATTCTTATTACTTACATTTGTTTATGCTCGTCTGAATCCCCAACTCAGACAAATGTTCTATACCCACTTGCATCATATAAGTAATAATATATATGTTCCATGGTTAGTTTGTGGTGACTTCAATTTTGTTCTCTCTACTTCTAAGAAATGAGGAAGCAACATGTTCACTTACAAAGAAACTGCTCTTTTCTAGGCTACCCTTCTATATGTGGATTTATCAAATATTGGTTTCATTGGCTTTCCCTTTACATATAAGCATGAGTTATTCTACTAGAGATTAAATTCATTTATGGAAAATTCATCTTGAATTCTAAATGATTACTACTTTTTTATTATTAATCTACCATGATTGTGGTGCTCTGATCACAATCCCATCTTTACTCATATATGTAACAAACTCAGGACATCACCATTTTCTCAGGCTAAGGCTTCTTGGAACCTTAACTCAGAATGCTATAACTTATTGCAATTTTGTTTGCCAATGCATTTGGATCTAGTTTGTGCAATTGAATATGTTTAGCCTATACTTTATAAGTGGGATACAAGTTACATTAAGGCAATGAATGATACAAAGTCAAGATTACTAAGTGACATAGAACTCATATAGATTCAAATGACATTTGAAAACTAAGTAAAGTTGGAGACTATTCATGACCAATATTAGATTCAAATTGATCTTATAATCATACTGTTACGACCCCACCTCCCGATAACCCCCAATTAAGGGAGACCAAGAGGTTGAAGCCGCACCCATTAATCCTGGATCAAAGGTTCGACATATAACCATAAACAACTATTAATTTCTAACAGACTATACTGAAAATGGTAATATAATTTTTCTTTACATACCTTTTAAAAACTTGGATCTCTATTCTTCTATCCACAACGATACTAATCTATCTAATCCTCCTTTGCACTTTAATTCTCATTTAGTATCACATGTGTCACTTTACTATTTGTTCTTTTCATTGTACCTAAAACGCCGACAAACAAAACGTCGGTCAGTCGTAGCTGGTATGTGGGGGAAAACAATAAACATGCAACTATGATAACAATGTAATCATTCAATTACTTATTTAACAACCAATATTACGTTTTAGATATAACTCCGCGATCCAAGGGTACCCTATCCTTTATATTGTCCCCATTAAACCCCTCATGATCCACCTATAAGTGAACCAGTTTCTAGGGTTGAGTCACATGGCACTACTCGTAAGTAGACCACTCCTTAACTCGGGATTTGCTAAAGAGTCTCTAACTCACGGTAACCTAGACCTTGCTCTAGGATTACCCCTTTTTAGCCTTTTCAAAGTAACAGATGTGGACCCGGATCTAGCCAGTTATATTTGCACATTTATGGTGATAATCATAGTCACTTTATAGTTTCATGAAATAAATAAACATCCAACAGTTTAGTTGCATTCAATGCGATTAAACATTCAGGAATCCACCGGGAAACTAAAGCGGTTATTCATAATTGTAACCACATACCTGATCCATAGTAACTTGATGTCCATGTATTAACATTCAACACAATTAACAAGCAATCAACAATATCCTGAAAATAATGCATAACATTCAAGTGTCATTGTTTTATTCAAAACATCCACAAGATCAACTTGGATTCCACCTTATAATTTCTAGGCCAACTTTAGGGTTTTATTAGGTTTTTAGCCTTCATTATGCATTTATCACTTTTAATGCTCTTTTAGTTCACAAACCCTAATTTCTGCATCATAGGCACAATTGAATGTCAAATAAGTCTAATATGTTTCTTTTACACTAAAACTAATATCTTTATCCTTTTAGGTCATATCCAAAACATTAAGGCTAATTATCATCTTCGGTTTCTTTCAAATTGACAAATCATATTTCATTATGGTTCAACTCACATATATGAACCTTATTTATTACTATTTCCACCTTTATACACTAGGAAACACTAATTATCCAAATAATTCACATTAAAGATCTTTGGTACTCAATTTATCTTCGAATCATCATATCTCCATTTTATTCTTCGATTTATACAATTAAAACCATTAGAATTCATATCAACATAAATTAGGGTTTCTAATCCCATTAAGGCATATTCATGTACATAGAACCCTAAATTAAACCAACTATATCAAAAGATTATCTTTTTCAAATCCTATTTTCACTTTTATTAGCAACAGGTTAATATCAGATTGAATTATGCATCTATCGTCAAATCTAAGGGTTTTTCCTTAGTTAAATCATTAAAGAGGATAACTTTATGTATTTTTCCAATTCAAGCATATAAATTCTAAATTAAACTAATAATGTGCAAAGTTCTTCATTTTTGAACTCGATGTTCCTTTTTACATTTAACAGGTTAATATCAACTCTAATGATCCATTAAACCCTATTAATCACTTTAATCATATCAAAGTAGGGTTTCTTTAATCATCATTATGTTAAAATTGATAAATTACACTACTTTTCAAATTGCAAGAGGAATTTTCTTATAAACATAATTTATTTAGATTCCTCACGTCTTTCTGATCAACTTTCATATAAAACTTGTTCTAATCCGAGTTACGATTCATGAGCTATGATTTTTGCAAAAATACTTACTTTTCGACCAATCGGATGGCGCCACGTCATCCAGGCTCATGCAACGTTGGCTTGTAGAACATTTCGAAAAGTCGACTTTACCCTTGATAAGTTAGCCCGCGCTTCAGCCCTCAAAGGGGCATAACCGTCCAACGGTCCTCCCTTCTTCTTCCTCTTCGCGCAGCTTCGCTGCGTCGCCCTAGCCGCGGATTGCGGGGCTTCTTCCCCATCTTCCGGGCACCGACGGCCACCCATACCAACTCCTCTAGGTCCGACAGCCTCCATAGCACCCTCAGGGCCTTTAGGCCGTAGCCGAGGTGGCAAGGTTGGAAGTGAAAAGGCCTGCAAGTCTGCGGCCCCTTGCAGCCGCGCTGCTGCTCCCTGGACGGCGGCCGTTCTTGCTGCTTATCTACCGATCTTGCGCAAGGGCCAGATGGAGTCAACCTTCCTTCAATGAAACTTGGCCTCCCTCTTCCTTCCATCCCACAGCTAACTAGACGAGGGCGATGCAATGCCACCCGCAGTTCCTTGTTTGTGAGGAACAGATTGCTGCTCGGAGAGTTGGTCGGTAGGGAGTTAAGGATCTAATGGTGTGGCCGAGAAGAACATCATCTTCAGAGTTCTCATGGCTATCCTTGTTAGGTTCAAGCAACCCACGATGGTGAAGGGAAGGAAACATGCAGTTTTAGACAAAACCCTAGAGGGTCGGAGGAAGATGAATATGGAGAACGAAGGGAAGAGATATCCTTCTAGAGGAACGAAGACCTACACCCTTATATAGAAAGTTTTGCAAGATCCTTCCTTCTGGTCATTACTTTTTTTTATATTTTGCTTCCCTTTTCTAAATGATAAATACTTGCCGCTTTCTTCTTTCTTTTCTCAAATACTTTCCCATTCTACTATATCCTATTCTATGTAAAAGAAAGTTTGCCACGGGTGGTAGGTTAAGTTTCCATACGTGATTGATAAATATTTCAAGGCAAGGAACTTTTGATATCTATATGAACACACCATTACCACTTCTCCATACTCATAAAAGGTGTCTCTTTTTATTATTACAATTATCAACAACTAATAACATGAAAAGGTGAATTATAGTTATAGGATAGGATATATTCCTCTTTCAATCGTTTATGAGAAGGAAACCTATACTTTCTTCTTTTGGCAACTTGCATGTTATCTTATATTTCTATTATTCGATAAATCATAAAACCATTGTTACTTATTTATGCAAGAAATCTCTTATTTATTTGTTTGTGCCCCAAGGATCTATTTGCAAGAAAAAAAATAGTCTCATGGGCCCTATTTGGGCCATGGGCTCAGCCCATGCCTCAAACACTATATTTAACAAAACATTATTGGGATATCAATTCTTGGCTTTAATTTATATAATTTCATTTTCCAAAGTTGAGGATATTACAGTAAATGAAATCCATTCATTCAAAACCAATTATACCATTATTTGTCCAATTATCTTTAATATGAGAAATTGCATTTCTCACCAAATGAACCCAAAAATTGGGGTTGTAACATCCTTCCTCTCTTATAGGAATTTTGTCCTCAAAATTCTATCGATCAAACAAACAAGCAAACAAACAATTTAGGATAAGATTTTTCCATTTCCATCATTGGCCCCTATGTGGCTTTACCGTACTCATGGCGCTTCCATAGAACCTTTATCATCACATATTCTTTTCTCTGAGTTCTTTTATCCCAGCGTCTATAAACTGCACAGGTGACTCAGGCCATGTCAGCCTCCCTTGGGGCTCACTAGGTTCATTGCTCAGCACATGGTTGGGGTACCTCACATAGTGCTCTAAACTGGACACATGGAACTCATCATACATTACTTTATCCTGAGGGGTAAGGTCAAACTTAACCTTCTCCACCAAACCATATCAAAAGAACCCATGCATCGGGGACTCAGCTCTCTTAGCTATAACTTAGAGGGGTCAGATTTTCACATATTCTTCCATAGTAACTTGTATGTCAGTCTACTCTGCATCTGCTCACAACTCTCATCGTTTCTAGGCTCCTTTCAGCCCTTGCACAATCAAAGTGACTTCATCTACACGTACTGTGGTCCCTTTTCTAACCATCATGTGGCCCTTTTCTAACCATCATGTGGTCCTTTCACCAACATCACCTTACTGAAGTGGTGACCGACACAACCTCCCTTACAGAGCTTCCTATAAAACCCGATACTGGCTATGGTGGTCATTGTCACATCTTTCATAGGTCAAGAACTGTCTCTAGATATCACCCTGAACGAGCACACATTCCCTCATCAGACCCTTTAGTCTGGATCATACTAACCATAGTTAAGGGTGATAATCTATACTAACATTGAGTTCTTCATGTACCTACTTCCACTTTATGGAAGTGAACCTTTAGGTCAAACTCAAGGACCTTTGAACTCACTTCATGGTGTAGTTGAACCATCTCTCTCATGGGTAGTTCAACTAGATCTGTCCCTTGACAGAACTCTTTGTTTCTTATGTCATCTAGGTAAGGCGATCTACCATAACCCATATTGCATCTCTACCTTCCTCGGTCCAGGGAAGACCTATCACAACATCCATAGTGTTGAGCTCTCATTCCCTCTCAGGGATTCTTTTGTCCTCTATATCAATATACTGGGTTACTGGGGTTCGTCCTTTACCTCCTGGCTTGCATGGTCATAAACCACATGCAACCCCATCATAAGCATCCAAAGTGCTATTGCCATTTTCCACGGTGTATGGTGATCTTCAACCATGATTTCCTGTATGGCATGATTCTTTCAAGATCAATTCCTCCGAAACCCTAAACCACTCTAGTCGGGGTTTCATCACTTCCTTTTCCCAAAGAAGTGCACTTGAGGTTCTACCACCATCCTTTCATCGTATCAAGGACTAAACTGGCTACCAAACAACCCTTAACTTTTCAACGTATCTTGTTACATCTGAGTGTTGTCCAAACACATCTCCTTTCCAAACTTAGGGTTAGCCAAACGACCTCTTCTAGCTCCTAGTCAAACAAGTCAGATGTATCTCAACCAGAGCATCCATTACCACTTCACATCCTTAGGTATTAGGTAACATTGAAGACATACACTTCCATGCATTTCACTTATCCTCTTCTTCATTAAGAACACTCTCTGATTCCATCATCATGGTGATCAACCTCAACCTGGTATAACTCATAAGTTCCACATAGCTTATGATAAAAACATCCTCATAAGGGAACTACCTCATTCCTCTTAGTGTTTACAAACCATCCATGTATCATTCACTTTACCAGAGTAGATATCTTCTCTATCCCCATTTCTTGTGGCAATGTTCCCAAACATCTCTTATCCTTGGTGTATGGCATGCGTAATGTCATATCTCTCACTCCCATAACAAAAGGAAATAAGCATTTGGCTGCAGTCCAAATACAGAGTTCTTCCTGTTCCAAGAGTAGAGATGGTACATCCCACCTTGCCAGTACACCTTTAAATCTAAGTTGCAACGTGCCACATATGTCTCTTCATCTTAAACAGCAAGATATCAAACTAGTCTTGAACCTACTGAGGTTTATATCCTTGGTCATATCCTCTAGGTCTATAGGGTACCGACTCTTTTGGGGTCATCCCTCATGCATCAAGAGAGTGCCCTACTCATCTGCCCTTTGGGTCCCATGAGATCATGAAGGTGATCAATCTCCTAACCCATGGCCCTCAGACAATGATAGTTGTTACCTCCCGACCCTATGGTCATGTGCAACTGGGGAATTAGGCAACTCCTACTTTCATCGGTCTTATCCCTACCTGACCCTAGGATAGAATTAGGATTCTCCATAACAGTACATGTTCACTTAGAATCTTACCCAAGGCTTCATCATCTCTCTTTCTGCATTCATGGGCTGACTCTCATCCGTTCATAGGCATTATGGCAACCTGCCTACCTTGGTCAACCTCCATGGTAACACATTCACATGCAATAGAGATGGATATCTATGGGTCTGTAGATTCAACCTCATACTATGTACCTTTCACTTAGCTTCTCAAGATCCTATGAGACCTCTTTAGGTTACTTTGAACCAACAAAACTGATATACACCCTTCCAAAGGGGTCCCACTCCCAGGATGGGAGGAAAACTATCTCTAAGGTCACAAAAGCTCTTAGGTCCAGGTTTTACATCCACACGAGTCTACTTAACCCTAGCAAGCCATTAAGGCACGAGCAGATCACTTATTGTACCATGGTAGGTCATACTTGTCCTCTTTTCTCAATGTTGGATCAAGATCATACCTTTCTTTATCATCAACCTAGCTGTGAGGGGTTCATCAAACACACATTTAACTTAAGGGGCTTCTCTTTTCCTCTATACATGAGGAGTACCATGCTCACTTCTATAGGAACTCAACTTCTCATCATGAGCCTTAGGTACACCACTTCCCCTCTTAGGCCTAGGAACCCTAGGTTTACTTGTAGGTGTTCAACTGCATGCCCTATTTCTTAACTACGAACCAAGCATGCAAAAGGCATGACATGCACTTCTTGTCATCCTTCAACTCGAGCACCACTTAGTGTTGGGTCCTCCTTAAGGACAACCAACAAGGTACAAGGCCTCATAACCTGCTACTAAACCTTTCTAAGTCTAAGGAACTCTTCTTCCTACCTCAAAAGGTAAACATCTATACCATAGGCACGTAGGTACCAAAAGCTTCATCTTTTCTCAAGGGTTTGGTCCCTCTAAAGACAACTAAGGTATCATCAACTTTCAGGGATCGATCATGAAGCAACCAATATCATCCATTGTTCAGGGTTTTAGGCTTCCAACCTTCTTGTTAGGTTTCCTGCTCTCTCTAGGGCTAACCCTACATCCAACCTCACCATTAGAGGTCCTCTCTTCATGAAGGATCAACCTCAAAAGCATGCCCTACATGGGTGAAGCCTAGGTTCGAACATATGTTTTCTCAAGATCATCCATAACCCTTTATGCTCCCTCATAATTCCTTATCCAGGGTTTCACCCTACTGTCAGCACTATGACGTGCCCTAGGTGCCATCTATACCCTACTTTCACAAGCCCATAGGGTTTCTAATGTCCTTCACTAACATCATCATCTAAGGAGCTATCCTTTACCCTACCATACACGACCCTTTCCAGGGTTGGGTTGCCAAAGGTGCTAGGTCACCCATGGATCATATGGCATCCCAAAGGCATGTCCTTTCAAACACCTGGTCCAACTCATCTCTCTCTAACCTTCACTTAGGGTTAGGGTTAGCATCATCCTCAGAGGATGTGTCAGGTCTCTACTTGATATGGAGATCTTTATCTCCAAGACTAACTTATCCTCCTGTCACGAAGGTCTAGCCTCAGGACTCTTCTGAGGACATGACAACTTATGTCATACGACCTAAGCATGTATCTATTATTTATTTTGCTCTTAATCTATTCATCTTATGTCCATGACATCTTATTTACATGCCTTTCATTAATTTAGTGGAGGATTCCTTAAACCCTATTAACCTTACACATACCTCCAGAGGGTGAGGAGAAGAAAGAAAACCCTAATCCTTTATGTCCTTATCAGAATTTTGTGATGAGAAGGGATGAATAAGATGAGAAGTCCTAAAGGTATCTTATTTCGATTCATACCCTAAGACTTTGGCCAGGCGGTCACACGGGTCCGGGAGTCCTCGTATTCCGACTAGCGGTGCGGAGGAAAATCTTGCCGGCCCCCGGTCGTGATCCCTTTCTAGACACCTCCGTCTTTCGGATACTCCTCTAATAACTCCCTTGGGTTCTATGGAGTTTGTAAAATTTAATAATTATTAATGGTTAAATGAGGAACCTACGCTCTGATACCAAATGTTACGACCCCACCTCCCGATAACCCCCAATTAAGGGAGACCAAGAGGTTGAAGCCACACCCATTAATCTCGGATCAAAGGTTCGACATATAACCATAAACAATTATTAATTTCTAACAGACTATACTAAAAATGGTAATAAAAATTTTCTTTACATACCTTTTATAAACTTGGATCTCTATTCTTCTATCCACAACGATACTAATCTATCTAATCCTCCTTTGCACTTTAATTCTCATTTAGTATCACATGTGTCACTTTACAGTTTGTTCTTTTCATTGTACCTAAAACGCCGACAAACAAAATGTCGGTCAGCCGTAGCTGGTATGTGGGGGGAAACAATAAACATGCAACTATGATAACAATGTAATCATTCAATTACTTATTTAACAACCAATATTACGTTTTAGATATAACTCCGCGATCCAAGGGTACCCTATCCTCTGTATTGTCCCCATTAAACCCCTCATGATCCACCTATAAGTGAACCAGTTTCTAGGGTTGAGTCACATGGCACTACTCGTAAGTAGACCACTCCTTAACTCGGGATTTGCTAAAGAGTCTCTAACTCACGGTAACCTAGACCTTGCTCTAGGATTACCCCTTTTTAGCCTTTTCAAAGTAACAGAGGTGGACCCGGATGTAGCTAGTTATATTTGCACATTTATGGTGATAATCATAGTCACTTTATAGTTGCATGAAATAAATAAACATCCAACAGTTTAGTTGCATTCAATGCGATTAAACATTCAGGAATCCATCGGGAAACTAAAGTGGTTATTCATAATCGTAACCACATACATGATCCATGGTAACTTGATGTCCATGTATTAACATTCAACACAATTAACAAGCAATCAACAATATCCTGAAAATAATACATAACATCCAAGTGTCATTGTTTTATTCAAAACATCCACAAGATCAACTTGGATTCCACCTTATAATTTCTAGGCCAACTTTAGGGTTTTATTAGGTTTTTAGCCTTCATTATGCATTTATCACTTTTAATGCTCTTTTAGTTCACAAACCCTAATTTCTGCATCATAGGCACAATTGAATGTCAAATAAGTCTAATATGTTTCTTTTACACTAAAACTATTATCTTTATCCTTTTAGGTCATATCCAAAACATTAAGGCTAATTATCATCTTCGGTTTCTTTCAAATTGACAAATCATATTTCATTATGGTTCAACTCACATATATGAACCTTATTTATTACTATTTCCACCTTTATACACTAGGAAACACTAATTATCCAAATAATTCACATTAAAGATCTTTGGTACTCAATTTATCTTCGAATCATCATATCTCCATTTTATTCTTCGATTTATACAATTAAAACAATTAGAATTCATATCAACATAAATTAGGGTTTCTAATCCCATTAAGGCATATTCATGTACATAGAACCCTAAATTAAACCAACTATATCAAAAGATCATCTTTTTCAAATCCTATTTTCACTTTTATTAGCAACAGGTTAATATCAGATTAAATTATCCATCTATCGTCAAATCTAAGGATTTTTCCTTAGTTAAATCATTAAAGAGGATAACTTTATGTATTTTTCCAATTCAAGCATATAAATTCTAAATTAAACTAATAATGTGCAAAGTTCTTCATTTTTGAACTCGATGTTCCTTTTTACATTTAACAGGTTAATATCAACTCTAATGATCCATTAAACCCTATTAATCACTTTAATCATATCAAAGTAGGGTTTCTTTAATCATCATTATGTTAAAATTGATAAATTACACTACTTTTCAAATTTCTAGAGGAATTTTCTTATAAACATAATTTATTTAGATTCCTCATGTCTTTCTGATCAACTTTCATATAAAACTTGTTCTAATCCGAGTTACGATTCATGAGCTATGATTTTTGCAAAAATACTTACTTTTCGACCAATCGGATGGCGCCACGTCATCCAGGCTCATGCAACGTTGGCTTGTAGAACATTTCGAAAAGTCGACTTTACCCTTGATAAGTTAGCCCGTGCTTCAGCCCTCAAAGGGGCATAACCGTCCAACGGTCCTCCCTTCTTCTTCCTCTTCGCGCAGCTCCGCTGCGTCGCCCTAGCCGCGGATTGCGGGGCTTCTTCCCCATCTTCCGGACACCGGCGGCCACCCATACCAGCTCCTCTAGGTCCGACAGCCTCCATAGCACCCTCCGGGCCTTTAGGCCACAGCCGAGGTGGCAAGGTTGGAAGTGAAAAGGCCTGCAAGTCTGCGGCCCCCTGCAGCCGCGTTGCTACTCCCTGGACGGCGGCCGTTCTTGCTGCTTATCTACCGATCTTGCGCAAGGGCCAGATGGAGTCGACCTTCCTTCAATGAAACTTGGCCTCCCTCTTGCTTCCATCCCACAGCTAACTAGACGAGGGTGATGCAATGCCACCCACAGTTCCTTGTTTGTGAGGAACAGATTGCTGCTCGGAGAGTTGGTCGGTAGGGAGTTAAGGATCTAATGGTGTGGCCGAGAAGAACATCATCTTCAGAGTTCTCATGGCTATCCTTTTTAGGTTCAAGCAACCCACGAAGGTGAAGGGAAGGAAACATGCAGTTTTAGACAAAACCCTAGAGGGTCG
Organism: Alisma plantago-aquatica; assembly: GCA_963693085.1. NCBI lineage: Eukaryota > Viridiplantae > Streptophyta > Magnoliopsida > Alismatales > Alismataceae > Alisma > Alisma plantago-aquatica. Next base: position 87,211,696 of record OY856414.1, on the reverse strand, counting down.
GAGGAAGATAAATATGGAGAACGAAGGGAAGAGATATCCTTCTAGAGGAACGAAGACCTACACCCTTATATAGAAAGTTTTGCAAGATCCTTCCTTCTGTTCATTACTTTTTTTTAATATTTTGCTTCCCTTTTCTAAATGATAAATACTTGCCGCTTTCTTCTTTCTTTTCTCAAATACTTTCCCATTCTACTATATCCTATTCTATGTAAAAGAAAGTTTGCCACGGGTGGTAGGTTAAGTTTCCATACGTGATTGATAAATATTTCAAGGCAAGGAACTTTTGATATCTATATGAACACACCATTACCACTTCTCCATACTCATAAAAGGTGTCTCTTTTTATTATTACAATTATCAACAACTAATAACATGAAAAGGCGAAGTATAGTTATAGGATAGGATATATTCCTCTTACAATCGTTTATGAGAAGGAAACCTATACTTTCTTCTTTTGGCAACTTGCATGTTATCTTATATTTCTATTATTCGATAAATCATAAAACCATTGTTACTTATTTATGCAAGAAATCTCTTATTTATTTGTTTGTGCCCCAAGGATCTATTTGCAAGAAAAAAAATAGTCTCATGGGCCCTATTTGGGCCGTGGGCTCAGCCCATGCCTCAAACACTATATTTAACAAAGCATTATTGGGACATCAATTCTTGGCTTTAATTTATATAATTTCATTTTCCAAAGTTGAGGATATTACAGTAAACGAAATCCATTCATTCAAAACCAATTATACCATTATTTGTCCAATTATCTTTAATATGAGAAATTGCATTTCTCACCAAATGAACCCAAAAATTGGGGTTGTAACACATACAGGAGGTAGCAGATCTTCAACAGATATATCACTCAAACTAGCTTAAGTAAGGAGATATTAACACTATTTTTTTCATGATTGTATAAAGAATCAATATCAAAACAATAGAATTATTGGGATGGAGGACGCTTCTGGTAATTGGGTTACTGATGACATACAACTTCAATCGATTGTCCACAATAATTTTGTGTCTGTGTTCTTATCTATTTATATATTATCACAACAAGGTACTGATAAAATTTTGGCAAAATTTTATCACATTTGTCCTAAAGAAATGCTCACGTTTAAATCCATTCCTACTATTTTGGAAATTTTATCTTCATTACAGTCTATGGAGCCAAATAAGGTGGTAGTGCCAAATGGGATATTTGTTGGGTTTTATTACATCATTGGAATATTGTGTTAACCTCTTTCATATCTACTATTCAACATGGTTTCTTGGGTCTTCGATTACCTAGTCTTCTATGTAATCCATTTATTATTCTTGTCCCTAAGGTCAAAGTAGTGAGGAAGTGTTCACAAGTGAGACCAATTTCTTTGTCAAATGTCGACCTCAAGCTAACATCAAAAGTTTTGGTATGACATATCAAACCATTCATATCCAAATGGATTTCTTGGCATCAATTTAATTTCATTCCAGGATGCCATATTATAGATAATGTTATCATGGTCCAAGAAATTATTCACAATATGCGACACATCAAGTCAACCTAGTTCATGTAAATTAAGGTTGACTTATTGAAGGCATATGCCATTATGTCTTGGGGATTCATACTTGACACTTCAGTCAAAATAGGTTTACCTTAAAATCTAATTTCTGATATAATGAACTCTTTAAATGGTGGTCAAATTAGTATTATTTGGAATAGAAGAAAGTTACAGATCTTTAAGGAATATAGGGGACTTCATCAAGGAGATCCTATTTGTCCATATCTATCTATTCTATGCATGAACCATTTGAGTCATATCATGGAAGATAATGCTGATCAGGGAACTTGGAGACTGATTAAACTCTCGTCTCAAGGACCTTTCGTGTTATAACCTCATTTTTCCAAATTATGTAATAAACTTTGTAAATTTCATTTAAAGATAAATGAATTTCCATGATTGATGTAATGTGGACTGAAATGGATTTCATGAATAATTGTTTGTATGTTTCTTATTGGGCCTTGTTTTATTTGAGCCCAAATCGATAGAATTAAAGAATACATAAAGAAATCCCATAAAATAGGAAAAGGATATGGAATATTTCCCTAAAAATAGGCTTTCAAGGTAATGGATACCTTGGAGTTCAAGGAACTCAAAATCAGGAAATAATGATAAAAGGATTAAAGAAAAGATGGGAAATGTGATTAATATGAAGATAACTTGCATATTAAGAAAAGGAATCGAATCCTTATTATTATAACTCCGAATTTTGTAGGAAGGAAGAGAAACCTATGATGAAGCTTCCCTCAAAATTTGGTAAAGAAAGGAGTAACCATTTGGGAGATATTAATTATCCAAGTTTCCTTTGATTTGGGAATATAATTCAATTAATTAGGAATTTGTTTCCTTTTTGGTTGAATGCGAATAACGATGATTGTTGGATTCTAATCCAACGAAGTAGGGTTCATCATCCAGAGTCCCAAAGGGACTCGGACTGTAGCGCGTCTCAGGGGATTTTCCCCTTGTTTTCCTGATCGTTACAATGCACGAGCACTCAAGGTCAGAGTCCCTTTGAGTTTGGGAGACCATGGCGGAGATGTTGGACCCTGGTTTTACTAGGTTTTGAGCGAGATCCATGGAACGCCCAAGTGGGCTGGGAATAGGAGTGGCGGAAGGTTTGGGAACCCTAATTGGGACCTCCCCGTGCCTATATAAAGGCACCCCTTGGTTCCTCACACCTTAATGATCTTGACTGGCATCCTCTCGTGTGCCCTGACCTTCTCCTCTGTCCATTTGGACTAGCTCCGGCGAGCCTTAGTCGCGGCGCCGCCGCGCATCTAAGTTAGGAAGAAGAGAGGGGACGACGAGCAGCTGTCGTCCGATCGCGGACCACTGAGGTCCCTTGCGCGATCCAAGGACAGGCCGATCGTGCCGGGGGCAGTGGGGCAGGTCAACGCGAGGCGTCAGATCGAGAGTCCACCGTGGACTCAGGACGATCCAACGGACCAAGGAAGAAGGAAGTGCGCGCACTCAAGTGAGTGGGAGCGACTGACACGGAATGTTGGATCGAAGCGTGGATCCTTGGTACAGCGATCGAACGGTCAAAGCTTTTCGGTAATTGTTCTCTCTGATTAAAATGACAGAATATTGCTTTTTCTTTGCAAATTCGTAGTAATAGCTAGGAACCTCATATGAGAAAACTTTGTATATGAAAGTTGCATAGAAAAATGCAATGAACACAATAAAAATAATTCCAGAACCTAATTCCACTTCGTTTTTCAAAAGTGCTTTATTTTTCTAATAAAGTGTATTAAATATTGATGAGAAACCCTAATAGCATGATTATAGGGTATTTTGGTAAACCAATAGGTCAAATCATCAAGTTTGACTCTGATAATGATAATAGTGGTTTAATTTACTAGTTGATTGCAAAAATGCTTAACTTGGAATTGTAATGTTTAAAAGAAGGTTAATTTGCATGGAAACCCTAATTTGGGATAAAAGGAGATAAAAATCATATTTTTATGAAATAAGGAAATCAGATGTCTAATAAAGGAAATTCAATGAGAAATTAGGAGTTTCATGTAGTTTGATAAAGTAAGGATGATAATGATGAAAGAAGAAGTAAAACCCTAATTTCCAGAAGAAACCCTAATTATGGAATTGAAATCCTAAATTGAATAATGAAATTGGATAATTATTAATAAAAGGAATTGGTACTTTTATTTTAGGATTTCTCTTCCTCATTGCTTGTTGATTGGGTTATTATCTTGGAAAGTGCAATTAAAGGTATGTGGTTACGCTTATGAATATCTCGAGTTAGTTTTTCGAGGTTTTCCGAAGGTTTCATCGATGACATGAATTAACTGTTGGATGAATTTAGTTCATGCAATTATAAAGTGAATATGACTATCACATAATGTATATGCCTTCTAGCTCAATCCTTGATCCTCTCTGTGTCGTAATGGCTGACCTGGTACAAAGGCTACCTAGAGAGTAGATCCACCAGGTCATGAAAGACTTTGGCTGCCTAGAGGGTAAGTCCATCAAGTCACCTTATAGAGGTACCATATAAGTCTTTACAGGGACAACACAGAGTTGTGGATAAGTATGGATTGAGTAGTTTGGCTTAAAATGTAATCTTGATTGTTAAAAAGACTAATTGCTTGATTACATTGTTAGCATAATTGCTTGATTATTGTTTCACCCACATACCAGTTTCGACTGACCGTTGTTTTGTTTGTCGGCAATTTAGGTACAAATCCCAAAGTACAAACAGTAAAGTGACACATTGTGAATTCAAGAATTAAAGAACAAGGAGGAACTAGTTAGAGTAGTTCATCTGTGGTTAGAAGTTTAGTACTTCCAAACTTTTCAAAGGTATGATAAAGAAAAAATTTATTATCGTTTTTCAGTATAGTCTGTTAGAATTTAATAATTGTTATTGGTTATCTGTCGAACCTTTGATCCGGAATTTATGGGTGTGGCTTCGACCTCTTGGTCTCCCTTAATTGGGGGTTATCGGAAGGTGGGGTCGTAACATTTTGTAATGCCTGGGCCCACTTCCCAAGGCTCTAGTAGAGTTTTAGGAATGACGACTGGCCCCACAGACCACCACTAGCCTTAACTGCGTGCTTTATCCTCATGCACGTGTAAGTCGGGGTCAACTTCCCGACTGGTCACCCATCCTAGTACTACTCCCAAGCTAAGCACACTTAACTATGTAGTTCTTTAGTGATGGGCTCCCGGAAAAGGAGGTACACCTTGGTGATATGGGTAGTCCAATCATTCCATTTAAGATCATGTTATCTGAGGCCTCAAATCTTGGGATGTTACAATCTCCCCCACTTAGACTCTTGACGTCCTCGTCAAGGCTCAACTAAATGGTATCAGAGCCATAACCCCTCCAGTAGGTGGGGCCCACATGGGCATGTGGCATGCCAGTCTTGAGCCGTGCGGTCCAGGCAAGTTGGAAAGGGCTATCCGTAGAGACGAGATGGAGCCACCCTTGCGTTGGCAGCTATGGATGGGAGTTGGGTGTCCATGGGCCATTGTGGGTCTGCACTGAAATGGGGTCATACTATGAGGCCATATAGTTGAGCCTTGACGAGGACGTCAAGAGTCTAAGTGGGGGATATTGTAACATCCCAGGATTTGAGGCCTCGGATAACATGATCTTAAAAGGAATGATTGGACTACCCATATCACCAAGGTGCACCTCCTTTTCCGGGAGCCCATCACTAAAGAACTCCATAGTTAGGCGTGCTCAGCTTGGGAGTAGTACTAGGATGGGTGACCAGTCGAGAAGTTGACCCCGACTTGCACGTGCATGAGGATAAAGCACGCAGTTAAGGCTAGTGGTGGTATGTGGGGCCAGTCGTCATTCCTGAAACTCTACTAGAGCCTTGGGCAGTGGGCCCGGGCATTACATTTGGTGTCCCATTTAGCATTTACTGATAACATCATCTTATTTGCAAAGGCTTCTATATGCAATTTAGACACAGTGTTAAATTGTTTTTTGCCTTTGAATAATTTTGTAGCCAATCCATATACTTGGGAAAGAGTGTCATTTCTTTTCAAAATCAGTTGCACATGATCTGGGATGATCCATTGCTGAGAAGGCTTGGATGACCAAGGTAGATGATCTTGAGACATATCAAGGGATTCCTATCTTGCATGGCAGGGTCAAGATGACAACATATGGATATCTACTGGATAATATTCAGACACAAATTCCCCATTGGGCATCTCATATTTAAATCTAGTAGGATGAAAATCTCTTGCTAAATCAGTGCTTGGAACTATTCCAGCATATACTATGCAAACAGAGTATATTCCATTACAAATTTGTGATAGTATTGATAATATGATATGTCAATTTATCTAGAAGGAGAATATATCTCAGAATCCACTGTCCTTAATAGCTTGGGATCATGTCATTTCTCCAAAGGCATCTGGAGGTCTAGGGATTTCATCGATGTAGAGATGGAATAAATCCTTAATTCTAAAGACAACATGGTAGGTTTAAATACACAAATCCTCTACATGGTTGCTAGATCTAAACAATAAGTACCATTCCTTTTTTACAAGGAGGGGCATTTCCTCGATGCCATTTTGGAAACAAGTCGACAACCTCAAGTACTTTATAACTTCAAATAGTTCATTGGTGATTTCTAATGGAGCTGACGTTTCAGTTTGGTCTCAACCACATGTTCCAAACATACCTATTCTTAAATACCTTGTTATTTGCCCAATTCTAATGGACCTTATGCATATAAAAGTTCAATCCTGATTACTTCTATTGGTGAATGGGATGAGACTTTCATATTGTAGTATTTACCACATATGATTGTCAATAACATTATCAAGTTGCCTTTTCCACTGTATAGAAATGATGTGGACAATTCCTCTTAGAATGGGATTGCTATTTGACAATTCTTAGTTTGTTCTGCATATAACTGACTGACTATACCTTTTTCAAGAACTAAAATGGGTTTTTGGAAGGAATTGTGGAGTTTTCCAACTACTACAAACTACAAAATATTTTTATGGCTTGTTATGAATGAAGCATTGATGAAAAATGTTAGGAGTGGTCAAAGACATTTTACAATTGACTCTATATGTCCAATTTGTACTACAACTTTTGAAACTACAATTTATGCTTTACGTGGTTGTTTGAAAATCATGTTCCCAACTTCTATAGTGCACCTTTCTAGGGGTGGTCACACCATGGCATTCATTTAAGTCAACAATATCTATTGTTCACATCCACATGCCATAAGATTTGGTTAAACATAAACAATTTTATATTTTGAGGTCAGCAACCCAATTTATCATCCTCCATTTGTAGCATTTGGAGGGAGGTTGAAGTAGGTGTGGAGGCCTTCAACTTTATGGATATATATAATAATGGACCAAGTTCTTCTATACCAGTGATGAATGACTCATGGTCTCATACACCATGGGACTAGATTAAAATTAATCTAGATGCTTCCACAAGGAATGCTTGATTTTTTACAATAGCAGTAGCAAGATCACATTGTGGTTATGGTGTCATGCATGGTTGGAGTCATTCTCAATTATTCTTTTTCTGTCCTTTGAGCAAAAATTTGTGTGATTTCAGTGGCCCTTAAACACACTTGGTTACAAGGTTGGGAGCGAATAATGATTGAAACACATAGTACACTAGCTATATAAAGATTATTAAGATGAAGGTAACTTGTTACCGGGTTTCAATGCATGGAAATGGGCAATTAGGTGTATCAAAGATCGCTTTAGGACAATGTGTATTCTTCACACACCTCAGTCCACCAATGGTGATGCAGATTTCATTTCTAAGTTACAAGCAACCAGTCAACACTAGACTATGATATGGACGATTGCACCAGTAGGTCTTCATAATTCAATTCCAAATTCTCATTGTAATGGGGTGCATTCATGCTCTCCTATCCTACTGATTGTATGAACTTTGACTGTTGCCTTATAGAAATCTCATAAAGAAATAAAATTATTCCCTAAAAATAACAAATAATCACAAATAATATCCATTATTTCACAAATATTGTTTACAAGATGTATAATAATGCTCCTCTAAGGAGTTACATGAACTTTACATGATAAATAAATACATATAAGAAGAAGTATTTAACTAATTCTCTTTGACTTAATTTTGATGGCTTTAATTGATTTCATTTGTCTCACCAAGTCTTCATACCTTCATATATGATAGGTACCTAAAATAGTGACAATCAAATAAATGGATCAATATATTTCTAAAATGTGTATGTGGGGTGCATACAAAAGTGTGATCAATTAATATAACATATAACCAACCAATTACTTGCAAGAAAGAACTTACATTTTCATTACACAATCTAACCCATGATTGATATGCTAAATTGGGCATTATACCTCCCAGGGCTCATGTGTATCACCCCTTGATGCATGTTATCATAGGATTTAGAATATGATAGCTTACTTTACGTGATACTCATAATGGCATTATAGTTGAAAAAAATAAATAAACATAAATAAACATCCAACAATATATTTAATATTTCCTCAAGAAACCATGGACAGTCTCTGGAAATAAATGCATGTGAGTATTCATAGTCGTAACCATGTACCTCAATGTAGAACCATGCAGATCATGTAATCATACTTCAAATATTTTAAGCATGTATCCAAACATCCAAGAAATTAACATAATCCACCAACATTATCTGTATATATGTATATCCTAAAGTGTCACCATAAACATTCAAACATACTAAACATATGTCCTAAATTAGGGTTTAGGGTTATCTCAAGTTTAAATAAAAAATAAGTGTACCAAACCCTAATTCCATCACATCATGATTCATTGGTGTTACAAACCCATATTAGACATTAGGTGAAACTCTAATTATCAGATCTAGCATATCATTGTGTAATGAACACCTAGATTCGATTATTTGCATTAGTGACATAACAAGTTATGATCTTTGGTATCAAAACCCTAATTGTACATTTATAATGATTATAATGTAGAAACCCTAATTATTCATGACAGTCTTGGATTCTCAATAGGGGATTCACTCCCTACTAAATTGAAGGAATGAACCATCTATTCCAAACACACTATGAGGGTATGCTGGAATAGGTGTATATCTTTTTCTCAATTCTCAAATGATCATATACAAAATACCAATGTATAGAATTAGAAAATAAATCAACTATATTCAATTTTGCAAAAGTTCATCATCATCTCCCATATAGGGTTTACATGAAAGTTACAACATAAGGATCTAAGTAGAGGGATATCCAACTATCTCAACTCTATCTCCCAATAGATCCACCTAGTAGGTCAATGTGACAGAGCGAGTTTTCATGTTATTTTCTCTCTCATATAGTTTTTGTTTCTCAAATTATTGTCAAAGGTACCCCCAATTATCTGCCTCACTAATTCAACCGAAATGAGTCACCAATTTCATAAAAATGCAAACCCTAGTTTCATACGGAGATAAACTATATATATTAAGGAATATAGTTAAATGATATAGTCAACCTTTGAGTTTGACCCTTAAACTTATACCATATTTAGGTGAAAATCATAATGAAGCTTCATTTAAAATTTCATTCTAATTGGATAAACCATTTATGAGATATACACTTTAATAACTAGGTGCATTATTCCATTTATTATGTCTAAAGACCTAAGTTCTGATTATTCGATCAATATACATGACATTTGTGTGTCACACAACCACTTATCACCTGATCGTGAACCTTGGTCGGTCTCACATCAGATTTGAGTCACCCAATCTGGCTGCCCATGGATTAGATGAGAATGTGATGGTACAGACTTCATCTCTAACCTCCCTGTATGACCCAACCTCGGCTCCAACAGATCGAGCTCGTTGCCCCGATCATCCGCGACCTATCTACCCACCTGATCACAATTCAAATAGGATATTTCTCTCCCTCTCTCTGACATGAGCTCAATGAACCCTCACACATCACCCCTAACCCTTAGATGGGCGAGAACGATCCTCAAATCCTTGCGTCTCTCACCTATAGGTGGCACCAATTTTAGGGATTTCCCTTCTGAGCCTCCTCATGCCTATTTAAGGCCCCCCCCACAACACCGCCTATGACGACCGCTATCAAATTGGCAGCCAAATCACATAGTAATTACGCAGAATAACCATTAGCAGTGGATTAATGAAAATCACTAAAAATTAAAACCATTTTGCAAAAAGATCCATTGCCAGGAAACTCTTAAGGGAAGAACCAAAGCAATATATACATCATGGTTCACATTGTACATACATTGTACCATCTAATCTCGAGGAAATCATATACCAGTTGCTTTGCCCAAACATATACATAAGCAACATAAAACCTCAAGGCATATAACCTAAAATCTTAGATCATTTATAAAACCATTACGGACTAACTCCCAAGGACCTGAGAGTACAGAGACGACACATAGGAATTCTATCTAAAAGACATGATAGACAACACACTCAACATGAGTTGTTACTACTGTCCTTGTTATTGTTGTCCTCCCTCTGCAATACAATCTCTACCTCCTTGTCCATGTCCACCTAAAAATGTTGGGACCAATGGGGTGAGATAAAAGTCCCAGCGAGAGATATAACTCTCCGCCAACAACATTATTATCATAGGTAAATAGTATAAAATTGAGCAGATGATCTTTTATATTAATAATCAAGATTAATCACTATTTATAAGTAGAACAGAGCAATATCATATTTTAAAGAAATGCAACTATATATGATAGAGCAGTAAATCATCTATTCACTTTATAAGAAATACAAAGAACGCATATAACATCTATCCATTTAAGATGTATAAAAGAAGCGTAACATCAACCAATGTTTCCGTATTCAATCCTTAAGCAAATACGCTACACGACTGATTAAATATTTACAATCACACTTATACCTAGAGGAGATGTGGTATACCGCTCATGCTCCAACCAACCACCGCCTAGTCAAAATCGGTATCATACAAGGTCAAAGGAAGAGTTGTATTCCAAGACCTCACCTATCTCAGTCAGTACAAGACCACTTGTAGTGACATCATGTGTCAAACTGCAATTAGCTTGCTAGGGTATAGTGGCATCTTCACTATAAAGTTGCAGTCGCAACATGCACTCTCTTCAGGGAGATCACACAGCAACCCTGGTATATTTTCTTTTTCTTTGTGGAGATCACACAAAAACCCCGGTATATGAGGGAAAGATCACACAACAGTCCCTATTTGGACGTAAGGATATTTTCGCCCATCACCCCCACATATTCAAAAATACTCTTCGAGTTAAACTCATTTCACCATTCAGCAAATTCTGACACTAAATGGATCTATGGCCAGGGCAACTACATGATAAGGTTCCACTTGATTAATAAGGTACATTACAGTAACTTTTAGCATCAACCAAGTTACAAGCATGAATTATAACAGATGCTACAAAGAAAGGTGTAATACATACATTAAGTACTTTCATAATCTTTGGAACACATTGAATGTATAACACTCAGGATCTTAGTCCCTTATCACATTACTAGGGATTCTCATCCCTTAACGTTATCATCATCATGATTTCTAGCTCTGGGTATTCAGACCCTTAGTTTGTCACCTCTTATTAGGTAACTATTACCTCTAGGTCCTCAGACCCATGTATACATTATACTTGTTGCACAAGTATTTCACATGGCTCACAAGGCCTATTTAATATGTATCATATGAAATATCATAGCTCATATCTGGCTATGCTCATCATCACATGATACCTGCATGGTTAGTATTTCATGATAAAAATAATATCAAGTACATATCATCACCATGCAATACAAGGGAAATGCAACCTTCCCATTATTAGGGTTAGGGTTTCCCTTTTTAGCCGATTAGGGTTTCAAGTTCATATTATCCAAAATCAAAACCCTAATTCATATCTCCACACATATTAGGAGCATACACTAATATCATAAGTATTCAATCATAATCATAAATGATTATCACACAAAGTATGAGTAAATCTCTCATACTCACTAGAATATTGATTACATCATACTTTATTAAGTTGGTTTAACCCTTTTCTTAAGGTACATTGGCCTACACTTATCAAAATGCATTAAACTCTTTACATCTTAATGTATAATTTGACATAACACACTTCATGTGTTACTCAATCAAGTATATCAATTTGAGGTGCTTACCTCCATATTGGTTTTGAGGTGCTTCCACCATATCGGGCAAGAGGTGTGTGCTTCTACCATATTAGGAAAGAGGGGTGTACTTCCACTATATCGGGCAAGAGGTGTGTGCTTCCACCATATCGGGCAAGAGGTGTGTGCTTCCACCATATTGGGCAAGAGGTGTGTGCTTCCACCATATCGAAAAAGAGGTGTGTGCTTCCACCATATCGGGCAAGAGGTGTGTGTGTCACTTATATCGAGTTACTCAAGTGTAGGGTTTTGCATATCGGGTTAGACCCTTATGCTCATACATTTTCAAACCTTCAAAGTATCAACCTACTATGTGTTTAGTGATAGCCTAGACAACTGGTTAGTCCTTTTTCAACCAACCCAAAATTACAAAATGATAGGGGTGTGGGGTTCCAAGGTATAACAGATTTCATATCACCATATTGAGTTTCATCACCATATCGAGTTAGAGGTGCTTCAACCCGATATCGGTTTGTGCCATGATGATTTCATCATCATCAAGCTCTATACTTTTATCCCTTACTATTCTAGTTCATGGACAACAGTCATGTGCAACTATTAAAACTCATAGATTCATCAATTATTCATTAAAAATAAAAATTAAAAGTAGATCAACAAGTATAGCAAGATTGAAGGTGAATAATAACATGATTGGGTTCAAGTTATATAACCTACCTCAAGAACAACTTCAAAGCTCCAAACTCCAACACTTCACGTTTGCAAGGTTGAAGATGAACTTATTAAAGATCCAAGACTTGTTCACAACTCCTCTTTAATGCACAAATAGTTTGCAAATAAACTCAAACTTGAAAATTAAACTCTTGTTGAGTCTTAATTACTTTTCAAAAGATTATAACAAGTTTATAAATAACTTACTTAAGCAAAACTTCTAGGTTTATTCCATAACCCAGGTCAGGGATGTTACACCACCGACCTCCCTTTAACCATCCTCAACTCAAAAATGCCCCGAAGGATCCCTCATCATCCTTAACCTGAAGCTCCATCACCTTCACTTAACTTGTACCTTCGCTCTCCCTGGGAGCCAACACCACCTAATTCCCAGAGCCCACACACTCCTGAGGCCTCAACAAGAAGACCTACATCACCGGTTGGAGTCGAAAAGGCCCATAGGTGTGGGTCAACAAGCTTCTCCATTCGATCTTTGAAGATCTACCACTAGCGAGGTCCAAAGCTCCACCAAGATTCCTAGAGATTGTAGATGCATCACTGGACCCTTACAGAGCTTCCTGACCCCTCAATTCAACGAGAGGGGAGGTACGACACTAAAATACCTCACCTTCTTCTCTACTTGTTTTGATCAAAGCCCAAGCCACAGTCAACCTCCAATGACCATTCTAGGATCCTCAACACTGGCGTGGCCTCACGAGATCAACTAACACCTTAGCACACACCCAACACCCACCTAGCTACCCTGAACCATCACCACTTCCCCTTTGTTCAAGCTACTTCCATGGCATGAGTAGTAGAACAATACAATTGAGGAAAACCATGATTTGATCATGCCCTATCACGATCAAGCATTACATTCCCAAGGGCTTTTAGGTCCTTTTGAACCCCGCTCGACCCTCTCACCCAAAGGATGGCTTGGGGGTCAGGACAAGGATCTGCATAGTCAGATCCCTCCTCTGATCTGTGAGGCCCAATCGAAAATCCCTTTTTTATTTTACTTTTAGCTTCTAGCCTTTTTATGATTGGTGGATGTTATAAAATTTCTTATAAATAGATTTAGTATTCAAAAAATTCCCATCAAATATCCATGTTCTCAAAAAAATGAGAACCTATAATTATCACATGTACCTAAATCCAATCTAAGAATTGATACACTCCTATATGTCTTTAATCAATGTCCTTTTATTAATTAACTTATAGAATATGAATATGAAAACAAGGATTAGTATTTCTGGAAAAAAACCCTGAGACAACAATCTGATGATGTGTCCTATGACCCAAAACCCTAGGTTTTTATCAATAATGGACTTACACTCCCTAATTCCACATGTTTCTTTCTCTTTCAATAATAATGAATAAGGAAATATTAATCATCCTAAATACCTGAATCCACTCTCCAATCCCTGACCTAAGGATCCTCCCTCAAATATCATGATCTAAACCCAAGACACTAGATGATAACCCTAGTGAGTCCAAAACCCTAGTATGAAGTGTTGAGAACACACAATGACATTAGGTCTTTATTTTCTTTTAGGGTGTTCTACTCTTTTATTCTGGACTTGTTGAAATCCATATATGAGACTCAAGGTATGTGGATATAATTATATGATTGGTTTTCTGGATGGAAATATGCATGAATACTTGCTTGTATTACTTTCATAGAATTGCTTGGATGTATGTATATTATTGTACACTTCCACCTTGAAAACTAAGGACATTAAAGAAAGAAAATATAGTTACTTATGGTGTTCATTAATATACCTATGAGAGAGGGAAAGCATTAATGTTGACTAGCAGCATCCTAGGGTACATGGTATACGTAGATATCCCTAGAGTACAAGGTACACAGGGAATGGGCCCAATAATATATGCAATTTTGTGCTAAGTCCACCATAGTAATGCATGTTCATTGAAATATGATTAATAACTTGGTTTTACCTGATTCTCCGCCCTAATACAATGTTTTATTTTTCTTTATTTCTCAAATATTTCATTATGTAAGTTACTATACAAGTATTTCAACCATGTACCAACTTTTTTGGATTCATCTGTTTCCCATATTTTCTAGGTACAAAGAACAAGTAATGCACTTTAAAGTACCTGAAGACACTAAAGAAAGTCCTTGGAGGATATTTAGCTATATGGATGACTCATCTCTATTTTTGTGTTTTAGAGAGTTGCATTTCTTTCTTCTAGATGATGTATAGGATATCTACATCCTATGTACTTTCTTTCCTTAAGAACTAGTCTTTTCTTCTAGTGAATAATGTAACTATGACAACTTTATCTTATGAATGAAAGTTTGTTTGGATACTTATATGATATTTGTGAACAATGATATGGCTTCCATGTATTCTAGATGAGAATCACAAGTCCTTATATTTTCCTTCTTGACATCTTATAGATACGAGTGCAAACATATCTAGCGAATGTCAAAATGGAAAGTATATAGGAATTGGGGTCATCACATTCCATGTCACCAAGTTCGGTCTTCAAAGTCCTAAACCTGGGTTTGGAAGCATATCCAAGCAGAAGGAGAAAAATTAGAAGATATCAACATAATGGCTAGTATGTGCATATTAAATATGAATTGATCAATATAAGGAATAAAGGACTTCAAATAAATGAGGCTTCCCATTGAAGAGGAAAGTACCACCCAAATGGGTATCAAAAGAATATGAATTTTAAAAGATGATACATAAGAAGAACACTTGTCACTAAAAAATATAAAAGTTGTGCCTCAAAAGCACATATAAAGTCTGGGCACAAAACTCATCATAGCAATATCAACCTACAATTGGTATGCATGCCTTGAGAGCCATTCATATGATGATTGGGATAAGGCATTAGATACATGATTTGATTATTAACAAAGGCAAGCTTCCAATTTATGTTGTATATTCAGTTATGAGATAATGAATAACATAATAAATGTCTAGAGAATCATATTACTCAATGACGTAAGTATTCAAGTTAATAACCTTATGGATGAGATCATACAGATGTTAAGAGTAAACATACATATTCTCATTATGTCCTTGATCGATTGTTATTGTGGAAGGTCGATAGACAATAATAACACATAAGATCGGAGTGTGATTTGGTTGATGACTAAATCTCATTAGTCATGATATGGAAATATCAAACCTAGCACACATATACATGTTAGAGAACAGTGTACTAACACATGGAAGCCATCATCATGGAAGTCATAATTATCTCTCATAATGATTGTGGTGGTTGTGGTTCTTAGACCTAAAATCACTGCACTCATCATATGTCGTTTGGTACACTTTGACATCATCAAACGTAGTCCTAAAACATGGGTTGTTATAAAAGTGATGATTGGGTGACTTTGACACATGGGGACTGACTGTGAGTGATACATATGGGATTTGTCCCTCCGACATGAGTATGATATCCAATGCCACTTGATTAGCGAGATTAAGAAAAGTATGTCCATACACATGTGAGGCAATATGTGATATTGAGCTTACATATATCTCATGCAGTATGCTCTGGTTCAAGGAACAAGATTGAATAATAATGAGGATGACTGCTCTATGCCTCTAGTTCAATCTGGATATCAGTGACAAAGGAAACATACAAACACTATTAGACCATACACAAATTGTAGGTTGAAGTTGCTCCCCAACTTTCCATTCACTTGGGTAGCAATGATGTGTGACTAGGCACCGCTCATTACTTGTGATATCATAGGCTAGTTATGAACATTGACCTCCAATGTGATATGGGACCTATAGGTTCACACACATAGGAACTCATCTATAAGAGGAGTTTGATCTTGAATGATAATTGAATTTAATACTAATGTGTTTAGGTATTTGAATTCACACAACAGATCACCTGGCTAGGCTGCCAAATAATTAGTTCAAGTGTTGAGATTGTTGTTCAGACTAATTGTATTGTACATTGGTTGCAATTCTGCCTGGCTTGGTCTGTGAGACACCCTTCCCTCTTGTGCAAAATGCACATCTGGACTGGTGTGAGATGCCCATCTCAGATGCACCAAACGACTGTCTCAGGGGTGCAATTTGATTGCATCAATAATTGGTGCTACGTCAAGTCGAGTACTAATTGGAATTGAATTGCCAACATATGTTCAAAACTGGAAAGTACAAAATGACCATCTCGTGTGTGATACGGCCATCTCGCTGGGCGAGACGGCCATTATGGAGCACGTAGGTCGCGGAACTTCCAGATTTGTTGCAAAAATACAAGATCTTCTGGTTCTTTACACTGTCACTTTAGTCCCATATTGGTTGGGGATTGGGAACCCTGGTCCTAACCCCTCCTATATATAGAGGGGTACTGGGGGCTTCCCAGAACACAACTACAACACAAACAATTGAGAATTAGTTGCTCTGACAATTGTTGTCCTCTCTGGTTGTGGTAACCATGAGAGCTTAGGCAAGTCCTACCCGACTAGGGAGGGATAGCCACAGGAGAGAAACAACTGAGGATCATTGTTGTGGGAGAGCATGTTGGTGACTAGTACTCCAATGGGAGGGACAACTCCTTACTATTCATTATAGCATGACGACAAGAGTTCTAGTTGGTCTGTATGGACTACTCTAGAGGCAGGAATCCTTCCGCTACTGCTAGGAGGGAATCACCAACTCGCAATCTATGGTGAGATCTGAGGAGCTGGTATGACATTTTTCTGAGTCTACTGTACATGGAGGAGCACCCAGATGAGTCTAAGTGCAACCAGGAGTTGCACAACCATTGTCTAAGATAGAATGCACATCTTCATCGATGGGGATTGTCACTGGACTTGGTCCATGACCTGGTATATCTTTGTGAAACCATCCTTCCCATTGTATTGTTATTTACGCGATCTGCTGGTTAATGAGACATATATTAGTAAAATTTTTGTTTCCGCTACCTTTCTGATGTTGTATTTCCCTATAGTTGTATCAGAGCCACACCAATTAATTATGTTTTAAGATAATCGATAAGATCAAATTTTTGTGTTATCGAGTTTATTTATTGCATGTATGCAAATATTTAAAAGTAGTTGATGTGCACGTCTGTCTAAATCACCACATAAAGAACCCAAATGAATATATATATATATAAATATATATATATAAATATATAGGGTACATATTCACTACCCGCATGGGTAACTAACTTTATTTATTCATGTATTTATTTTGTAATAGAAAGGTACATGTTTATAATGAGATAGACACTATTTGTAATGAGATGACCACATTTGTAATACAACACTCGTTTTGTATTACATGTCTAATTACAATAAAAATGATATTTATGATAGCTATATATATATATATATAAATTTGGATCTCATTACAAATGATATCTATCCCATTACAAATAGGCATCTTTCTATTACAAAATATATCCATGGGTAACTAAAGTTAGTTACCCATGAGAGTAACGAATGAACACACACACACACACACAAACAGATATATATATACATATATATATATATGCAATTTAAACGCATCACAATAAAATATGTTTTGATGGCAGATTTGAAGCATGGTTATGGCCAAAACCCCAGGTCTGTGCATGCATGGTTTTCCTCATTTATTCCTTTTGTTAATCGGTATGCGTATGAAGCCTCCCTCTCCTTTTCAAATGTAAATTAATGTTCTTCTTCCTATTTCCCCTCAAATATAACTTGAGCTTTTCCCCATACACATTGTAATAAGAAATGGGATAATTTTAATTTATGTTTCAACGTGAGATGATGATCTGCCCAAAGACAAAATGAGTGTCTGGTGAGATGACTCAATGATTGACTAGAGGACTGAGGAGGCCAGATGACAGGAGGAAAAACCCAATCGAATGGTGGCCCAATCAACCGACTGGAGGTGTCTAAACGTTGCTTAGACCTTAGAACCAGACGATTGCGTAAGAAGAGCCCAACCGAGTAACCAGGAGGCAAGCCTATCGGTTTGAGTTGAACCGATCAAACTACATCGGTTTGAGCACAAATATTCACCAACAATAAGTTTCATATGATGTGGACCATAGGTGGTAGTGATTCCTTGTAGCTCCAAGGAATGACATTAATATGGCCATAACTATCACTTGTGTGTTTTATTTAATGCATTTTCTCATTTGTGGTTATAGAATTTATACGATATGTACCATATATATGTGGTGATTGGATAAATTATATGTATTTATATAAACTCCCTCAAATGTAATGTCAAGTCTTATATTCTTTCCAAAAGCAGTACACATGAAAATCTTGATCTACCAAGCATGGACTCCCCAAGGGAGGTGCGCCATTTATCTCTTAGAAGTGTGATGGTAATAATGTGGGCCAGCCAAGCGAGGTGTATTATTATCATGTCAGCTTTTGGGTCAGGCTTGATTGGTAATTCTTAGAGAGTCAAGGCCCAGAGGCATGTAGCATATGATGCAATTGGCATGATTGCCTACCTTAATAATTGGTCATGAGTGCCAGCATTGGTTGGGTATTGATGCAATTGTTTTGGATTTTGGCCCACTAGAATATTGTAAGCTGTAATATTTTCAATTAACATTGAGGGCTATCAATTCCAATAAACTAGTGTGAGCAACAATAATTAAAAACCTAATTAATATCATCAAATTAAACCAAATAAAACATGTTTTGAAAATGTTGCAATATTTCTTTGTAGAATCAAATGTCAAACACAAACATGTTCAAATTGCAATCAATCCTTAATAAGGACAAAATGGGGTAAAGTTCCAAAATTGGTTAAGGACTTTGAGAAATGTTCTCATCAATGAGCGAAAGCTCTATATCCTTGATAGATCAATGCCAGAGGAACCCACTCCAAATGCACCTAAGGCTAAATGGATGCTTATTGGAAGCATGCCAATGATGCAATGGACATTTGAATACCTAATGCTTAGTTGTAAGAACTATGAGTTGCATGGAAAACATGAAAACATGCACATTTGCGAGATGGTAACACAACTTGAGAATCATGTAAAGCAAAGGACTTATAATGTCTCCAAAGTTCTAATTGAGTGCAAGCTGACAAAGGGAGGTCCAGTAGAACCCCATTTGATCAATATGATTGGACATGTAGAATGATTGGGATTTCTCTTAGGTCAAGAGTTTACCATGAATATGAATATGCAAGCGATTCATGAATCATATAGTCAGTTTATCAAATGCATGGCATGTTGATGCCAAAGCAAGGAAGAAGAAGGACAAATTTGTGATGGTGATCAGTAGAAGTGAGTCCTAAGGCAAAAGCTAGGCCAAGAAATGTTCTAAGGCTAAGCTGAAGCCCAAGTCTTCTGCACTCAATATATGGAGAAGGGTAAGTGTAAAACAAAGTATGTCCTTTTCACTTAAAGGATAAAGAAAGGAAAGTGTCACCATTGTCACCTACCTGGACATTGGGATGAACTATCCTCTTTAAAGAGGATCTCAAGAAGAAGATGGGGATAGAGATCTCTACTTCAAGGCTTGAGAAGTAGTAAGCTAGAACTGTGCGGAGCAAGGGTTGCAACCACTACAATTGGAAGTTGTCATTCATGCGCACATTATATTGCTATTATATTCTTGCTATTAATGAAAACATTATATTATTTGTATGATAAGATCATTATGTTTCACTTTAAAAGATATGATCTTTTATGTCAATGCCCTATGTCTCACCAACTATACTTGATAGTTTTAAAGACAAATGTGTATGACACATACACTAAATGACTTGATAACTCAAACAAACTGAATGCCTATAGAAATGTCATCTAGAGCGCATAAATGGGAAATGCATTTCTAGAATTCATTTGATGGTTATCTAAACTCTTTTGGCTATTGAATCAATAGAGACATGCATGTATTATTTGTTGTGCAATATGATAAAATCATCTGCACTAGATGTAGTGGGAGATAGACTATTCCATTAGGACTAGTACATATTGATGTACATAGACCTTTTTGGAATGAATGCTAAAGGTAGTTTCAAGTACCTCATTATATTTACTGATACGATCAGTAGATATTGAAATTTGTATTTAAAGAAATAGATGTATGAATCTCTTGAAGTGTTCAAGGATATTATGAATGAAGTACGTAACTCACTTGGTAAAGTATTAAGATACATTGATGTGATCAATGTTGAAATATTTAACCAAGAGTTTGAGGACCTTCTGGAGACATTGTGATAGTGTACCACATTGAACTCCACATGAATCATACTGATGTGTTAGAAAAAAGGTATCACACCCTATTAAGTCATGGTGAGATTATCAATAAAATCTAGCCGATCTTACAATTTCTTTTGGGCACATGCTTCACACCAATATGATGTACCGTCTAAAATGGATCAAAAGACACCATATGAGATATGGCATGGGAGGAGTCCCAATGAGTCTTTTTGTAGTGATTAGAATTGAAGGCTTATATAAGAAAATTGTTTCTTAAAAGCTTTATCCATAAATCACATAAATGTTATCTTGTTGAATACTACTTATATTCCAACCCGACACCAAAGTGTTTGTTGATAGGATGGCTGAATTCCTAAAAGGGAACTTAGTTCCAAAGGAATCAATGGGAGTAAAACTAGAACTCAAAATGTTTGAGTCAAACAAGAAAACATAGAACCTAAAGAGGTACAATAGGGACAAGGAGAATCACAAGTTGTTGTGGAATCTCAAGTTCCTTATGTAAACACAGAACTCATAGTTCTAGTAGAACATGACTTAAGTTTGAAAGATTATAATATTTTATAACTCAAAAGGTGGCGAGTTGATCATAGAGATGAGTCAACAACCTACATAGAAATGATTGAGGGATCATAATCTGAGAAATCGCTCGAGGCCATAAAGTCAATGATGGACCCCATGTAACCAAGAAGGTATGACCTTGGTGGATTTGGGTTATCTAAGAAGACCAACATGAAAAGGTAAATTGGTTGAAAAGAGTTTCAAACTAGTTCAAGATGTTGGACATGGTGAAGTACTTTCACCAGTTACCATGGTTAAATCTATCTAGATCATGCTTGCTGTTGCAACTTAATATGATTGTGAGATTTGGCATATGGATGTGAAAACTACATTCCTTAATTGGGATAATTAAGAGGATGTGTATGTGACAGATCCTAATGGGTTTATAAATCAATTAATTCAAATAAAGTCTTTAAGCTATTAAGGTCAATCTATGGATTGAAGTAAGCATCTCAGTGCTAAAATCTTATATATGACAAGACAATCAAAGGGTTTGACTTGAGTCAAAATGAAGATGGAATCTGTAACTACAAAAGATTTAGTGGGAGCATATTTTATATTCCACAAAATGATGTGAAATAACGTACTTATCCTATAAATGTTAAAACAGGACAAGGAAAGTAGATTCTATAAGAATATTTTTGGTGAAGCATCCTATATGGTACGAATCGAGGTCTATAGAGATAGATATAGAAAGCTTCTTGACCAAAGTAAGAGCACATACATTAGCAATATGGTGAAGGGTTCAACATGTAAGACTCAGTGAGAGAAAATTTGTCCATGTTCCATGGAGTTAATATTTCCAGTGCCTAGTGTCCCAGTTCTTATAAAGAATAAGAACACATGGATAAATGTCATTGGATCTATCTTGAATGCAATTTTATGTACTTATCTCATTATCTCATATGTATTGGACATGATGAGAAGATATCCAATAATCTCATATGTATTGGACATGATGAGAGGATATCCAGTCATTTGATATGCATTTGACATGATGAGAAGACATATATATACCTACCTAGAAATCTTGTATGTATTGGAAATGACAAGAAGGTATATGTCAGATGCCAATGAGAGTCACTAGACTACCATAAGGAATATCCTTCGGTGCTTGTGAATCACTTAAATGATTGGTGATGCGATGATTTTGAGTCGCATTTAGAGACCTATTTCATATGTGTTTTGTGCTTTAATTACTCATTTTCATGGATATTATTGCATAATTCACTTTATTTGGTCTTTGCCATCATTTTATATCAAATCCCCTTTGTTTTACTATTTTGAGCATTATTTATCATCTTATTATAAATTGTGTGGATTTACTTGGGCTTGTTGTGAAATTTCAGGAAAAACAAGTATCTGCTTCCGTCGATACCATCGACGGAAGTCGATACCATCGACCAAGTCACAGGTTGTCAGCCGAGAAAAGCAATATAGTGTCGATACCATCGACTCAAGTCGATGCCATCGACACAAGGAGAGCTACAGCGTCGCTAAACGACAACAACCGACGCTAAAGGAGTCGATACCATCGACACGCAAGTCGATGGTATTGAGATCACCACAGGCGCTCAGAATAAAAGAAAGGAAAGCTGCCGCTAATCCGCTGGGTCGATACCATCGACCCGCGTCGATGGTATCGACGCCGACAGATATGCGTTGGATCTGTTTTGATCTCGATCGGACGGCTGTTGTTATTTGACGACCTAATTAGGGACTTATACCTAATGACGGCCGCCCAGACGTGAGGATATTAATTTTTGGATTGCACGAGTGCCGAGGAGGAGAGAAAGGAGAACGGAGGCCGAGAAGCTCATCCCGGTTGATTCGGATGCTGCCGAAGACGATTTCCACCACCGACAGGCGGGGAAAGCTCGTGTTCTACGCCAAGGATCCACCGGTTCTTCTCCGTTCAGGGGTTTTTCCCATCTATTTCACGTTTTTCTTATGAATTCCCCAATTTCTACCATGTATTCGTGTAAGATGAACATGAGAGGCTAAAACCCTCAATCTTTAGGACCGGGAGTAGCCCGGGGATACATTGTATGATGATTTTAGATTGATAATTCATATTTTTCTCTCATATCCGTGGTATAAATTCGTTTTCTCTATTGCTATTGTTATGCTTGATCACCATAATAATAAATTAATGCCCTTAATCACTTCGACAGAAGGATTAACGGTTGAAAAGAGACGAATTCTACATTAATTAATAAAACCCTTGACAAAGGAGTTGTAAAATTAATGGTGGGAACTGAGGGACCGATCTTAATGCGCTTAGTTTAGGGGAATGATTACTATGATGATGGAATCAACCTAAATCTAAGTAGTGGATTACACCACGACAGTGGGTAATTCTCATTTCAGGCCACTACCCGGATAGAGAGAGAAGTGTGAGGTATTATATGAAATCTAATACAATGTTGACCCGCGGTGAAACCGCCATCCTAAAGATATCCCTTTGAATTGATTAAATTAACCTTTAATCGATTGTTTTCTTTGTTTGATTTTTATTTTCTTTTAAAGTTCAACAACAAAACCCTACTTTGTTAATCGGCCTAGCTGATTGCGATTAGTTAGTAGAAGTCTCCAATAATTCACGTATCCCTGAGTTCGACTCGGGCCTCACAAGGCCTATATTACTCGACGCGTATACTTGCGTTTAAGCGCGTAGTAAAATACACGTCAAGTTTTTGGCGTCGTTGCCGGGGATACGGCGAATTATTGGCACTTTGAGTGCTAAGAGCGGCCATTCTAGGCCACATTTTTTTTTATTAATTTTAAAACAATTTCAAAAAAATCCTTTATTTTTCTATAATTGTGTTGACTCGTTCAAAGCATTGTACTGAACCTCTATTTCCATATTTCAGGTGCTTTGCATGGTGCACACACGTAGTCGAGACTACGTGAATCGCACACCTGAGGTTCCATCTGTGGGACCAGAGGACGAGGATTACTACGAGGAGGAACACCAAAGTGATATAAATTCTGAATCTGAGCAAGAACAAGCAGAAGAAATGGCTGAAGCACAGACAATTTGGGAGAAGATCAAGGCGTCTTCTTCCTCAACATCAAAGGGGCCCATAAAGAAGCAGGCGATCAACATACCGACATACAAGATCGACCCGGCACTGATTAACTTGGTCAAATCTAACGCATTTCACGGGCTGAAAAATGAAGATCCAGTGGCACACATTAGTCAATTTGTTGAAAATTGCGATATGGTGAAGATCGACAGGTTCCCGCAAGATGCGTTGTATCTCAAGTTATTCCCAAGTTCCTTGGCTGGAGTAGCAAGAGAGTGGCTTCATAACCTCGACGACGAGTTTGTTGAATCATGGGATCACATGGTGGAGGTTTTCTTTGAGAGGTTCTTCCCTCCTGAGAAGACCAATGATATGATCCGGAAGATCCACAATTTCACCCAACAGGCGGGTGAAACCTATTCTGAGACTTGGGAGCGATTCCAAGTCATGTTGAGGAGATGTCCACACCATGGACTGGACAAGGAAACCCAAGTGAAGATCTTCTACTTTGCTCTCTCCGAGCATGATAGAAGCAATTTGGACTCGGCCGGTTCAGGATTTTTCTTGAACAACACTGATACAAGATGCTGGGAGATATTGAAGAACATGGCTAGGAAACAGTCATGGGGCGACAGAGGTGCAGTAGAACATGTCAAGGCTGCCGGTGAATCCAGAACAGTTAGGGAGCTGAATGACAAGCTAGATCTTCTAGCCAAGAAGCTGCTAGCTAAGGAAGATACATCTGAGGATGAGGAAGCCCAAGTGAAGTTCATGCAACAACAGGGCTATAGAAACAATGACTATGCCTGGAGAAAGGATAAAAAGTTTTCATGGAAGGATCCGAACAATTTTCTGCAGGATCCGGATGCCAAATCACAGCAAAAAGCTGAGGACAAAA
Source organism: Alisma plantago-aquatica (assembly GCA_963693085.1). Taxonomy (NCBI): domain Eukaryota; kingdom Viridiplantae; phylum Streptophyta; class Magnoliopsida; order Alismatales; family Alismataceae; genus Alisma; species Alisma plantago-aquatica. Next base: position 87,186,633 of record OY856414.1, on the reverse strand, counting down.
ACACTGAATTGCTAAGTCAAATGGTTCAGCAAAACCAAGAGATGATGACCATGTTTGGTAAACAATTACAATCTCAAGGTGACATTCTAACCAAATTTGGGCAGACGTTGCAAAGCCATGGAGCACAAATGCGGGCATTAGAGATCACCGTGGCACAGATTTCAAATGAAGTGGCGGCCATCAAGCACGCCAATCAACAGAAACCAGCGGAGAATGCGAACGTGGCTCAAGTACATCACCAGGTTAAGTACATGTCGGTGGTAAGAAATGAGGAATTTCAGGTGCAAGAAGCTGTAGAAGAAAGAAAAATGACGTTCAATGTGAATGCAACACCGGCGATACCGTATCCACGCACTTACTATAGATTGCCGGGCGGAAACCATTTCTTCAGAAAATCAGAGAGAGTTGTGAGTATGGTCTCTCCATCTAGGCAAGAGGAGCAGGTGCAGGTTGTTTGTGCACATGTGGAGACATCTAAGGCGAGAGAGGAACCACAACAAGCTGATACTTTTGAGGATGTCTTGCCAAAGCCCACGCCGGAGGGAGTAATAGAAGCAAGCTTAGGGGAGGTACCCCCGAAAAGCTCTTATGTGCCACCTCATAGGCGTGTTGAGGCAGCAGATGTGTCAAATCCGGTAAATCCAAAGTCAAAGAAAGAGCATCGTCACTTTAAAAAATTCCTGGAGATATTCCGAAAACTCCACATCAATATTCCATTAGTGGAGATGATCGAGAAAGTACCCGCCTATGGGAGGTTCATCAAGGAAATCATTAATAAGAAGAGGCGGATAAAAGACGATGAAATTTATTGGATGAATGAGACTGTGAGCTCTATGATTCACGGGAGTGCACCAAAGAAGAGAAAGGACCCAGGAGGTTTTTACATACCGTGCTCAATAGGTGGTCAACATGTTTCTAAAGCACAATGTGATTCCGGCGCTAGTATAAATCTCATGCCTTTGGCTACATTTCAAAAGTTGGGGTTAAAAGAGATAAAGCAGTTGGCTGCAACAATTGAATTGGCAGATGGGTCTACCGTGAGACCCTATGGAGTATGTGAAGATGTTCTCGTCAAAGTGGATAGATTCATATTTCTGGTGGATTTTGTTGTCATGGATATGCCACCACTCCAAAGTTGTGAAATTCTCCTTGGAAGACCGTTTCAAGCAACGGCGGATGTCGTGACTGCCTTAGGGAGGGGTACTTTATCTTTGGGCATTAGAGGAGATCGTGTTGAATTCAAATTACCGCATGATCCTCTAAGTGCAGTCCCCAAGGTGAAAAGATGATGACTGTCATACGTCTAGCCTAAGACGTTAAATAAGGGCGCTTGGTGGGAGGCAACCCAACCATCGGTACATTAGGATAGTTTAATTTTAGTCATAGATTGCTTTTATTTCGTTTAAATTTTAGTTTAAAAATGATACCTTGATCCGTTTGTTGAATGTGCAGGCACAGGCAGGGTCGATACCATCGACACACTCATCGATGGTATCGACATGGGTTCAGGTTGACAGCTGCAAAAATCGCACTGAGTCGATACTATCGACGGTCCCGTCGATGGTATCGACATACCTACAGGCAGGTTGCACAATAAAGGTCGATGGTATCGACATGCCAGTCGATACCATTGAGATCTCTGGAGATTTTCAGAAGAAATCGACTCAGTGAAGTCGATACCATCGACGTGTACGTCGATGGTATCGACATGTTCAAATGAAAAAGGCGGCGGCCGGACTCGCGAGGTAGTTTCCCTAATCAGCGAGTCGATACCATCGACTTCCGTCGATGGTATCGACGGGCACACAGCAGTGTCGGTGTCAGTTATTCAAGATGGGGTTATTGGAAAAATGCAGTCACATCATCCCGAGCAAATCCGGATCCCACGACCCACCTCCACCACCATCGGACTGATCGGGTATCACTGTTCCACCCTTAAGTTGGTTTTTGACTATGAGGCCATAGTTGAATTCAAGCTTAGGGGGGTGGCTGGAACAACTCTATCTTTTATCTTTTCTTTAGTTGTTTTTAATTTTTGCTTTGTTATTTGTTTCTTGCATTTTTAGGTTGTGTTTAGGATCCACATCTATCTAGTGTAACCGTGGATGTCTTAAAAATTTGTCATCTCACTGTTTTCATGGGAAATTTAAGGGAATTTAAAATTTTTTGTGTCTTTTGGATAGCTTAACTTGGTTGTCCTTGGGAAACTTGTCCTATGAAAAGGATTGATTATGTCAACTTTGAAGCAATATGTCACACCTACACCCCCTTTGACTCATGAAAAGTGGATAGTAACGGTTGTTTGAGCCTAACCTAATCAAATGGTAATGAGACCTTAATTGGATATACGAGAAAGAACCCTTTGAACTACTACACATGTCAGTAAGGAGGGACACATGATATTTTTCTAAGGTTCAGTAACTTAATCTTGTGATCATTCCACCCCATTTTTCCATAATCCACCAAAGAATTGGAAGTAAAGTACAGTTTTAATTCCTTCTTGCGTGCATAGCATGTAGATAGGATTTGCATTGTTATTTTCATATTTTTGCATAAAATGAAAAAAAATGTATAGTGATTCATGCACATTACCTTTAGGTGCATGTCATGTAGTTGCACTCATAACTTTCATGATTTTAATGCATAAGTACACCATGTACCTCAGTTTGTCTTGAAAAGTGATCTAAATTGTCCCATACCCTCGAAATAGTACAAAGATTTCCAATCATGAAGAAAAATAGCCTAACACATGTATCTCTAAGCAATTATGGATATGTGGGCTAAGAGGAAAAGGAAAAAAAATCTAAAAATCTGAAAGAAAAAAGAAAAGAAAAAAAAAAGAGAATTTAGAAGGAAATGGAATAAGAGGGAGAAAGGAACATGATATCACTTACATAACAAGGAAACTGAGTACATGATGTGGCTTAATTAGATTTCTATCTCTTTTTGAGGTGGAAGGTTAGTGCATGCATCATTTCACCCAATTTTAAGCATTAGGGCATTTTCAATGTGCATTTGCATCATTTAGGGCATTTTGTTGTATGCATTTTGAAACTGTGTAATACTTCCAAATTCTTCCATGAACCACCCATTCCATCCACCCGTTGCTCGGATTGGTAGGCCACCGTGATTTTCTCCTCACTCATGTTTATCAGGAGAACTGCTTCCATGTAGATGGTAGTTAGGGCGAGCAACGTAGTGTAAGCGATCACAAGATGCACTAATGCTGAATCGGAAAATTTTATTATGTTAACTGCCTTATGTGATAGTGTTCATCGGTTTGAAGGATAATTTCTTTTATTGATGATTATTGTCGCCTGTAGGGTAATTACTGTTCTGTGATTAGGAAAGGCCAGTTTGAGAATGTCCAGTGGGAGTCATGTGGGATGTGGGGTGATGTGTTGATTGTTAGTTGACATCTGCAATTCTATTCTAAGGATTAGTTGCTTGAGGGCGAGCAATGTTTAAGCTTAGGGGAGTTTGATGCGATGATTTTGAGTCGCATTTAGAGACCTATTTCATATGTGTTTTGTGCTTTAATTACTCATTTTCATGGATATTATTGCATAATTCACTTTATTTGGTCTTTGCCATCATTTTATATCAAATCCCCTTTGTTTTACTATTTTGAGCATTATTTATCATCTTATTATAAATTGTGTGGATTTACTTGGGCTTGTTGTGAAATTTCAGGAAAAACAAGTATCTGCTTCCGTCGATACCATCGACGGAAGTCGATACCATCGACCAAGTCACAGGTTGTCAGCCGAGAAAAGCAATATAGTGTCGATACCATCGACTCAAGTCGATGCCATCGACACAAGGAGAGCTACAGCGTCGCTAAACGACAACAACCGACGCTAAAGGAGTCGATACCATCGACACGCAAGTCGATGGTATCGAGATCACCACAGGCGCTCAGAATAAAAGAAAGGAAAGCTGCCGCTAATCCGCTGGGTCGATACCATCGACCCGCGTCGATGGTATCGACGCCGACAGATATGCGTTGGATCTGTTTTGATCTCGATCGGACGGTTGTTGTTATTTGACGACCTAATTAGGGACTTATACCTAATGACGGCCGCCCAGACGTGAGGATATTAATTTTTGGATTGCACGAGTGCCGAGGAGGAGAGAAAGGAGAACGGAGGCCGAGAAGCTCATACCGGTTGATTCGGACGCTGCCGAAGATGATTTCCACCACCGACAGGCGGGGAAAGCTCGTGTTCTACGCCAAGGATCCACCGGTTCTTCTCCGTTCAGGGGTTTTTCCCATCTATTTCACGTTTTTCTTATGAATTCCCCAATTTCTACCATGTATTCGTGTAAGATGAACATGAGAGGCTAAAACCCTCAATCTTTAGGACCGGGAGTAGCCCGGGGATACATTGTATGATGATTTTAGATTGATAATTCATATTTTTCTCTCATATCCGTGGTATAAATTCGTTTTCTCTATTGCTATTGTTATGCTTGATCACCATAATAATAAATTAATGCCCTTAATCACTTCGACAGAAGGATTAACGGTTGAAAAGAGATGAATTCTACATTAATTAATAAAACCCTTGACAAAGGAGTTGTAAAATTAATGGTGGGAACTGAGGGACCGATCTTAATGCGCTTAGTTTAGGGGAATGATTACTATGACGATGGAATCAACCTAAATCTAAGTAGTGGATTACACCACGACAGTGGGTAATTCTCATTTCAGGCCACTACCCGGATAGAGAGAGAAGTGTGAGGAATTATATGAAATCTAATACAATGTTGACCCGCGGTGAAACCGCCATCCTAAAGATATCCCTTTGAATTGATTAAATTAACCTTTAATCGATTGTTTTCTTTGTTTGATTTTTATTTTCTTTTAAAGTTCAACAACAAAACCCTACTTTGTTAATCGGCCTAGCTGATTGCGATTAGTTAGTAGAAGTCTCCAATAATTCACGTATCCCTGAGTTTGACTCAGGCCTCACAAGGCCTATATTACTCGACGCGTATACTTGCATTTAAGCGCGTAGTAAAATACACGTCAATTGGTTCCTAGGTTATGGTAATAAAGAAGATTTGTATGTAAAGGGTTACACCCATGCAAGCTTTAAACTGACAAAATAATCAAAATCTAAGTTTGTGTTTGACGACAAATGAGGATTATAGGATAGAAAGAGTTCTGAGCTAATGACAGTTGTTCAAATCTATAGAAGAAGTTGAGTATTTCTGTTTTAGAGGAACAAGAGAGGATACTGTATGAATCAAGAAGTTCATACAGATTAACTTGTGTGAGGTTCCAACCATTGATGACATAGTAGAAATATTGATGATAACAATGAAGCTACTAGTTAGGCTGGAAAACTCAGACAACATAATACGTCACTTCCATCTCATACGAGTAGTCATACAATGAAGAGATGTGAAAATTGAAAAATACTGACTTAAAGAAAATGTTCCTAAACCCGCTATAAAAGCAATTACACAGCAGAAGTATGATTATCATGTTAGGTCACTCAGGATGAGATATGTGGGTGATCGACTCTAAGTGCAAGTGAGAGTCTGTTGGTGTGTATGGCCAGAGAGCCAATTATATGATGATTGGGATAAGGCAGTAGATACATGATTTGATTATTAACAAAGGCAGACTTTCAATTTATTTTATATATTTAGTTATGAGATAACAAATAACATAATAAATATCTACAAAATCATATTACTCAATGACATATGCATTCAAGTTAATAACCTTGTGGATGAGATCATATAGATGTCAAGAGTAAATATACATATTCTCATTATGTTCCTGACCGTTTGTTGTTGTGGAAGGTTAATAGATAATAATAACACATAATATCAGAGTGTGAGTTGGTTGATGACTAAATCACATTAGTCATGATATGGAAATATCAAACCAAGCACACATATATATGTTAGAGAAGAGTGTATCAGACAGACCCACCGTGAGACTGACACAAGGAAGCCATAATCATGGAAGTCATAGTCAACTCTCAAAGTGATGGTGGTGATTTTAGTTCTTAGACCAAAAATCAATGCACTCATCACATGTCATTGGGTACACTTTGACATCATCAAAAGCAGTCCTAAAACATGGGTTGTTATAAAGGTGATGATTGGGTAACTTCGACACATGGGGACTAGTTGTGAGTGATAGAGATGGGATTTGTCCCTCTGATAGGAGTACGATATCCAAGGCCTCTTGATTAGTGAGACTGAGAAAAGTATGGCCATATGCATGTGAGTCAATATGTGATATTGAGCTTAGATATATCTCATGCATTCTGCTCTAGTTCAAGGAACAAGATTGAATAACAATGAGGATGACTGCTCCATGCATCTAGTTCAATCTGAATATTAGTAAAAAAGGAACTATACAAACACTCTAACACCTTACACAGATTGTAGGTTGAAGTTTCTCCCCTACTTTCCATTCACTTGGGTAGCAATGATGTGTGACTAGGGAGCGCTCATTGCTTGTGATGTCATAAGCTAGTTAGGGTCATATATTGCCAAAGTGATATGGGACCTATAGGGTCACTATAATGACCTGCACTTTTGAGTGTCTAAAAGACCTTAAAGTCACAGATCGTTAATCATAAATCCCAGGATCAGATTCATGAAATAATACAAAATAGTAACCAATTTTCATTAATGTTAAAATATTTACATGTTTGCATTAAAAGATCCTTTAAGTAGTTACATAACTTTTAAATAGAATTAACTTTTACATGTGTGAAGATAAACCATTAAGACTAAACCTTCATGATTAAACTATAGTGTCTTCAACATCTCTATCTATACCCTCATGTCCACGAATCAAGTATATATGATACCTAAAACACCGACAAATAAATACGCGATCAGTATATTTCCATACTGGTACGTGGGTTCAAATAATAATCAAAGATACATATATAAGCAACATCTTTATCTTGGATATAAGAACATAAACTTATTTCATATTCCAACCCATATATGGTCAACTACCTTAGTTTTAATCACTGTCCCTCCTGGGCTCGTGTACATTACCCTTAAAATCAGTCTAATCCAGGGTTCAGAATATTGTTATTTACTTTACATGATACTCATAGGAACTTTATAGTTTGTAAGAACTAAATAAATAAGCAAGTAGTTTATTTATCATTCAATCTCATCAAGAAACATTGGCAATCTCAGAATTCGATACATGTATTCATAAGCATAACCACGTACCTTATGCCATCGCTGAAACCATGCAGATCTAACATGTACTTTAAGAGTGTATCCAAAAATCCAAGCAACAAGCATTCAACCAACATAATCTGAAACAAGCATATTACATATGTGTCACCATGTATTCACATTACATTAATCAGATCTAGATGCGCTCCTAAACTAGGTGACGTGTATTTTACTACGCGCTTAACTGCAAGTATACGCGTCGAGTAATATAGGCCTTGTGAGGCCCGAGTCGAACTCAGGGATACGTGAATTATTGGAGACTTCTACTAACTAATCGCAATCAGCTAGGCCGATTAACAAAGTAGGGTTTTGTTGTTCAAATTGAAAGAAAATAAAAATCAAACAAAGAAAACAATCGATTAAAGGTTAATTTAATCAATTAAAAGGGATATCTTTAGGATGGCGGTTTCACCGCGGGTCAACATTGTATTAGATTTCATATAATTCCTCACACTTCTCTCTCTATCCGGGTAGTGGCCTGAAAATAGAATTACCCACTGTCGTGGTGTAACTCACTACTTAGGTTTAGGTTGATTCCACCGTCGTAGTAATCATTCCCCTAAACTAAGCGCATTATAAACGATCTCTCAGTTCCCACCATTAATTTTACAACTCCTTTGTCAAGGGTTTTATTAATTAATGTAGAATTCGTCTCTTTTCAACCGTTAATCCTTCTGTCGAAGTGATTAAGGGCATTAATTTATTATTATGGTGATCAAGCATAACAATAGCAATAGAGAAAACGAATTTATACCACGGATATGAGAGAAAAATATGAATTATCAATCTAAAATCATCATACAATGTATCCCCGGGCTACTCCCGGTCCTAAAGATTGAGGGTTTTAGCCTCTCATGTTCATCTTACACAAATACATGGTAGAAATTGGGGAATTCATAAGAAAAATGTGAAATAGATGGGAAAACCCCTGAACGGAGAAGAACCGGTGGATCCTTGGCGTAGAACACAAGCTTTCCCCGCCTGTCGGTGGTGGAAATTGTCTTCGGCAGCGTCCGAATCAACCGGGATGAGCTTCTCGGCCTCCGTTCTCCTTTCTCTCCTCCTCGGCACTCGTGCAATCTAAAAAATGAGATAATCATCACGTCTGGGCGGCCGTCATTAGGTATAAGTCCCTAATTAGGTCGTCAAATAACAACAGCCGTCCGATTGAAATCAAAACAAATCCAACGCATATCTGCCGGCGTCGATACCATCGACGCGGGTCGATGGTATCGACCCAGCGGATTAGCGGCAGCTTTCCTTTCTTTTATTCTGAGCGTCTGTGGTGATCTCAATACCATCGACTTGCGTGTCGATGGTATCGACTCCTTTAGCGTCGGTTGTTGTCGTTTAGTGATGCTGTAGCTCTCCTTGAGTCGATGGCATCGACTTGCGTCGATGGTATCGACTTCATCCTCGCCAGCAGCCTGGAGACATCTCGATGCCATCGACTTGGGTGTCGATGGTATCGACTCTGTATTGCTCTTCTCGGCTGACAACCTGTGGCTTGGTCGATGGTATCGACATCCGTCGATGGTATCGACGGATGTAGATACTTGTTTTTCCTGAAATTGCACAACAAGACCAAATAAATCCACACGATTTATGATAAGATGATCAATAATGCTTAAAATAATGAAATAAAGGGGATTTGATATAAAATGATGGCAGAGACCAAATAAAGTGAATTATGCAATAATATCCATGAAAATGAGTAATTAAGGCACAAAACACATATGAAATAGGTCTCTAAATGCGACTCAAAACCATCGCATCAAACTCCCCTAAGCTTAAACATTGCTCGCCCTCGAGCAACTAATCCTTAGAATAGAATTGCAGATGTCAACTAACAATCAACACATCACCCCACATCCCACATGACTCCCACTGAACGTTCTCAAACCGGCCTTTCCTAATCACAGAACAGTAATTACCCTACAGGGGACAATAACCATCAATAAAAGAAATTATCCTCCAAACTGATGAACACTATCACATAAGGCAGTTATCATAATAAAGTTCGCCGATTCAGCCATGGTGCATCTTGTGATCACCTACACTACGTTGCTCGCCCTAACTACCATCTACATGGAAGCAGTTCTCCTGATAGACATGAGTGAAGAGAAAATCACGGTGGCCTACCAATCCGAGCAACGGGTGGATGGAATGGGTGGTTCATGGGAGAATTTGGAAGTATTACACAGTTTCAAAATGCATATAACAAAATGCCCTAAATGATACAAATGCACATTAAGAATGCCCTACTGCCTAAAAGTGGGTGGAATGATGCATGCACTAACCTTCTACCTCACAATGAGATAGAAATCTACTCAAGCCACATCATGTACTCAATTCCCCTTTATTATACAAGTGATATCATTCCTTTCTCCCTCTTATTCCTTTTCTTTCTTTTTCTAACATTTATATTTTTTTCCAGAATTTTTTTCTTCTGTTTTTTTTTCTTTGCCCATATATCCATAATTGCTTAGAGATACATGTATAAGGCCATTTTCTTTCCAATTGGAGATCTTTGCTTTATTTCGAGGGTATGGAACAAATTAGATCACCTATTTAGGAAAACTGAGATACATGATGTGCTTATGCATGAAAATCATGAAATTGTGAGTGCAACTACATGACATGCACCTAAGGGTAATGTGCATGTATCACTATATATTTTTTTTCATTATTCGATGCAAAAACATGAAAATAACAATGCAAAACCTATCTACATGCCATGCACGCAAAAGAAATTGAACTGCACTTTACTTCCAATTCTTGGGTGGATTATAGGAAATGGGGTGGAATGATCACAAGATTAAGTGACTGAACCTTAGAAGAAAATTATGCGTCCCTCCTTACTGACATGTGTAGTAGTTTAAAGGGTTCTTTCTCTTACATCTGATTAAGGTCTCATTACCATTTGATTAGGTTAGGCTCAAACAACCGTTACTATCCACTTTTCATGAGTCAATGGGGGTGTGAGTATGACATATTGCTTCAAAGTTGACATAATCAATCATTTTCATCGAATAAGTTCCCCAAGGACAACCAAGTTAAGCTATCCAAAAGACACAGAAAAATTTTTCAATTCCCTTAAATTTCCCATGAAAAGAGCGAGATGACAACTTTTACGACATCCACAGTTACACTAGATAGATGTGGATCCTAAACAAAAACTAAAAATGCAAGAACAATTAGCAAAGCAAAAACTAAAAACAACAAAAGAAAAGATAAAAGATAGAGCTGTTCCAGCCACCCCCCTAAGCTTGAAATCGACTATGGCCTCATAGTCAAAAACCAACTTAAGGTTGGAACAGTGATACCATGATCATTCTTGTGGAGGCGGAGGTGGGTACTGCCAGGGTCGTGGGGTCTGGATTTGCTCTGGATGATGTGACTTCATTTGGCCAATAACCCCGTCTTGAATAACTGACACCGACACTGCTGTGTGCCCGTCGATACCATCGACGGAAGTCGATACCATCGACTCGCTGATTAGGGCAACTGCCTCGCGAGCCCGGCCGCCGCCGTTTCCTTTTAAAAATGTCGATACCATCGACGGACCCGTCGATAGTATCGACTTCACTGAGTCGATTTCTTCTGAAAATCTCCAGAGATCTCGATGGTATCGACTGTCATGTCGATACCATCGACCTTTTATTGCGACCTGTCTGTGACCATGTCGATACCATCGACGGGGGTGTCGATAGTATCGACGCAGTGCGATTTGTTCTGGTGTCGACCTGAACCCATGTCGATACCATCGACCAGTGTGTCGATGGTATCGACACTGCCTGTTCCTGCACATTCAACAAACGGATCAAGGTATCTTCTTTACACTAAAATTTAACCGAAATAAAAGTAATCTACAACTATATCTAAACTATCCTAATGTACCAATGGTTGGGTTGCCTCCCAACAAGCGCCCTTCTTTAGCGTCTTAGGCTAGACGGTGTGACAATCATCATCTTTTCACCTTGGGAACTGGGCTTAGAGGATCATTCGGTAATTTGAATTCAACACGATCTCCTCCAATACCCAAGGACAAAGTCCCTCTGCCTAAGGCAGTCACGACATCCGCCGTTGCTTGAAACGGTCTTCCTAAGAGAATTTCGCAGCTTTGGAGTGGTGGCATGTCCATGACGACAAAGTCCACCGGGAAAACGAATTTGTCAACCTTAACTAGCACATCTTCACATACTCCATAGGGTCTCACTGTCGACCCATCTGCCAATTCAATTGTCGCAGCCAACTTCTTGATCTCTTTTAACCCTAGCTTCTGAAAAGTAGCCAAAGGCATGAGATTGATACTAGTGCCAGAATCACATTGCGCTCTAAAAACATGTTGACCACCTATTGAACACGGAATGTAAAAACCTCCTGGGTCCTTTCTCTTCCTTGGTGAACTCCCATGAATCATCGAGCTCACCGTCTCATTCAACCAATAAATTTCATCATCTTTTATCCGCCTCTTCTTGTTGATGATCTCTTTAATGAACCTCCCGTAGGCGGGCACTTTCTCAATCATCTCCACCAGCGGAATGTTGATATGCAGCTTGCGGAATATTTCCAAGAATTTCCTATAGTGTCGGTGCTCCTTCTTCGGCTTTGGATTGTCCCGATTTGACACATCTGCCGCATTGACACGCTTGTGAGGAGGCACATATGAGTCTTTCGGGGGTACCTCCCCTAAGCTTGCTTCACTCACTATCTCGGACGTGTGCTTTTGCAAGTCATCCTCATTAGTAGCAGCTTGTTGTGGTTCCTCTTCCACCTTCTTTGTCTCCGCATGTGCACAAACTTGCACTTCTTCTTTTTGCCCAGGTGGAGATACAGTATTCACAACTCTATCAGATTTTCTGAAGAAAGGGTTTCCACCCGGCAGTCCATAGTACGTGCGTGGAAATGGTATTGTCGGTGTTGCATTCACATTGAACGTCATTCTCCTTTCCTCTGCAACTTCTTGCACCTAAGATTCTTCTTCATTACTCACCACAGAAATGTATTTGACCTGATGGTGCGCTTGAACCACATTCGCGTTCTCGGCTGGTTTCTGTTGATTGGCGTGCTTGATAGCCGCCACCTCATTTGAAATCTGTGCCACGGTGGTCTCCAATGCCTGCATTTGCGCTCCATGGCTTTGCAGCGTCTGCCCAAATTTGGTTAGAATATCACCTTGAGATTGCAGTTGTTTTCCAAACATGGCCATCATCTCTTGATTTTGCTGGACCATTTGGCTTAGCAATTCAGTATTTTTATCTTCAGCTCTCGGTTGTGGCTTTGCATCCGGATCTTGTAGAAAGTTATTCGGATCCTTCCAAGAAAACTTTTTATCCTTTCTCCATGAATAGTCATTGTTTCTATAGCCCTGTTGTTGCATGAATTTCACTTGGGCCTCCCCATCATCAGATGCATCCTCCTTAGTTAACACCTTCTTGGCTAGAAGATCTAACTTGGCATTCAGCTCCCTCACTATTCTGGATTCACCAGCAACCTTGACATGTTCCACGGCACCTCTGTCACCCCATGACTGCTTCCTAGCCATGTTTTTCAGTATCTCCCAACATCTGGTATCGGTGTTATTCAGAAAAAATCCGGATCTAGCCGAGTCCAGGTTGCTTCTATCATGTTCAGACAGAGCAAAGTAGAAGATTTTCACTTGGGTTTCCTTGTCCAGTCCATGGTGTGGACATCTCCTCAACATGACTTGAAATCGCTCCCAAGTCTCAGAATAGGTTTCACCCGCCTGTTGGGTGAAATTGTGGATCTTCCGGATCATATCATTGGTCTTCTCAGGAGGAAAGAACCTCTCGAAGAAAACCTCCACCATGTGATCCCATGATTCAACAAACTCCTCGTCGAGGTTATGAAGCCACTCTCTTGCTACTCCAGCCAAGGAACTTGGGAACAACTTGAGATACAACGCATCTTGCGGGAACCTGTCGATCTTCACCATATCGCAATTTTCAACAAACTGACTAATGTGTGCCACTGGATCTTCATTTTTCAGCCCGTGAAATGCGTTAGATTTGACCAAGTTAATCAGTGCCGGATCGATCTTATATGTCGGTATGTTGATCGCCTGCTTCTTTATGGGCCCCTTTGATGCCGAGGAAGAAGACGCCTTGATCTTCTCCCATATTGTCTGTGCTTCAGCCATTACTTCTTCTTGTTCTGGCTCAGATTCAGAATGTATATCACTGTGGTGTTCCTCCTCGTAGTAGTCCTCGTCCTCTGGTCCCACAGATGGAACATCAGGTGTGCGATTCACGTAGTCTCGACTACGTGTGTGCACCATGCAAAGCACCTGAAATATGGAAATAGAGGTTCAGTACAATGCTTTTGAACGAGTCAACACAATTATAGAGAAATAAAGGAATTTTTAAAATTGTTTTAAAATTAATAATAAAAAAAATGTGGCCTAGAATGGCCGCTCTTAGCACTCAAAGTGCCAATAATTCGCCGTATCCCCGGCAACGGCGCCAAAAACTTGACGTGTATTTTACTACGCGCTTAACCGCAAGTATATGCGTCGAGTAATATAGGCCTTGTGAGGCCCGAGTCGAACTCAGGGATACGTGAATTATTGGAGACTTCTACTAACTAATCGCAATCAGCTAGGCCGATTAACAAAGTAGGGTTTTGTTGTTCAAATTGAAAGAAAATAAAAATCAAACAAAGAAAACAATCGATTAAAGGTTAATTTAATCAATTAAAAGGGATATCTTTAGGATGGCGGTTTCACCGCGGGTCAACATTGTATTAGATTTCATATAATTCCTCACACTTCTCTCTCTATCCGGGTAGTGGCCTGAAAACAGAATTACCCACTGTCGTGGTGTAACTCACTACTTAGGTTTAGGTTGATTCCACCGTCGTAGTAATCATTCCCCTAAACTAAGCGCATTATAAACGATCTCTCAGTTCCCACCATTAATTTTACAACTCCTTTGTCAAGGGTTTTATTAATTAATGTAGAATTCGTCTCTTTTCAACCGTTAATCCTTCTGTCGAAGTGATTAAGGGCATTAATTTATTATTATGGTGATCAAGCATAACAATAGCAATAGAGAAAACGAATTTATACCACGGATATGAGAGAAAAATATGAATTATCAATCTAAAATCATCATACAATGTATCCCCGGGCTACTCCCGGTCCTAAAGATTGAGGGTTTTAGCCTCTCATGTTCATCTTACACAAATACATGGTAGAAATTGGGGAATTCATAAGAAAAACGTGAAATAGATGGGAAAACCCCGGAACGGAGAAGAACCGGTGGATCCTTGGCGTAGAACACAAGCTTTCCCCGCCTGTCGGTGGTGGAAATTGTCTTCGGCAGCGTCCGAATCAACCGGGATGAGCTTCTCGGCCTCCGTTCTCCTTTCTCTCCTCCTCGGCACTCGTGCAATCTAAAAAATGAGATAATCATCACGTCTGGGCGGCCGTCATTAGGTATAAGTCCCTAATTAGGTCGTCAAATAACAACAGCCGTCCGATTGAAATCAAAACAAATCCAACGCATATCTGCCGGCGTCGATACCATCGACGCGGGTCGATGGTATCGACCCAGTGGATTAGCGGCAGCTTTCCTTTCTTTTATTCTGAGCGTCTGTGGTGATCTCGATACCATCGACTTGTGTGTCGATGGTATCGACTCCTTTAGCGTCGGTTGTTGTCGTTTAGCGACGATGTAGCTCTCCTTGAGTCGATGGCATCGACTTGCGTCGATGGTATCGACTTCATCCTCGCCAGCAGCCTGGAGACATCTCGATGCCATCGACTTGGGTGTCGATGGTATCGACTCTGTATTGCTCTTCTCGGCTGACAACCTGTGGCTTGGTCGATGGTATCGACATCCGTCGATGGTATCGACGGATGTAGATACTTGTTTTTCCTGAAATTGCACAACAAGACCAAATAAATCCACACGATTTATGATAAGATGATCAATAATGCTTAAAATAATGAAATAAAGGGGATTTGATATAAAATGATGGCAGAGACCCAAATAAAGTGAATTATGCAATAATATCCATGAAAATGAGTAATTAAGGCACAAAACACATATGAAATAGGTCTCTAAATGCGACTCAAAACCATCGCATCACTAGGGTTTAGGGTTATCTCATGTTTAGACCAGGGATTAGGGATACCAACCCTATTTCCATCATATCATGGTTCCTAAGATTACAAATTTAGTTATGCATATTACGTGAAACCTAATTATCAACCTAAGCATATTATACTATCCATGTCATTTAGACCACATTATCAGCATTAGATCATAGCAACATGTTGACATTAATTTTAAAACCCTAAATTAGCATATATATATATATAATATTACTATTCTAGCATCGTCAATTATTCAACATTATCCAGATTTTACTCATTATACATGGAAAGATCAGGTGTTAGCCTAACATGAACGAATCTATTCAATTAAGCAATCAGATTAAGGCAAATCTAGGTTTTCCCTTTATTCTAATCAAACTATGTACATTTTTCGAATAGGAAGCATTATCAGATTCTAATAGTATTTTATTTGGATTCCTTGCATTTTTCTAATCAACTTTCATATATAACTTATTGAAATCTGAGTTACCAATAAATAACTAGATTAATTGCAAGAATAAACTGATGTGGACAAATTAGGCGATGCCACGTCAGCTAAGTAACCTCTAAATCCCCTTACCAAGATTCAGCGTGTGATCCAGGGGAAAAGACGGGTGCTCCCCTTGCACTCAGCGCATCTGCCCTGGGCACCCGGGTCATTTGACATAGACCTATCTCCCTCCTCGTGAGGGATCTCGTTCCCGACCCACCTCCGCTCGCATGCGACCGCACGGCGTTGGCAGGTCCCCTCCCGCCAGTCCCGCACAAGGTGTCGCTCGCCATCTGCAGTTGCTGACTCGTGCTACGGTGGCTTCGGGCCCGGCCTTTGCTCGACTGCCACCGTCGTTCGGCATCCGTACATGTAGTCCCGAGCGCCGCTCCCACAAACGGCACAACCAACCGTCGTACAACGCCCGGTCTCTCGGCCGAGGGTGTCCTCCCCCAACGCCTCTCTTCCTCACGCAGGAACCCACTCCCGCCCATACAGACGTAGTCGTCCGCTTCCGGTGCCGTGACAGAGAACTCCAGTGCCGAGCTCCTCGATCGCCAGCGCCGGCCTCCCCTTCCGTCAGGTCTGCCTTGGTTTCCAGTGGCGCCAAGCTATCTGGTACCCTCTGAGTAGCCTTACGGTTTGACTCTGAAGATACCTTCTTCGAAGGTCCGGCCCATAAGCGATGGCGGCAGAAGACGAAGGTGGAGGAAAGGCGAAGTTCTACTGTTCCTCCCCGGTGTTCCTCTAGGAACCGAGGTCCCGCCTGTAACCACTGCTGCACAAGGACATGATCTAAGAATTCAGCATACAAGGTCCGTTCGTGGAGCTGTTGAAGGACTGCTGAGGTTGAGTTCTGTGTTCTTGATGCAGACGAGGGATTTTTTGGCTTCTTATATAGTCTCTAGGAGTCTTTAGGGTTAGGCGGATGATGATATGAGGGAGAGAGGATGGGCGATAGGTCTGGACTTGTTTCCCTTCTCATACACACACAGTGTGAGAGACAAGAGGGTCATAAAACACTACTATGGAAGGTGTTATTATACCCATGCACTCTCTTTCCCCTTTTGTATTGTTTCATATCCTCACGTATATGTAGGTTAATCGGGGATCTATGGGTTAAGTTCCCATATGCTTAAGGAAACTACATTAACATATAATTTTTCCTTTCCTTTACTAATAAAACCCATGGTTATTCTCTATATAGATCTGTTAGAAACCACCTTGAATTTGATATAGGGAAAAGAAGAAATTAATACCTTTCCATCAAAAGATATCTCTTTTTCCATTATCTTACAAAGATACCTCCCTTTTTAAGCATTAAGTGATATTAGTGAAAAGGCAAGGTATTTTGTTTAGAAATCAATTAAACATATTCTCCTTATTTTCCCTTATATGAAAAGATCTTAAATGTTACTATGGCTCAAATTTGGCAACCAAAGCCATTATCATAAATACGTGTACAAATCCCTTTTTATATATATTTAACTTGTGCTACAAGCACGCATGCCAATTGTGATTAACATTGTTTTTCCACCAATAATACTATTGGTAAATTGACAGTTCAATTCATTTATATAACTTAGTTTTATAAAAATTGAGGATATAACATTCACCCCTCCTTAAAAGGAATTTTGTCCTCAAAATTCAGGTCTACTAATCCTAGGTGAAAGATACTCATCTTATGTTCAAAACTTAAGGTTAGCACCCTACTTAGATATCTTTAACAACTTTTCCAAAGTGTATCAATTTTCATTTTTATTACTAAGATTGGCACTTGAATTGAAATTCATGTATATCCACATCTCTAGTATACACATCTTGTCATCACTTGATGATTTTATTTTCATTGGTGATTTCATTATGACTTGGTGATTTCTCTTTTCACCTAGATTTCCAACCTATTATTCATTAATTTCATACTAGGGTGAGATAACACCTCTAACCCTAGGTCAAGTCATTACACATTCAATGTAAGATATTCATCCTCATTATCTCAACTTTAAGCATAACATGTGTCTATCCAATCTCCCTCTCTCATAATGAGATGAAATAAGCATTTGGCTGCAGGCCAAACACAAAGTTTGTCCC
Source organism: Alisma plantago-aquatica (assembly GCA_963693085.1). Lineage (NCBI taxonomy): Eukaryota > Viridiplantae > Streptophyta > Magnoliopsida > Alismatales > Alismataceae > Alisma > Alisma plantago-aquatica. The sequence continues at coordinate 87,168,700 of OY856414.1, read as the reverse complement.
ATTCTAAGAGTGGAGATAGTACATCCACATATTACCTTTCAATTTCACATATTAAGTTGAATCATACAGGATATGACTCTAAACTTACTTGCTCTTAATTTCATAGAATTCTTACATTCCATGAAGTCAAGTGTCCCTTTTCTTACTCCTAAGTTAGGGCACAACTTTTCTCAAGTTTTCATGACTTCCTTATATCTATTATATTTACATCTCATGCATCACTAAGAGCCTTAGCCAAATCCTTTAGGTTTCTAGGGGTATAAATACTCTTGGAGTGATCTCATCCTTATGCATCAAGGGAGTGTCTTTACATTCACTCTGCTGGGCCACATGAACATCAAGTAGGTGGCCAACCTCTTGAGACATGAGCCTAGGGCAAACCAACTGTTACCTCCCGACCACTTGGTCATGTGCATTCAAGTTTTATCAACTCCCAACCCATCAGTCCTATGTACCTTTACCACACCCTACTTGACCCTAGGACTGCATTGGGTCTCTACCCTCCCTAAGGGTTTCTTTTGAGATGTCACATCTTTTAAGCACATTATTTTCTTACTTAATTCTTTAACTAGGATTGCCTTCATCTCTCACTTTCGAGTAGACATGATGTAGTGTTGTCCCAACATTGGGCTTGGGCCACCTTCCCTCCATGTCTTGGTGCAATGTCGGTCTTCCCTCCTGGGCTTGACCTTCTCTGATCTTCCCCTCCAGGGGCTTGATCACAAACAACTACATTGTGAACTTGGGCCACCTTCCCTCCTGGGCTTGGTGCCTGCCTGGTCTTCCCTCCTGGGTTTGACCGTTTCATGACCTTCCCTCCTGGACTTGATCATTCATTTAGGCCACCTTCCCTCCTAGGCTTGGTGCCTCATTGGTCTTCCCTTTGGGGCTTAACCATTTCATGACCTTCCCTATTGGGCTTGGTCGTCTACTCAGGCCACCTTCCCTCCTGGGCTTGGTGCCTTACTGGTCTTCCCAATCTCAGGCTTGACCAGTTGTTACACAGATATGGCATCCTTGGGTTCAAAGAATGTAAGTGCTTTTATCTGTATAACTTTAACTCTTCACCCCTCTTGGTGAGGATTTAGGTTATCTCAATACTTAAATACATTTATTCAATCACCTTTTAAGGGAAAGTCCCAGCCTAGGGTTCCTTCTTGGTTCATAGGAGGGGGTTAGGCTCTCTATTCACAACCTGATCTCAAGATCTAGGTTTTGCCTCCCTCATAGGTCATCTTCCCACTCTTTAGGTTGAACCACCCCAGGTTGTCACATTAACCCTAAAGGTTTCATAGATACCTCCTTTTTCATTAGGCATAACTTTTATCATTATAACATATAAACCCATGCTTGCTTAACCTCTGGAATACCCCCCTCATGGTCTCTATCCATTCAATGAACTTGGGTCACCTTCCCTTCCCGGGGCTTGGTGCTACCTCGGCCTTCCTCTCCAGGGGCTTGGCCACCATCACTAAACTTCTAGAGACAACATGAGGATTTTGAGCAAGTTATATAAACTTTCATTTTTCTCATATATATATAGCTATTGGGTTCATAAATTTCTTAAGACCTCTTACATAAGCATTATGCTCCTCGTGCACACTTGCATGGGAGACTGGGTTACCTAAGCCCATCCCTTTATCTTTCTTATTCCCGATTTCAAGTTTCACATGGGTAGTGTCCCATACCACCACACCATGTTCATTAATTTAATATTAAGGTTTTTAGGATTAGGGTTAGGGACTATAATCTACCTCTCAGAGTTTTCGTATCCCTTTACTCTTAGAGTTTTCATACCCTAATCCAAGTCCTTCCTCTATGAAAGGGCTTACCCATACATGTATCTTTCTAGTGTATACCCTCTCTAGAGGAACCTACACAAAAGGTTACATCTTTTCACATTTTACTTCTCTAATTAATAATTTCTTTTCAAGGATTTTTAAGTAAAGAAACGAGAAGTACACGAAAATGTGAGATGAGGAACTTAATTTTTCTCTTAAAATTTCTAAGGATAATTTGAAATTATTAACTATTAAGTATTAGTTGATGAATTTGTGCTCGATACCAAATGTAATGACCCACACTTTTGAGTGTCTAAAAGACTTTAAAGTCACAGATCGTTAATCATAAATCCCATGATCAAATTCATGAAATAATACGAAATAGTAAACAATTTCCATTAATGATCAAATATTTACATGTTTGCATAAAAAGCTCCTTTAAGGAGTTACATAACTTTTAAACAAAATTAACTTTTACATGTGTAAAGATAAACCATTAAGACTAAACCTTCATGATTAAACTGTAGTGTCTTCAACATCTCTATTTGTATCCTAATGTCCATGAATCAAGTATATCTGATACCTAAAATGCCGACAAACAAATACACGGTCACCATATTTCTATACTGGTACGCAGGTTCAAACAATAATCATAGATACATATATAAGCAACATCTTTATCTTGCATATAAGAACATAAAATTATTTCATATTCAACACGTATCTAGTCAACTACCTCAGGTGTAATCACTGTCCCTTTGGGGCTCATGTACATTACCCTTAAGATCAGTCTAACACAGGGTTCATAATGTTGTTATTTACTTTACATGATACTCATAGGAACTTCATAGTTTGCAAGAACTAAATAAACAAGAAAGCAGTTTATTTGTCGTTCAATCTCATCGAGAAACATCGGTAATCTCAGAATTCGATACATGTATTCATAAGCGTAACCAAGTACCTTATGCCATCGCAAAAACCATGCAGATCTAACATGTACTTTAAGAGTGTATCCAAAAATCCAAGAAACAAGCATTCAACCAACATAATCTGAAACAAGCATACTACATATGTGTCGTCATATATTCACATTACATTAATCATATCTAGATCTGCTCCTAAACTAGGGTTTAAGATTATCTCATGTTTGGACCAGGGATTAGAGATACCAACCGTAATTCCATCATATCATGGTTCCTAAGATTACAAGTTCAATTATGCATATTAAGTGAAACCTAATTATCAGCCTAAGCATATTATACTATCTATGTCATTTTGACCACATTATTAGAATTAGATCATAGCAAGATGTTGACATTAATTTTAAAACCCTAAATCAACATATATATAAGATTACTATTCTAGCATCATCAATTATTCAACATTATCCATATTTTACTCATTATACATGGCAAGATCAGGTGTTAGCCTAACATGAACGAATCTATTCAATTAAGCAATCAGATTAAGGAAAATCTAGGTTTTCCCTTTATTCTAATCAAACCATGTACAAGTTTAGAACAGGAAGCATTATCAGATTCTAATAGTATTTTATTTGGATTCCTTGCATTTTTCTAATCAACTTTCGTATATAACTTATTGAAATGTGAGTTACCAATGAATAACTAGATTAATTGGAAGAATGAACTGATCTAGACCAATTAGGCGATGCCACGTCAGCTAAGTAATCTCTAAATTCCCTTACCAAGATTCAGCGTGTGATCCAGGGGAAAAGATGGGCGTGCCCCTTGCACTCAGCGCATGTGCCCTGGGCACCGGGGTCATTTGACATAGACCTGTCTCCCTCCTCGCGAGGGATCTCGTTCCTGACCCACCTCCGCTCGCGTGCGCACGCACGGCATTGGCAGGTCGCCTCCCTCCGATCCCGCACAAGGCGTCGCTCACCATCTGTAGTCGCAGACTCACGCTGCGGTGGCTTTGCGCCCGGCCTCTGCTCGACTGCCACCGTCATTCGGTGTCCGTACATGTAGTCCGGAGCGCCGCTCCCGCAAACGGCACCACCAGCCGTCGTACAGCGCCCGGTCTCTCGACCGAGGGTGTCTTCCCACAACACCTCTCTTCCTCGCGCAGGAACCCACTCCCGCCCATATGGACGTAGTCGTCCACTGCCAGCTCCGCGACAGAGAACTCCAGCACCGAGCTCCTCGATCGCTAGTGCCGGCCACCGGCCCCTTCCGTCGGGTCTGCCTTGGTTGCCAGCGGCACGAAGCTATCTGGTACCCTTCGAGTAGCCTTGCAATGAGGGAACCATCCGTTGAGCCTGGATATCAGACTGGCCTTGATTCTGAAGATACCTTCTTCAAAGGTCTGAAGCAAGACATCGGATGTACCACCACTAAGATTGAAGATTGGCACATCCTTCTCTCCTTATCTATTGGCCTTCGTGTCCGGCCCATAGGCAATGGCGACAGAAGACGAAGGTGGAGGAAAGGAGAAGTTCTGCTGTTCTTATACCCGGTGTTCCTCTAGGAACTGAGGTCCTGCCTGCAATCACTGTTGCGCAAGGACAAGATCCAAGAATTCAGCGTACAAGGTTCATTCGTGGAGCTGTTGGCGGACTGCTGAGGTTGAGTTTTGTGTTCTTGATGCAAACGAGGGATTTTGTGGCTTCTTATATAGTCTCTAGGAGTCTTTAGGGTTAGGAGGATGATGATCCGAGGGAAAGAGGATGGGTGATAGGTCTGGACTTGTTTCCCTTCTCATACACACGCGGTGTGAGAGACAGGAGGGTCATAAAGCACTACTATGGAAGGTGTTATTACACCCATGCACTCTATTTCCCCTTTTGTACTATTTTGTATCCTCACATATATGTAGGTTAATCAGGGATCTGTGGGTCAAGTTCTCATATGCTTAAGGAAACTATATTAACATATAATTTTTCCTTTCCTTTACTAATAAAACCCATGGTTATTCTTTATATAGATCCGTCAGAAACCACCTTGAATTTGATATAGGTATAGGGAAAAGAAGTCAATACCTTTCCATCAAAAGATATCTCTTTTTCCATTATCTTACAAAGATACCTCCCTTTTCAAGCATTAAGTGATATTAGTGAAAACGCAAGGTATTTTGTTTAGAAAACAATTAAACATATTCTCCTTATTTTCCCTTATATGAAAAGATCTTGACTTTTATTATAGCTCAGATTTGGCAACCAAATCCATTATCATTAATTCATGCACAAATCCCTTTTTATATATATTTAACTTGTGCTACAAGCACACATGCCACAATTGTTATTAACATTGTTTTTCCACCAGTAATATTATTGGTGAATTGACAGTTCAATTCATTTATATAATTCAGTTTTATAAAAATTGAGGATATAACAGTCACACACATATGAACTCATGTATAACAGGAGTTAGATCTTGAAGAATAATTAAATTGATTACTAAAGTTTTTAGGTATTTTAATTCATGCAACAGATGAGTTGACTAGACTGCCAAACAATTAGCTCAAGTGTTGAGACTGAGCCATCGGAATTGAAGAGGAGGCAAAAACACAATGTTGATATTCTTGAGGTGTTTTGCCAAGTGAAGGTGAACATTCCATTCTCATATCAAGCAAATCCCATGATATGCCAAGTTCCTCAAAAACCTATGCACTGTGAAGAGAAGGTCAACAGGGATAATACCAAAGAAAGTGAAGCTGACTGAGCAAGTGAGCTCCATCATGCAACATTCACTTCCTGTGAAGAGAAAAGACCCAGGGGAACCACTCATACCTAGTTATATAGGGGGACATCACATAGATAGGTCCTTACTTCATTTGGGATCCAGTGTGAATTTGATACCATACAATGTCTATGTTGAGTTGGGCTTAGGCAAGTTGAAGTCGGCACATTGCACTCTCCAATTAGCGGATAGGTCCATAAAAGTGCCTAGGGGTAGAGTGGATGATGTCTTGGTGCCTGCCTTGTCTTCCCTCCTGGGCTTGACCGTTTCATGACCTTCCCTCCTGGACTTGATCATTCATTTAGGCCACCTTCCCTCCTAGGCTTGGTGCCTCATTGGTCTTCCCTCTGGGGTTTGACCATTTCATGACCTTCCCTATTGGGCTTGGTCGTCTACTCAGGCCACCTTCCCTCCTGGGCTTGGTGCCTTACTGGTCTTCCCAATCTCAGGCTTGACCAGTTGTTACGCAGATATGGCATCCTTCGGTTCAAAGAATGTAAGTGCTTTTATCTTTATAACTTTAACTCTTCACCCCTCTTGGTGAGGATTTAGGTTATCTCAATACTTAAATACATTTATTCAATCACCTTTTAAGGGAAAGTCCTAGCCTAGGGTTCCTTCTTGGTTCATAGGAGGGGGTTAGGCTCTCTAGCCACAACTTGATCTCAAGATCTAGGTTTTGCCTCCCTCATAGGTCATCTTCCCACTCTTTAGGTTGACCCACCCCAGGTTGGCACATTAACCCTAAAGGTTTCATAGATACCTCCTTTTTCATTAGGCATAACTTTTATCATTATAACATATAAACCCATGCTTGCTCAACCTCTGGAATACCCCCCTCATGGTCTCTATCCATTCAATGAACTTGGGTCACCTTCCCTTCCAGGGGCTTGGTGCTACCTCGGCCTTCCCCTCCAGGGGCTTGGCCACCATCACTAAACTTCTAGAGACAACATGAGGATTTTGAGCAAGTTATATAAACTTTCATTTTTCTCATATATATATACTATTGGGTTCATAAATTTCTTAAGACCTCTTACATAAGCATTATGCTCCTCATGCACACTTGCATGGGAGATTGGGTTACCTAAACCCATTCCTTTATCTTTCTTATTCCCGATTTCAAGTTTCACATGGGTAGTGTCCCATACCACCACACGATGTTCATTATTTAAGATTAAGGTTTTTAGGGTTAGGGTTAGGGACTATACTCTACCTCTCAGAGTTTTCATATCCCTTGACTCTCTAGAGTTTTCATACCCTAATCCAAGTCCTTCCTCTTTGAAAGGGCTTACCCATACATGTATCTTTCTAGTATATACCCCCTCTAGAGGAACCTACACAAAAGGTTACATCTTTTCACATTTTACTTCTCTAATTAATAATTTCTTTTCTAGTCTTTTTAAGTAAAGAAACTAGAAGTACACGAAAATGTGAGATGAGGAACTTAATTTTTCTCTTAAAATTTCTAAGCATAATTTGAAATTATTAACTATTAAGTATTAGTTGATGAATCTGTGCTCGGATACCAAATGTAATGACCCACACTTTTGAGTGTCTAAAAGACTTTAAAGTCACAAATCGTTAATCATAAATCCCAGGATCAAATTCATGAAATAATACAAAATAGTAAACAATTTCCATTAATGATCAAATATTTACATGTTTGCATAAAAAGCTCCTTTAAGGAGTTACATAACTTTTAAACAGAATTAACTTTTACATGTGTAAAGATAAATCATTAAGACTAAACCTTCAGGATTAAACTGTAGTGTCTTCAACATCTCTATTTGTACCATCATGTCCATGAATCAAGTATATCTGATACCTAAAATGCCGACAAACAAATACACGGTCACCATATTTCTATACTGGTACGCAGGTTCAAACAATAATCACAGATACATATATAAGCAACATCTTTATCTTGCATATAAGAACATAAAATTATTTCATATTCCAACCCGTATCTAGTCAACAACCTCAGGTCTAATCACTGTCCCTTCAGGGCTCGTGTACATTACCCTTAAGATCAGTCTAACCCAGGGTTTAGAATGTTGTTATTTACCTTACATGATACTCATAAGAACTTCATCGTTTGCAAGAACTAAATAAACAAGCAAGCAGTTTATTTGTCATTCAATCTCATCGAGAAACATCGGTAATCTCAGAATTCGATACATGTATTCATAAGCGTAACCATGTACCTTATCCCATCACAAAAACCATGCAGATCTAACATGTACTTTAAGAGTGTATCCAAAAAGCCAAGCAACAAGCATTCAACCAACATAATCTGAAACAAGCATACTACATATGTGTCATCATATATTCACATTACATTAATCAGATCTAGAACTTCTCCTAAACTAGGGTTTAGGATTATCTCATGTTTGGACCAGGGATTAGAGATACCAACCCTAATTCCATCATATCATGGTTCCTAAGATTACAAGTTCAATTATGCATATTAAGTGAAACCTAATTATCAACCTAAGCATATTATACTATCTATGTCATTTCGACCAGATTATTAGCATTAGATCATATCAAGATGTTGACATTAATTTGAAAACCCTAAATCAACATATATATAAGATTACTATTCTAGCATCATCAATTATTCAACATTATCCATATTTTACTCATTATACATGGCAAGATCAGGTGTTAGCCTAACATGAATGAATCTATTCAATTAAGAAACCAGATTAAGGCAAATCTAGGTTTTCCCTTTATTCTAATCAAACCATGTACAAGTTTAGAACAAGAAGCATTATCAGATTCTGATAGTATTTGGTGCGCTCCCGCTAGCGGCTTGCAACAAGTGCAATCCACGAGGTCGGGAGGCACGGGAGAGATGATGGTATCTTTGCTTTCGATATTTTATGGTCCCACACTAACTACCTACGTCTACTAAGACACTACTCCCGCAAGCGCATGGGGTCGTGTCGTAATATAGGTGAGGCGGCAAGTACGGGGTCGATCCACGAGGATAAAGGGGGCGCTAGAGTTAGACGGTGTGAGCTACGCTCCTAGTGTGGAGAATAGGGTTTTAGGGTTTAAGGTTGATTGTTGGTTGATTAAACTAAGAGAGAGAGAAAGAAAGGCGAGATGGAAACTAAATTATGGAAGAGCAAGCAAATTAGTAAACTAAGTTATCAAACTAACTAAGTAGGGACAAGAAGGGCTACACTACTCTAGTAAGGCAAGAAGCAAATAAGAACTAAACTAACCACTAGCAAGAGAAAGAGCAAGAGCCTAAGTTAACACTGAAGGGTAAAACTAAGCAATTGACTAAGTTAGACCAAAGCAGTTGAACTAAGATAACATTAACAAGCAAACTAAGCAATTAGGGCTTTAAGCAAGGTGATTAAGGTGGGTGGGCTGTTTGGGGAATGTCACTTTGATTTTAGTTGGGGGAGTCCATTAAACATGCATGGTGCTCAATTCATATCTAGATTACCAAACCAAACAACAAGGGCAATGCCATTAGAACATACCCTATACTACTAGTACAAGACTAGGGTTAGGTGTAGTTCTAGTGAGATTGGCCAAATCTAGGTTTCTAGGGTAAGTGATAGTGGACAATTGAGGGTTGAGGGTAGAGATGGGAGTGGAGATGAAGGGGTTTAACCTCATGCCACTAGCCACTCTAGCCTTTAGAAGGCCCTAGGAAATTGCATCACTCTCACTTACACTAGCCACTTAAATCTCACACTCATTTGTAGGGGGAGGGGTGTGTATGTAGGAACAAAGGGGGCTAGCTAGGGATCCACTAATTGGACCTAGGAGCCATTCCTAAGATTACCACATACACTCCAATTCCTCCTAGAAATGAAGTGTCATCAAAAACCTCAAAACAAGCAATTCATACAAGAAGCACAAACCACATGCAATAAGATAGGAAAAGAGATGGAAGCAAGAAGTAATCATCATAAATATGAATTGAGTTCATTACAAGAATTTATCCCCCAACATGGTATCAAAGTAACATTTTAATCCCAAACAGCCCACCACAAAGGGGCTTAGCTATACATGATCATGAAAACAGGAAAAGAAAGGGGTAGAAGAGGAAGAAACTCCATGAAGCTTGATGAAGTGGCCTTCTTCATCACCTCCAAGCAGCTGCAGACGTCCTCCCTCCTCCAATGGTGCAGGGGTGCATGAAAATGGTGGAATGGATGGATAGAAATCTAGAGAAACTAGGTTTCTATGGTGGAAATGAGTGGAAAATGGATGGAAATGGGGTTGAATGCAAGGAAATGGGTGGATGGGAGCAATGGATGCAAGAGAGCAGCTGGGTGACGGCTAGGGGGTGCTCTCTCTCGAGCCCTAGAAGCAACTAGTGCTTATATAGGAGCTAGGGTTAAGTGGGGGCAAAATAGGAAAAATAGTGGAAAGTTATATAGGGTAGGTGATCACCACGGTCATGGTGGGTGTACCACGGCCGTGGTGTGGGTAGTGGGGGACGACCGTGACGTGGTGAACACAGTTGTGGGGTGAAGGAAGTGGTGAGATGGTGGTGGCCACGTCCGTGGCGGAGTGCCACGGTCGTGGTAAGTAGCAGGCACCACGGTCGTGTTGGGTAACACGACCGTTTTGGAGGGGTTGGAGCTGACCGTGGGGAGGGGCCACAGCCATCTTGATCAGCATCGGCCACGATCGTGGCGACTTGGCCACGGTCGTGGTCAGTGAGGCTAAATCCCTGTTGCAACCTGACTTCATGCAAATTAATTCCCACGACCGTGGCAGGGTGCCACAGCCGTGTTGTCTTCAGTGGCCACGGTCGTGGCTGGGCGGCCACGGTCGTGGGCGATCTATGGATTTCCCTGTTGCAACCTGTTGGTTTGGCACAAAAAAGCCACGACCGTGGCATTGGGGCCACGACCGTGGTGAGGCTTGACTTCTTGATTTCTCTTCTAACTTTGTCAATTTCGGATGTCTTTGCTCGGGGATGAGTCTTGGCCACTGGAGGTAGGTTGAGGGAGACTTTGGGGCCTTCTTTGGGTCCCTCTCTCTCCCTCGTCCATCTAAGCATGGTCCAAGTACCTGAAAAATAGTGCAAAGAACATCCATAAGCGTATTTGCAATGATAATCATATTGGGGAGAATAACATGTAATTCTAATGCATTTGAATGTGATAAAGGTACAAAATGACACGAGATACAACCCTAGAATAGGGTTGGATCACCACCCCAAACTTGAAACATACTTGTCCTCAAGTATGCTCCAACTCAATCTTTTTTTTTCATTTTCCACAATCAAAAGGTATGACAAATGCAATATGATGGGTGACAAATGCTAAATGGGATCAATGGTGACTAGGTACATGCCAATCACTTCCCTCCTCTTCTACTTTCACAAACCAACCATGAAGGGAGCACAGAGCACAAGAACTTCGCATATAATGCATGGATTGCACAAGTTATCAATATCTCATCCATAAGGTTCCGGGTAGACCGTTTCATGATGATGTTAATCGCCGATGACTAGGAGTGTCGTTTCACTTTCATGCCTTCAACCTTATGCTTCAAGTTATGCCAAATGACCCACATGGCTGCGGAAAAGGGATAAAGTGAGCTAGGTTTGAAGTTTCCTAGATCAATGGGTATAAAGGTGGAAGAAAGGGGTGCGGTAAGATTTTTGGAGTGTTTTTACACACTCATCTTTTCTTTATTTGAATGCTCTTAAACAGGAGCATCCTTTTATTTCATTTTGTTTTTCTTTTTGTTTTCTTTTATTTTTCTTGCCCTTGGTGTAGATAGGGCATATGGTGGATAGAGTGAAGCAGGGAGATAAAGATGTGGCCACCCCAAACTTTTGGAGGTGAACACGGCTAATATGTGCACTTTGGCATCTTTTTATGAGGTGGAGAGGTATGAAGATGATGAAAGAGTGGTCGGGTCAAAGAGGGGTCACTTGGCATAATCTTCCACATAAGGTCTCCTGCATGAAAACTAGTCCGACACTTCACCATAGATATCACATCACATGAATGAACCAAATGAAATCCATATATCAATCAAGTAACTCCACAAACATTAAACGTTCTATGCTTGCTCGGATCATAATTCAATCAAACCAAAACATTCCCAAGGGAGGTGACGAGCATGTAAGAAGTCACTCGTTGATACCACATAACACTTCATCATAGCATATCATCTTGTATTTGTCAAAGATAAGCAATTTCATTCAATATGGTAAAGATTGAGTCAAAACACGCTTTTTGGACAAGAAACATCAAATCTGGGCAAAATTGGCCAAAAATGTGTCACATTGTACTAAATCACATTCAAACACAATTTTAGGTAAAAAGCAAGTAAATCCTAGCTAAAACATGCAAAAATTAGCAAAAACCTACATGAGATGCAATGCATGGCTGAAGAAGCAAATTTTTTTTAAAATTACTCAAAAATGCAGAAATCAACTACATGTCATGCAACAAAATCAGTAAAACTAAACTAAATGGCAGAAGTGATATCAAAATGACAAAAAGAGAGGAGGAGTGGTGCATACCGCCCTACCCACCCCAAACTTTAGAATCATGCTGTCCTCAGCATGGAACTATAGCTTAGGGAAGATAGGGGAAGAATCAAGGCTGCGGTGGCTGGTCCGGCATTTGAGGAGGATCTAGAGGAGGAGCTGAGTTTGGAGCCAAGATGGAAGGAGGATGCTGATAGTAGTGCCCCCAGTAGTCATCTTGGGGTGGAGGATACACCTGTGGATGTCCAGCTATACCACCCCAAAAGTCTGCACCCCATTCGGGGTTTCGTGTTGTCTGGGCATGTTGGTATTGGTACAAGTGGTTGATCTGGTAGTGCATCTGCTGTTGATCTTGCCACATGTACTGATGGACAAGCTGCATGTCACCTTGAGTCTTCTGAATACTCTCAAGGTGTGCCTGGATGGTAGCCATGTCATAGGCGTTCCCTGAGGGCGGCTACAGCTGGGATGTCCCCTCATCCCTCCTTCTAATTCTTTGGGGCTGCCGTTCTTCTTCTGCTTCATGCTCCTACCCTTGCACATTAGATTCAACAATTTCTTCATGTGCGGCAGTGGCTTCCCTTGTATACATCTCTCGTGGGTGTTCATGCTGCCATTTGAGAAGTTTTTCTCTTTAATTGAAATTAATTCCCAACGCGGAAAGAAGAGGAACCGCGTGGTATGGCAACTCGAGCTCGAAGTCTGGCACACTAATAGTAAGATAGATCATCTTCTTTTCCTTTATCTTTATAGTGTGCGAGCGCACCAAGTAGTTGAGGTCCACAAACTCTGCCTCAAGTGCGTCCTGTAACCCCGAGAGATCGTATCCCAGCGCTAGTGCAATCGAAGTCACAAACCCACCCATGACAAAGGGTTTTGTGCTCTTGTAGGGTATGGACTTCATATGATCAATCAATAGAACACCAAGGTCGAGGTGCTTCTTGAGGTACATTGATATCGCGACAAACATATCTTTTTGTGAGATGGAGCCTTGATTATCATACCTCCCTACAATTGTGTTTGCCACGACCTTTTGCACATAACGCATCATTGGATTGCTTATTGCGGCTGTCTTTGATCTTCCTGCATCATACACACCACTGCCTGTGATTGTCTCCCAGAAATAGGCATAATCCAAATCTTTCACCTTCTCTAACAAGCCATCATCCATCTTGACGGCCTCTTCAGGACTTGCTACAAAAATCCCATTCAGCTCAGTTGAAGTGAGGGTGTGCACATTGCCCATTATGGCAAATTTGATTGCGTCACAACCCCTCACTTTAGTCCTTTCGAGAGTAGCGAAGAATTCTTGGGTCAAGGCGACGTAGGTCGAGTGCGGTGTGTAGAGGATATCCCACAGCCCTATTCTCTTTAAGTTCCTTTCCACTGCCTCCTTGATCCCTAGATCCTCGATCACTTTCAGAGACCCGTACTTGGTGGCGACGACTCGCCTCGTCATGCACTCGGGGTAGATAAGATCAACCTTCTTTTTCCTGTGCCCTCTACCATAGGACACCCCCTCCGGTGCTTTACCCAGGGTTCTTTCTCTGTCTGCCTCCAAATATGTCACAACATCTTCTCCTTCCGGCTCCAACTCCACCTCTTCTTTGCTGTTGTCTTCTTCCTCCTCCATTCTATAGGATTGTGACCCCGAACTGGTATCGAGATTGTACCAGTGGGCCGACTGCTCCTCGTCTTGCTGCAATTGCCGGGAAGGTTGCGGCTGCACACCACGCCTTGCCGTCACCTGAGACGTCGAGTGGCGGGGTGGTGTGGGCTTTGGAGGCAACCTGGATGAAGACGGCGCCGCTTTAGATTTTGGATTTCTTCTTGCGGCTGCCGGCTCGATTTCATCTATGAGGTTGTCCATGTCGACCCCCATGGACTCCTCCTCTTCTTCATCCTCCCCCTCGTAGGTAGCGTCTCTGATATGGTGGCTATCAGATGAGCGGGAGTGTGATCCGCTCACTGATTGTGACCGGCGGAGGGAGTGGTGGGCGGAAGCGGTGGGTGATGGGGTGTGGGATGGAACAGACACGTCAGAGGAGGCATTTTTAGAATGCCGTTTCCCTCCGGTGAGGATGTTTGTCCCCTTTGTGATAGCCTTCCCAATCTTCTTCATTGCGGAAATGGAGGTGAAAGTGGTGTAGGATGGAGATTTTCGGATTTGGTGGAGAAGGTGGTGTGGATGTGGTTTTGTGGGTGGAATGGAAGGGTAGTGATGTACGGATGGTGGTTATATGACTAGTGGTGGATTTGGGCGAGAATGGAAGGGTTTCTGTGGAGGTTTTGTGTAGGGGAGGTGCTGGGCGGAATGGAGATGGCAATGGAGATGGAGGTGCGATTGGGAGAGATTGGACGGTGGGAATGGGAGAGGGGTGGTTGGGGATCGATTTGGGATGGATTCGGGATCAAAAGGAGGCAGTTTTGGGGGTTGGAGGTGACAAACGGGGGAGCCCATGACCGTTTTCCACCGCCATGGTGTGCTGCTGGAGGTGGAAGATGAAAGAATGAGGAGGGGGTCGGGCTTAGACGTTTAAAGTATATTTTTTTCCTGAACCGGGTTCGGCCACGGTTGTGGCAGGTGGCCACGGTCGTGGCCAGGGTTGGGTAGCACGGCCATGGCGGGTGCCACGGTCGTGTTGTCGATGAAGAACTCCCCGGTCTGACCTCGCCATGGTCATGGTGGCCCACCACGGTCGTGGCCTTGTCCTCACGCCACGGTCGTGGTCGACTTGCCACGGTCGTGGCCGATCTTCGAAACAACCTGTAACTTCGGCCAAATTGCGGCATAAATTCCCACAGCCGTGGCCGTTGCCCATAGTCGTGGCCAGCCTTCTTTAACACAGCCGTGGTAAGGACCACGGTCGTTGGCAGTCTCCTTCGCCACGGTCATGGCCGATCTTCAAAACAACCTGTAACTTTGGCCAATTTTGTGCTTTAATTCCCACGGCTGTGGCATAGAGCCACGGTCGTGTTTGGCCGCCTGCGCCACGGTCGTGGTCCAGCTCCACGGCCGTGGTGGATTTGTCTTTTCAATTTTCAAACTTCAAAACATGATCTTTCGGTTTCATTTGTTCTATTGCCACAAATTTTCTTGAATGACCTTGATTAACTTCTAGATCCTCTCTCTCTAATGTCTATCACCTGCCATCATCAAAAATCAAACAAAAACTGTAAAGCACAAGTGTGTGTGTATTTGTGTAAAACAAAACTAAAGTATAGAAAAAGGAAAAGGTTCGAGAATCTCAAACCATGTGGGTTGCCTCCCACTAGCGCTAAATTTTACGCCTTCAGCCGGGCTTATTGATTGTTGTGCTCCGTCATTTCTTTGGAACTTTCAAGAGATCTTTGTAGTAGATCCCTTTCTCATCCTCATCTAAGCATTCCTCTTCATCAAATTCTTCTTCTACCAGCATAACAATATCAAAATCCTAGTTGGCCTTGTCCGGGACGACCTCAACAACATATTTTAGCCTTTTCCCATTAACAGCGAATTCCTTAGCTCCTTCTTTTACACAAATGATCACTTCCCCAGATGGGTACACCTTCTTGACAAGGTAAGGACCTTCCCATCTAGAACGAAGCTTTCTGGGGAAGAACTTCATCCTTGAATTGTACAGCCATACCCATTTTCCGGGCTCAAACTCTTTCTTCTTTATGATCTTGTCATGTAGAAACTTGGTTCTTTCCTTGTAGTTCTTTGACATTTTGTATGCTTCATGTCGCATTTCTTCTAGTTCATACAATTGAAACTTTCTTTTCATTCCGACTTTCTCTTCATCGAAGTCCATCGTCTTCAAGGCCCATAATGCCTTGTGCTGCATCTCAACCGGCAAATGGCTACTCTTACCATAGACAAGTTTGAACGGTGTAGTGCCAATCGGGGCTTTATATGCAGTCCTATATGCCCATAAAGCTTCATTGAGTCGAAGTGACCAATCCTTTCGGTCCGGTCGCACCGTCTTCTCCAAAATGAGCTTTATCTCCCAATTTGCCAACTCAACTTGACCACTCGTTTGAGGGTGGTAAGGAGTAGCTACACGATGGTTAACTCCATGCCTCTTTAGCATCCCTTCAAAGGTGCGATGAATGAAATGACTCCCGCCATCGCTAATCATAGCCCTTGGAACACCAAAACGGCTAAAGATGTTGGATTTCACGAAATCACACACCACCTTATGATCATTTATCCTTGTTGCCACAGCCTCAATCCATTTTGATACATAGTCTACGGCGACCAAGATGTAGACATACCCGAAAGAAGGAGGGAAAGGACCCATAAAGTCAATCCCCCAAACATCAAACACTTCTACCACAAGAATAGGTGATAGAGGCATCATGTCCCTCTTTGAGATGGTGCCCACTTTTTGGCACTTAAAGCAACCTTTGCAAAAGTCATGCGCATCTTTGAACAATGTTGGCCAGTAGAATCCACATTGAAGAACTTTGGCGGCCATGCGTTTCCCTCCAAAATGGCCTCCGCACACTCCGGAATGGCACATAGATAAGACTTATTGCTGCTCCATATCCGGAATGCACCTTCTAATGAGTTGGTCCGGGCAGTACTTAAAGAGGTGTGGGTCATCCCAAATGTAGTTCTTTACCATAGCAAACAATCTCCTGCTTTCCTCTCTTGTCCACATGCTCGGTATCCTCCCACTGGCTAGGAAATTCGCTATGTGCTTGTACCATGGCTTTTGGACAGATGAGACTAAGAGGAGTTGTTCATGTGGCATTGTCTCTTTGATTGGACTTGTCACATCCAAAGGTCCCTCAAGACGGGAGAGATGATCTGCAACACCATTTTCTATTCCTTTCTTATCCACAATTTCTATGTCAAATTCTTGGAGCAACAAAATCCATCGGATCAACCTTGGCTTTGAGTCTTTCTTGGACATGAGATACTTCAACGCAGCATGGTCCATGTAGATTGTCACTTTTTATTTGTAAGAGATACGGCCGGAACTTGTCAAGAGCGAAGATCACCGCAAGAAACTCCTTCTCAGTAGTCGTATAGTTTCTTTGAGCACCGTCTAATGTTTTGCTTGCATAATAGATAGCATGAGGAATTCGGCCAATTCGTTGACCCAACACAGCCCCCACCGCCATATCGGATGCATCCGTGATGATCTCAAACAGAAAAGAGAAATCCAGGGGCTGCATGATAGGAGCAGAAATAAGCCTCTCTTTCAAATGATTGAAGGCTTCAACACATTTGTCATCAAATTGAAATTCAACATCTTTCTCAAGTAATCAACAAAGTGGTCTTGAGATTTTGCTAAAGTCCTTGATAAAGCGACGGTAGAAACCTGCATG
Organism: Alisma plantago-aquatica; assembly: GCA_963693085.1. Classification (NCBI taxonomy): domain Eukaryota; kingdom Viridiplantae; phylum Streptophyta; class Magnoliopsida; order Alismatales; family Alismataceae; genus Alisma; species Alisma plantago-aquatica. The sequence goes on along the minus strand of OY856414.1, from coordinate 87,151,412 downwards.
TTCCAAGAAAGATTGAACATGTCTTACGGTGGAAGGAAGGTCGAGTGTAGAAATAAGGCCCACCTTGGCCTTGTCAACTTCAATCCCATCTTTGGAAACTCGGTGTCCCAGAACTATACCCTCAGGTACCATAAAATGGCTCTTTTCCCAAGATAGAACTAAGCGAACTTTCACACATCTTTCCAGAACCGCAACTAGATGTAGCAAGCACTCATCAAAGGTTTTCCCAAAAACTGAAAAATCATCCATGAAAACCTCGAGTGACGAGTCAAGCATGTCAGCAAAGATCGAGGTTACACATCTCTGGAAAGTGGAAGGGGCATTGCACAATCCAAATGGCATTCTTCGATAGGCAAATGTACCACTTGGACAAGTGAATGTCGTCTTTTCCTGGTCCGCCGGATGCACAACAATCTGAAAATATCCCAAGTACCCATCAAGAAAACAGTAGAAGCTCTGCCCAGCCAATCTCTCTAAAAACTGATCAAGAAACGGAAGTGGGTAGTGATCCTTCTTTGTCTTTTCGTTGAGCTTCCGGTAATCCATGTACATTCTCCACTTGGATTGCTCTCTCACCGGCATAAGCTCACCATCGGCATTTTCTACAACTGTAATCCCGCCCTTCTTGGGCACAACCTGGATGGGACTCACCCACATACTGTCAGAAATGGGATAGATGATCCCTGCATCAAGCAACTTTACAACCTCTTGAGTTACAACGTCCTTCAACTTTGGATTCAGCCTTCTTTGCATTTGTCGGGTCGGTCTCGCATCTTCTTCTAAGTATATCTGATGCACACAAATGGAGGGGTCAATCCCTCTCAAGTCAGCAATAGACCATCCAATGGCTTGGATGTTCTTCCTCAAGACTTCCATCAAGACATCTTCTTGCTCAGGAGAGAGAATGGAGGAAATGATCACCGGGAGGGTGTCATTTGAGCCAAGGAAAGCGTACTTCAATCCTTCAGGAAGTTTCTTCAACTCAAGAACGGGGGGTGCTTCAAGGGAGTTCTTCAAAGTGTAGAAATAGAAGGGGGGTCCTGACTTGCAGCCACTAAGGCTAGCTCACACTCTTCCTCATCTTCATCATCATCATTAGGGAACTCAACAATTGGTTCAAGACCTCTACCTTGGGTGGCAGTCTCAATCCATGCAGGTAGGAACTCTTCAACAATCTCATCTAGGAATTCCACCAAATAATAGTCTTCCTCGATGGCCCCTATCACTTTGGCTGTAGTAGAAGACTTGAAGATGTTCAACCTGATCTTCATGTGCATGAATGTAACATAAATGGTCCTTATCCTCACATGGATCACGGCATCACCTGTGGCTAAGAAAGGTCTCCCCAAGATGATTGGCACCTTTCTAGCTTCCTTTTCCATATCAAGAATGATAAAATCGGCTGGGAAGAAGGCAGAAGTATCCTCATCAAGACGGACCAGCACATCATCCACACGCCCTCTAGGCGTCTTCACAGATCGGTCGGCCAACTGTAGAGTGCAATGGGCCAGCCTCAACTCCCCCATTTGGAGCTCAGCATACAGATCATACGGCATCAAGTTTATGCTAGACCCCAAGTCAAGAAGAACCTGGTCTATGCGATGTGCCCCAATGTAGCATGAGATGATGGGAGTACCGGGGTCTTTTCTTTTTCAGGGGATGGTGTGTTGGAGAATGAAGCTCACTTTCTCAGTGAGATTGATCTTCTTAGGCGTCCTCCCTGTTGTCTTTCTTTTGAAGGTGCACAATTCTTTAAGGAACTTTGCATAGGACGGAATTTGCTTGACTGCATCTATAAGAGGTACATTGATTTTCACTTGCTTGAAGATCTCTAAAATATCTTCCGCATGCTTCTTCTTTTTCTTTGCAGCAGAAGGCTCCTCAAGTGCATCAGGGTATGGAGGGAGTTGGGAACCCAATCGGTCCAAATCAACAGTATCATTCATTGGTATCACTGGAATCACAGTATCACGGCTCGGCATCACAGTATCACTGCTCGGCGTCACGGTATCAACGCTGCCTCTTATCACAGTATCATCAATATGCATCTCAGTATCAACCTGCTCTGCCTCAGTGTCATCTCTGCCAACAACTGTACCATGGGGCCTCTCCAAGGTCCTGCCACTCCTCAATGTAGTCACGGCCTTCACATGCTCATGGGTGGTAGAAGAGGGAGCTTGTGGAGGTGGTTGTGGCTGTTGGGGTGGTGGAGGCCTTTGGTGAGGGGAGTTGGGATTTTGAAGGATGAATTGGGGTTGCGGTTCTTGTTGTGGTGGGGGGTGATATTGTGGAGGTGGTTGTTGGTAGGTGTGAGGTGGAGGTGGAGCATATTGATAATTGAGCGGCACTTGAGGAGGTAGAGGAGCATAGGGGTTTGGTGGGGCTTGGTAAGATGGTGGAACATAAGCACTCGGAGTGTTCCCTAGAAAAACCCCATCATTGTTCAAATTTGGTAGTGGTTGAGATGGAAGTCTACCTTCTTCCCTTCTAGCCAAAGAGAGAGAAATTTGGTCCAACCTCTGCTCAAGACGGTTTATAGACTGCCCATGTGCATTGACGTCTTTTTTTACTTCATCCAGGCTCCTCAGCCTTCCTAGTACCTCATCCTCGAACTTGGAGTTGTAGCGTGGCTTTGACTGCCCCGGCCCTTGCCCTTCCTCATTCTGTTGTTTCCAAGAGAAATTTGGGTGGTTCCTCCACTCGGGGGTGTAGGATTGGTACATTGGGCCCTGGTTGTTGCGGCCACCAAAGGAATGTAAAGCGTTAACCTCCTCGTCTATAGTATCCACAGCCGTAGAGGGTTGTCTAGAAGAGCCACCCACTCGATTCTTCATCATTCGCATCATATCAGCCATCATTTTCATCATATCAGGGTCAGTGGCATTGCGTGCGGGAGCCACAGAAAAAGGGGGAGGGGTGTAGTTCTGGTCGCAATGTCCACCTTTAGTGGAAGCTCGGTGGCGTGAATTCTCGGCGAGATGCTCAAACAGCAGCCATGATTCCTCGGGCAGCTTTGCCATGAACGTGCCCCTGCAAGAAGAATCGACGTTGTTTTGGCTTTTCTCCTCAAGCCCGGTGTAGAAGGCCTGAACTAGCTGCCAAAGAGGAACCTCATGATGAGGGCAGTCACGAAGCAGCTTCTGGAACCTCTCCCATGCCTCGTGGAAGGGCTCTTTCTGGGAAAACGATGTGATGCATCTTCTCATGTAGGATAAATTGGCGATGGGGAAGAACTTCTTGAGAAACTCGTTCTTCACCTCATTCCAAGTGACCAACTCTGGCCTCGATACGTACCACTCCTTGGCCTTCTCTTTGAGGGAGAAAGGAAAGAGCGTCCTCCTGATTGAGTCATCAGTGGCGGCAGGCGTGCGGAAGGTAGAGCACGTTTCAAGGAACGCGTCTATGTGGTGGTAGGGGTTCTCGTTCTCCATACCGAAGTATGTAGGGAGAAGCCCCATGAGTGCCGGTGGGATGGAGAACTGTTGACCTGGCATCTGGTCAACTAGAGTGGCGATGGGGGAGTTTTAGTTCCCCGGCGTGAAGTACTCGTGAAGCGGGCGATGTGGCAGTGGAACCTCTGGTGGCGGGTCGTTCTGTGCCATCTCGGCCTCTCGGTGTACGTTGCGGCGAGCTTGACGCCTTCTTCTACCAATCTCGGGGTCGTAAACCACCAAGTCGGTGCAAGTCGAACGCGTGCTACGCATGCACAACTGTCACCTGCGCAAGTCACAAACAAACAACAAGGAGCCAAGTTATAGAACCAATATGCAAGAGTAACACAAAGAATAAATAATAGCAATGGTGAGGGCAAAAGGAAAGGCTAAGCTACACTATCTAACTAGGCCGAGCGCCTCTATCCCCGGCAACGGCGCCAGAAAGCTTGGTGCGCTCCCGCTAGAGGCTTGCAACAAGTGCAATCCACGAGGTCGGGAGGCACGAGAGAGATGATGGGATCTTTGCTTTGGATATTTTTATGGTCCCACACTAACTACCAACATCTACTAAGACACTACTCCCGCAAGCGCACGGGGTCGTGTCGTAGTATAGGTGAGGCGGCAAGTACGGGGTCGATCCACGAGGATAAAGGGGGCGCTATAGTTAGACGGCGCGAGCTACGCTCCTAGTGCGGAGAGTAGGGTTTTTAGGGTTTAAGGTTGATTGTTGGTTGATTAAACTAAGAGAGCGAGCAAGAAATGCGAGATGGAAACTAAATTATGGAAGAGCAAGCAAATTAGTAAACTAAGTTATCAAACTAACTAAGCAGGGACAAGAAGGGCTACACTACTCTAGTAAGGCAAGAAGCAAATAAGAACTAAACTAACCACTAGCAAGAGAAAGAGCAAGAGCCTAAGTTAACACTGAAGGGTAAAACTAAGCAATTGACTAAGTTAGACCAAAGCAGTTGAACTAAGCTAACATTAACAAGCAAACTAAGCAATTAGGGTTTTAAGCAAGGTGATTAAGGTGGGTGGGACGTTTGGGGAATGTCACTTTGATTTTAGTTGGGGGAGTCCATTAAACATGCATGGTGCTCAATTCATATCTAGATTACCAAACCAAACAACAAGGGCAATGCCATTAGAACATACCCTATACTACTAGTACAAGACTAGGGTTAGGTGTAGTTCTAGTGAGATTGGCCAAATTTAAGTTTCTAGGGTAAGTGATAGTGGACAATTGAGGGTTGAGGGTAGAGATGGGAGTGGAGATGAAGGGGTTTAACCTCATGCCACTAGCCACTCTAGCCTTTAGAAGGCCCTAGGAAATTGCATCACTCTCACTTACACTAGCCACTTAAATCTCACACTCATTTGTAGGGGGAGGGGTGTGTATGTAGGAACAAAGGGGGCTAGCTAGGGATCCACTAATTGGACCTAGGAGCCATTCCTAAGATTACCACAACACTCCAATTCCTCCTAGAAATGAAGTGTCATCAAAAACCTCAAAATAAGCAATTCATACAAGAAGCACAAACCACATACAATAAGATAGGAAAAGAGATGGAAATAAGAAGTAATCATCATAAATATGAATTGAGTTCATTACAAGAATTTATCCCCCAACATGGTATCAAAGTAACATTTTAATCCCAAACAGCCCACCACAAAGGGGCTTAGCTATACATGATCATGAAAACAGGAAAATAAAGGGGTAGAAGAGGAAGAAACTCCATGAAGCTTGATGAAGTGGCCTTCTTCTTCACCTCCAAGCAGCTGCAGACGTCCTCCCTCCTCCAATGGTGCAGGGGTGCATGAAAATGGTGGAGTGGATGGATAGAAACCTAGAGAAACTAGGTTTCTATGGTGGAAATGAGTGGAAAATGGATGGAAATGGGGTTGAATGCAAGGAAATGGGTGGATGGGAGCAATGGATGCAAGAGAGCAGCTGGGTGACGGCTAGGGGGTGCTCTCTCTTGAGCCCTATAAGCAACTAGTGCTTATATAGGAGCTAGGGTTAAGTGGGGGCAAAATAGGAAAAATAGTGAAAAGTTATATAGGGTAGGTGATCACCACGATCGTGGTGGGTGTACCACGACCGTGTTGGCCACGGTCTTGATCAGCATCGGCCACGGTCGTGGCGACTTGGCCACGGTCATGGTCAGTGAGGCTAAATCCCTATTGCAACATGACTTCATGCAAATTAATTCCCACGACCGTGGCAGGGTGCCACGACCGTGTTGTCTTCAGTGGCCACAGTCGTGGCTGGGCGGCCACGGTTGTGGGCGATCTATGGATTTCCCTGTTGCAACCTGTTGGTTTGGCACAAAAAAGCCACGACCGTGGCATTGGGGCCACGACCGTGGTGAGGCTTGACTTCTTGATTTCTCTTCTAACTTTGTCAATTTCGGATGTCTTTGCTTGGGGATGAGTCTTGGCCACTAGAGGTAGGTTGAGGGAGACTTTGGGGCCTTCTTTGGGTCCCTCTCTCTCCCTCGTCCATCTAAGCATGGTCCAAGTACCTGAAAAACAGTGCAAAGAACATCCATAAGCGTATTTGCAATGATAATCATATTGGGGAGAATAACATGTAATTCTAATGCATTTGAATGTGATAAAGGTACAAAATGACACGAGATACAGCCCTAGAATAGGGTTGGATCAGTATTTTATTTAGATTCCTTGCATTTTGCTAATCAACTTTCGTATATAACTTATTGAAATGTGAGTTACCAATAAATCACTACTACAGAAACAGCCTTTGGTGTCGGTTTCTGAGCGACGCCTATGTGGGCGCCGCTAAAGGTCGAACACTTCGGCGTCAGTTTTTTAACCGACGCCTATTTAACATATAGGCGTCGGTCTTTTAGTAGATAACCGACGCCAAAAGGGTTTGCGCTGGGATGGCCCAAAGAATGCTTTGATGCCCACACCAGCGCCTGCACCCCTAACACATCCAGGATGCTCTGGGTTACCTAGAGCAACTGTCAATTCATCCCTTGTGCCCTAAGGGATGAACGTGCCTTGTTTCCTCTGCTCGTGTAGCTCCCGCTAATCACCATCAACAAAAATTGGTAATGTAACATCCCTGACCTGGGTTATGAGTTAACCCTAGGTGTTTTGCCTAATTATGTAATTAAGATACTGATGATTATCTTTTGGCATGTAATTAAACTCTTGAGGAACACATATTTCCATTTCTGCCCTAATTGAACAATGTTTTAGTATTGTTTTGTAATACAGGGACCTATGTGCAATTTACCCAGTTAGAAGGGTTAACTTGCAATTTGCACATGTTGAGATGTTCCTATGATGTTGAGGCATCATAAGAATGATTATGGTAAAGTTTGAAGGATTTCCCAAGCTTGAGCACCAAGGTGCAGCTGTGGAAGCAATCCCTGTGCTGGAAACCCTGGTTTTGGGGTAAAATGCAATTTACCCAAAATTTGGAGTGCAACTTGTAAATTTCATCTTCTAAAATATCTTTTATAACTTTTTTCATCATTTATAGTAGAAATGATGAAGAGGGCACTTCATTTGAATAATCATATAATAAATAAACACCTTTGTGATTAAATAATCAAGGAATAAGTATAATAGCTCTTTTATATGTATACTTTAGTAATGGGTTGATCTTCTTTGCCTTCAATTCTTGACCTTAGAAGGAGATTGTCCTTAGAAATAATGGGTAGGGACGAGAAAAGAAGAAAGGAAGGACTTAGATGAGAAATGGGATAAAGTAGAAGCTTTATGGAGAAATTTCACCCAAAATATATATACCACTTCCTTTGCAAGCAAAGGAACGTTTCTTTCATTCCCTCACTTATCCCCCTTGCTCAAACCAACTAAGTCAGAGCTCTGGAGCATAGGAGAACGACCAGGGAGTTCAAGGTAAGTTTAGATCATCCCTTTTGCTTGAATTCATGGAGGAAACTCGATTTCAAGGTTGAATTCATGGCTAGCTCACCTAGCTTTATCTTTCTAGCCATTCCTTTCTAACTTTTCCTTGGAGAATTCACCTTGGCCGACCTGTGGAACTCAAAGACGCCATTAAAGACCTGAAGCTTGGAAGCTTGGAGCTCAAGGAACAACCTTTAGGTGGGTTTTATAACTCTAAACCTTATGCTTTGATTATACATCTTTTTCTATGCATATAGTTGCTAGTTCTTCTTCTTCCCTATCTTCCCTTGCATCCTTGCAAGAAAAATCGTGAAGAATTGCTACTGTTCTTGAGGTAGAAGATAAGGGCGTTAATTCCTATGCTTATCCACGGATTTCCACTTTACCAAACGACCTCCACCAATTGCCCATACGGTTTACACAACCATTTGGTGGGCAAACGGTTTCAGGGTCGTATGAAGGAAAACGGCCTTCAAGACCGTTTGGTCGCATTGACCAAGCGACAACCGTATGGGAATCTTGTTTATAATTATGTAGGTTAATCACCCACAAAATTTGAGGGGTTAACTCCAAAGTAATCGTGAGATATAAGCAAATCAATTTTCAAATCCAATTGAATTAAGTTCTGATTTTCAATCTGTTTAATTTGCCCTTTTTGGGCAAACGGTCTCAAGACCGTTTAAGATGGTTGACCAAGCGTTGACCGTTTGGGATTACTGTTCATAATAATGTTGATTAATGACTCACCAAATTTGATGGATTAATTCCAAACGAGTTATGAGTTGAAGGTTGATTAATAGGGAAAATCCTAATTGAAATCAGTGCTGAAATTCCAATGAGTTAATTAGTGATTTTGGGTTGATTAGCCCAAACGGTCTCAAGACCGTTTGGGGAATCATCCAAACGGTCTCAAGACCGTTTGGGGATCACCCAAGACCGTTTAGAGGTCTGGGGTCAAGTATAGTTGACCAATTGAAGGTCCAAAGGTACCAAATCATATTGCAATTAAGTATTGATGTGATGATTAACTCAATAGATCAAACCTTGATGAATTTTCACTAGAGTCCAAAGGATTGATGGGCAAACGGTCTCAAGACCGTTTGAAACTCATCCAAATGGTCTCAAGACCGTTTGGTGTCAACCCAAGACCGTTTGGAGGTCTAGGGTTAAGGTAATTTGATCAATTGAGGGCCCAATTACAGTGGGTTATTGAAATAATCAAATTGCTGATTTGTGACTTAATTAAGGTTCAACCCCTATCAAGTCAACTTAGATTTTGATGCATTCTTGGGAAAACGGTCTCAAGACCGTTTGGAGGTTATCCAAACAATCCCAAGACCGTTTGGGCCAAGTTTGAGCCCGTTTGGAGGTCAATTGATGGGATCAACTTCAATTTGATTCACATTGTTGAGTGTTGATGGTTGAATGTTTATAGACCTTAATTGAACCAACTCCAACCCTAATTGGATATCAATTGAGGATCAATTGAGTGACCAATTGGTTAAGGCTAACCCTAATTGTCTCAATTGATAAGTGGTTAGCAAGCTTGAGACCAATTGAAGGCTTCAACATAGGAAACCGTAATCGAGTTTACCCTTTGAATCACCTTGGAAGTCCATGCGATCTTGAGCTTTTAGGACCATACGACTTCAGGACCGAATGAGTTCATACGACTTCATGACCGAATGAGTTCATATGACTTCAGGACCAAATGAGTTCATACGAATTCAGGACCGAATGAGTTCATACGACTTGAGGACCGAATGAGTTCATACGACTTCAGGACCGAATGAGTTCATACGACTTCAGGACCGAATGAGTTCATACGACTTCAGGACCGAATGAGTTCATACGACTTCAGGACCGAATGAGTTCATATGACTTCAGGACCCAATGAGTTCATACGACTTCAGGACCGAATGAGTTCATACGACTTCAGGACCGAATGAGTTCATACGACTTCAGGACCGAATGAGTTCATACGACTTCAGGTCCGAATGAGCTCAAACGACTTCAGAAGTCAAACTATGACTAAACGGTCTTCACCCCATCTTGGGAAACGACCTCAAGATCGTTTAAGGGTAAAAGGTCTTGAGTGTCATGCGGTCTTGAAGTCAACCAAAGCTAAATGGTCTACAACCTTAAACGATCTCAGGATCGTTTGAAGGTTGAAGGTGTGAAACCTATTGGGGACTTTTAAGGATAAGTCTGCCTAATGCCTTGAAGGCTTAGATGGTTTGATGGTTGTTCAACCTAAACCCTAATGATACCTAGGAACATTAAGGGTCAAGTGGTTAGTATATTAACCCATGTTATGATCAATGGTGAACTTTACCAAAATACCCTTTATGGATTCAAGTAGGTAAACCCTTTTTATCATGCGAACCCCAATGGTTACAATGGTGATGACTTAGCTAGGCTTATCAATGTTGATTAGACCTAACACAATCTAGAGGGATGTAATCATCACCTATGAGCAAGAGGAGAGAGAAAATCCCAATTATGGTTGAAATCCAAGTAAAATACCTTCAATATATATGAATGTACATGATTAGGGTATGATCCACCTATGTGAGATCATGAAAACCCTATTTATGATAATTGATGAATCTTAATCTTATATGAGGACTTTAATGATGATGTTTCTCATACATGGTGATGTTATGAGATCAATTCACCAATAGGTGAATAGTAAACCCTAATTCTAGGATGATGACATGTATTGTGAATAGTAAACCCTAATTGATGAAAATCAGGGAAACCTAGCTCTTGTATGAGTAGGGAGATACAACTTCTTTAAATGAGTTATTTATTGTTATCAGTTGATTTAACCATGCAGGTTCCTATATGAGGATGATCATATCCAGGTATGGATGATGATACTATATTCATTGAAAGCATGTTGTTAGCTTTATGAATAGTGATTTATCCCGATGCCTTGTTAATAGCATCTTATGAGATTGATAGGCTGTGAGAGCCATGAATACCATCAATGTCATGCTTTAAGAGATGACTTGTGATGAGAGTACTGAGAAATGATGATTATGTGAGTTAGACTTGATACATTTAGTATTCTACTTTCATAACTGCTGTTCTAATGATTAATGTTTGAAAACATGTATGATGTTAAAAGAATACTAAAATGTACCTAACTAATCAAGTATAATCATACCATGTAGAGCCCTGATCATAGATCCATCATTGTCAGGAGTTAAATGATGGTGAAATAGGTTTTCCTAAGGGAAATCCTGGATCACATACTTTTGAGTATGTGGGGAAAATGGATGTGAATGTCCTTACATCCTAGTGTAGGAATTGATGTAGATGTATCTTAATCTATCAATCCTTCACTATGGGTTATGCCAGGGTGATGTAACACTAATCTCCCGAGGAAGTGTTTTATACCGCAATCGATGAGAGATAAACAAGAAATCTTTCGATGGCGAAGAGAGTACAGAATTCCACTGTGACTCTAATAGCGAAGTACCAGAATACCCTAGTAAGCTATAGTAGCAGAGACATTAGATGTCCTGCATGTTGATCCTCACACTGACTGAGGAAGATGAGGTCATAAGAATCTGGCTCTTTTGATGACCTATGTATGATACCGATGCGACTTAATAGTGATCGGTTGGAGTATGAGCGGTATACCTCATCTCCGCAGGGCATAATGATGTTTGTAAAACATAATCAACCGCGTAGCATATCTGCTTAGGTTGATCCACGAGATACATTGATTGAAGATACATTACTTAGTATACATGTTCTTCATATTCCTTAAATGGTGTTGTTCTAATTGATAACAATTTGCTGTTGATTACCTTAAAGCTTTTATTGCCTATGTTGTTCTTGAATTATTATAATAAAGCTTATGGCGAAGAGTTATAACTCTCGCTGGGACAATTATTTAGAATTGTCTCACCCCGTAGATTTCAACCTTTTTAGGTGGTCGTCGAGGACGAAGGAATCAGTCTGCAGGTGGACAGTATCAGCAACAGCACCAGGAGTAGCAGTAAATCTCAGGTGGAGATTCAGACTGCTGTGTTGTGTAGTTAGATAGTCAGTCCTATGTGTTCTCTGTACATTTAGGTCCTTGGAGTCTTTTGGTCTGAGATTTTGATTCTGAGTTCTTGAGATTTTGTATCATGTTGTATATAATTACTCAAGAAGTAATTATCAAAGATGTAAACAGTTTATCTCCTTTTACGAAAGAAGTTTTTATGGATTCAATCTCTTATCTCGAAAAGTTTTAATTTTCTGTGATTCTTGTCTTTCGCTGTTAATCGAACCATTTCCGCTACGTTTAAATCGTGTTTATATTGTGGTTTGGAGATCATAGCCCACAGGTAAGTTAACACCATAAATAATCAATATTCAAATGATTGCTCTAAAAGTTGTATTTTACCATTTTCGCAGCCGCCTCAGCAGTTACAGGCTTCTTTATTTCACCCTTCTTGTTTTGCCTCCCAGCTATCCAGATATCATGGCGAGGCATGGGTGTGGCAGACTCCTGAGTAGGAGCAGACTCCTGAGTAGGAGCAGACTCCTGAGTAGCCGCAGACTCCGCATGTAGTCTTTGGCGAACGCTTGCATAGCCTTTTGGACCAATAGTGTGGTCATGCACATTCAATGCACGCCTTGCTTTTTGTGCGTCACTGAGGGCCTAGTTAGTATGCACATTAATGATTTGGTTAGTATCACTAAATGTTAATCTTGAATAGGTTAATACAATGTATATTAATTAAATTGGGAGTGACACCTAATACCTTGAATTCTTCAGATTTTCTTGAAGCAAAAAAATTGTCCCAATCTTCTTTGTCCAAGAAGTTCCATTGTTCAAGGGCTGACTTCTTTTTCTTATCACCCTCTTTTATGTATTCTCTGTTCAGATTTGTCCTATCATTCCTAAGCATCTTTCCAGCGCGTTGCATCACACTTTTACGATGCAACTTCTCATCCAATGCAAACAGATTCTGTAAAATAGAAATGTTATTAACTAGTATCCAAAATAGAATTGCAAATAATAGAATTTGTAATCTACAAAATAGAATTGCAAATAATAATAACTCACACATAAATCCTTCCATATCAAGTCTTTTTTCCCCTGAGGAACTTTATGCCAATTATCATACTTAACACCACAATGGCTCTGAGTGGTACACCCAAGATAGTTTACAAAATTATTGCGGTTCACTCCAATTGCATTTCCTCCATTATCAAACTCCACAACCATTTTGGATCCACTGCCACTAAGCACTATTAACTTCTTCAACAGAGTGATGCCCCTTTTCTTGTTAAGTGTTTGGTGCTACGCATCAAGTTGCTCCAGTGCTTCAGTGGGTACATGTGCATCATCAACCTAAAATTTGACAAAAATAAACACACTGAATTAGCCCAATATAGAAATATAAGATATATGACATAACTAGAAGATAATGAATTTTATAGAAATACAGGATATGTTTTTAAAACTTACATTGGTATCCTCGCCATGCTCGTCATGGACAGCATGCTCATCATGGACATCATGCTCATCATGGTCAACCATCTGAAAATGTCATTAAAAAGGCAAACATTTAGCATTTGTATTAACTAGAAAAAGGCAAACATTTAGCATTTGTATTAACTAGAAAAAGGCAAACATTTAGCATTTGTATAAACATACATGTCTCTAAAATTGTGATCTTTTATCAATTAACAATCCTTCATTGTGATATCCGCACACATATAAGTCATCGTTAGCTTCAATATTTTGTGGAGTTGGCAACCCAACTGAGAATGGACTGGAGTCATCATACTTATCATAGTACTCTTCTTCATCTATAGGATCTTCAATGAACTGTCTTTTACCATGAAGGACAACCGACCATTTATCATTTGCAGGATCATCGATATAGAATATTTGTTTCGCCTGTGATGCCAATATGAATGGTTCACCCTTCTCGCCAATCTTTTCAAAGTTCACCAAAGTGAAACCCAATTCATCCACTATAACTCCTTTGGTGTTATCAACCCAATTACATTTAAAGAGCGGAATTTTGAAATCTATGTAGTCAAACTCCTAAATGTCTTCAATGACACCGTAATATGACATTTTAGCTTCACGTGGACTCTTATCCTTTGCACTTGCAAAGTACATAGTCGACGCTTGAAGAGTGACCCCACTATTTTGGACGACACTCTTATCATCTTGGCGCTTTGTGTAATATGTGAATCCATTAATGTCAAACCCTTCATAAGACATAACATTCGGTTTTGGTTTAAAGGCGAGGCATTTGATAGTTTCTGTAATATCATTTGGTGTTTGAGATAGTTGATGTAAGACTTTATCTTCAAACCACTTAGTAAAAGTCTTATTATGCTCTCTAGCAAGCCACATTGAACTTGCTCGAGGATGTTGTCTATTTACGAAATTGGTATGTTCCTCGATATAAACACTCACTTCGTCCATATTGTGTAAAATATACAAGTGAGCTTGTTCCAACTGCTCACGGCTGATTACTTTCACCCATGATCCCAAATTCCTTTGCCCTCCTCAATATTCTTGTCATTATCAGGAGTGTCATTACCACTGAGAAAGTCATTGCAAAAATCCATAACCTCTCTCACCACATAACCTTCAATAATACTCCCTTCAGGCCGATAACGGTTTCGAACGTCACCTTTAAAAATGCTCATGTATCGTTCAAAGGGATACATCCAATGCAAGAAAACTGGTCCCAACATTTTCACTTCCCTAGTCAAGTGGACAACAAGATGTACCATGATATCAAAGAATGAAGGAGGGAAATACATCTCAAGCTGACATAGGGTAACAACCACTTCTCTTTGCAAATTATCGAGAGTATCAGGGTCAATAACTTTGCTGCATAGACTGTTGAAAAAGAAACAAAGTCTGGTAATTGCAAACCTTACATGCTTCGGCAATATAGATCGAATTGCCACGGGCAATATTTGTTGCATTAGAGTGTGACAATCATGAGATTTAAGACCTATCAACTTCAGATCTTTCATTGATACCAATCTACGGATGTTGGATGAGTAACCATGTGGCACCTTAACATTTACCAAGCATTCACAAAAAGTTTTCTTCTCCTTTCTAGACAATGTGTAACAAGCGGGAGGTAAGTATGTTCTTTTATTACCCATTTCACATAATTCTGTTAATTCTGACCTTATTCCCATTTCACGTAGGTCCAGTCTAGATTTTATCCCATCTTTAGTCTTACCTGGTATATTTAACAGAGTACCAATGATTCTATCACAGACATTTTTCTCAATGTGCATTACATCGATACAATGCCTGACTGTCAAAGAACTCCAATAAGGAAGATCCCAAAATATTGACTTCTTCTTGAATGAAGAAGTGTCACTCCGTGTGGCCATACTACATTGTGATTTCTTACCAAATTCATTGACAATGTCTTTTACTCTTGCATAAACAACATCCCCTGGTATAGGTTTAGGTGCACTCCGTTCATCATTCCATCCATTGAATGCTTTGCGCTTCCTACGATACGGATGGAATTTTGAAAGAAACCTTCGATGACCAAGATATACAGTCTTGCCGCCATGTTTTAGTCTTATTGAATCAGTGTTTTCTTCACATATAGGACACACTTTAGCTCCTTTGACACTATATCCAGACAAATTCCCATATGCTGGAAAGTCATTAACAGTGCAAAACAACATAGCGTGCAAACGAAATGTCTCTCTTGCTGAAGCATCATAGGTCATCACACCTTCAGCCCAAAGTTTCTTTAAGTCATCAATCAAAGGTTCAAGATAAACATCGATATCATTTCCGAGTTGTTTAGGGCCCGATATCAACAACGAAAACATAACGTACTTATTTTTCATACACATCCAGGGAGGAAGATTGTATATAACAAGCATGACTGGCCAAGTGTTATGTTGGCTGCTCAATGTCCCGTACAGATTCATCCCATCTGTACAAAGCCCAAGTCTTATATTCCTATCTTCTTCACCAAATTTGGGGTATAATAGATCAATCTTCTTCCACTGTGGGGAATCCGACGCATGTCGTAGGATCCCATCATTATTTTTCTTAACATTTGCATGCCACCTCAAATTCTTCGCATCTTTCGGATTTGCAAACAAGCGTTGAAACAGTGATATTATAGGTAGATACCACAACACCTTGGCACTAGATTAATTGGAAGAATGAACTGATCTGGACCAATTAAGCGATGCCACGTCAGCTAAGTAAGCTCTAAATTCCCTTACCAAGATTCAGCGTGTGAACCAAGGGAAAACATGGGCGTGCCCCTTGCACTCAGCGCATGTGCCCTGGGCACCGGGGTCATTTGACATAGACCTGTCTCCCTCCTCGCGAGGGATCTCGTTCCAGACCCACCTCCGCTCGCGTGCGAACGCACGACGTTGGCAGGTCGCCTCCCGCCGATCCTACACAAGGCGTCGTTCGCCATCTGTAGTCGCAGACTAACGCTGCGGTGGCTTTGTGCCCGACCTCTGCTTGACTGCCACTGTCGTTCGATGTCCGTACATGTAGTATGGAGTGCCGCTCCTGCAAAAGGCACAACCAGCTGTCGTACAGTGCCTGGTCTATCGGCCGAGGGTGTCTTCCCAAAACAGCTCTCTTCCTCGCATAGGAACCCACTCCCGCCCATATGGACGTAGTCGTCCACTACCAGCTCCGTCACAGAGAACTCCAGCGCCGAGCTCCTCGATCGCTAGTGCCGGCCACCCCTTCCATCGGGTCTGCCTTGGTTGCCAACGGCACGAAGCTATCTGGTACCCTTCAAGTAGCCTTGCAATGAGGGAAACATCCGTTGAGCCTGGATATCAGACTGGCCTTGATTCTGAGGATACCTTCTTCAAAGGTCTGAAGCAAGACACCGGATGTACCACCACTAAGATTGAAGATTGGCACATCCTTCTCTCCTTATCTATTGGCCTTCGTGTCCGGCCCATAGGCAATGGCGACAGAAGACGAAGGTGGAGGAAAGGAGAAGTTATACTGTTCTTATACCCGGTATTCCTCTAGGAACCGAAGTCTTGCCTGCAATCACTGCTGCGCAAGGACAAGATCCAAGATCTCAGCGTACAAGGTTCATCCGTGGAGCTGTTGGCGGACTGCTGAGGTTGAGTTTTGTGTTCTTGATGCAGACGAGGGATTTTGTGGCTTCTTATATAGTCTCTAGGAGTCTTTAGGGTTAGGAGGATGATGATCCGAGGGAGAGAGGATGGGTGATAGGTCTGGACTTGTTTCCCTTCTCATACACACGCGGTGTGAGAGACAAGAGGGTCATAAAGCACTACTATGGAAGGTGTTATTACACCCATGCACTCTATTTCCCCTGTTGTACTATTTTATATCCTCACGTATATGTAGGTTAATCAGGGATCTGTGGGTCAAGTTCCCATATTCTTAAGGAAACTATATTAACATATAATTTTTCCTTTCCTTTACTAATAAAACCCATGGTTATTCTTTATATAGATCCATCAGAAACCACCTTGAATTTGATATAGGCATAGGGAAAAGAAGAAGTCAATACCTTTCCATCAAAAGATATCTCTTTTTCCATTATCTTACAATGATACCTCCCTTTTCAAGCATTAAGTGATATTAGTGAAAAGGCAAGGTATTTTTTTTAGAAAATAATTAAACATATTCTCCTTATTTTCCCTTATATGAAAAGATCTTGACTTTTATTATAGCTCAGATTTGGCAACCAAAGCCATTATCATTAATTCATGTACAAATCCCTTTTTATATATATTTAACTTGTGCTACAAGCACACATGCCACAATTGTTATTAACATTGTTTTTCCACCAGTAATATTATTGGTGAATTGACAGTTCAATTCATTTAGATAATTCAGTTTTATAAAAATTGAGGATATAACATTCACACACATATGAACTCATGTATAACATGAGTTAGATCCTGAAGAATAATTGAATTGATTACTAAAGTTTTTAAGTATTTTAATTCATGTAACAGATCAATTGACTATACTGCCAAACAATCAGTTTAAGTGTTGAGACTGAGCCATCGGAATTGAAGAGGAGGCAAAAACACAATGTTGATATTCTTGAGGTGTTTTTCCAAGTGAAGGTGAACATTCCATTCTTGGATGCTATCAAGCAAATCCCATGATATGCCAAGTTCCTCAAGAACCTATGCACTGTGAAGAGAAGGTCAACGGGGAGAATTCCAAAGAAAGTGAAGCTGACTGAGCAAGTGAGCTCCATCATGCAACATTCACTTCCTTTGAAGAGAAAAGACCCAGGGGCACCACTCATACCTAGTTATATACGGGGACATCACATAGATAGGTCCTTACTTCATTTGGGATCCAGTGTGAATTTGATGCCATACAATGTCTACTCAGGCCACCTTCCCTCCTGGGCTTGGTGCCTTACTGGTCTTCCCAATCTCAGGCTTGACCAGTAGTTATGCAGATATGGCATCCTTGGGTTCAAAGAATGTAAGTGCTTTTATCTTTATAACTTTAACTCTTCACCCCTCTTGGTGAGGATTTAGGTTATCTCAATACTTAAATACATTTATTCAATCACCTTTTAAGGGAAAGTCCTTGCCTAGGGTTCCTTCTTAGTTCATAGGAGGGGTTTAGGCTCTCTAGCCACAACCTGATCTCAAGATCTAGGTTTTGCCTCCATCATAGGTCATCTTCCCACTCTTTAGGTTGACCCACCCCAGATTGGCACATTAACCCTAAAGGTTTCATAGATACCTCCTTTTTCATTAAGCATAAGTTTTATCATTATAACATATAAACCCATGCTTTCTCAACCTTTGGAATACCCCCGTCATGGTCTCTATCCATTCAATAAACTTGGGTCACCTTCCCTTCCAGGGGCTTGGTGCTACCTCGGCCTTCCCCGCCAGGGGCTTGGCCACCATCACTAAACTTCTAGAGACAACATGAGGATTTTGAGAAAGTAATATAAACTTTCATTTTTCTCATATATATAGCTATTGGGTTCATAAATTTCTTAAGACCTCTTACATAAGCATTATGCTCCTCATGCACACTTGCATGGGAGACTGGGTTACCTAAACCCATCCCTTTATCTTTCTTATTCCTGATTTCAAGTTTCACATGGGTAGTGTCCCATACCACCACACCATGTTCATTATTTAAGATTAAGGTTTTAGGGTTAGGGTTAGGGACTATACTCTACCTCTCAGAGTTTTCCTATCCCTTGACTCTCTAGAATTTTCATACCCTAATCCAAGTCCTTCCTCTATGAAAGGGCTTACCCATACATGTATCTTTCTAGTGTATACCCTCTCTAGAGGAACCTACACAAAAGGTTACATCTTTTCACATTTTACTTCTCTAATTAATAATTTCTTTTCAAGGATTTTTAAGTAAAGAAATGAGAAGTACATGCAAACGTGAGATGAGGAACTTAATTTTTCTCTTAAAATTTCTAAGGATAATTTGAAATTATTAACTATTAAGTATTAGTTGATGAATCTGTGCTCGGATAACAAATGTAATGACCCACACTTTTGAGTGTCTAAAAGACTTTAAAGTCACAGATCGTTAATCATAAATCCCAGGATCAAATTCATGAAAGAATACAAAATAGTAAACAATTTCCATTAATGATCAAATATTTACATGTTTGCATAAAAAGCTCCTTTAAGGAGTTACATAACTTTTAAACAGAATTAACTTTTACATGTGTAAAGATAAACCATTAAGACTAAACCTTCAAGATTAAACTGTAGTGTCTTCAACATCTCTATTTGTACCCTCATGTCCATGAATCAAGTATATCTGATACCTAAAACACCGACAAACAAATACACGGTCACCATATTTCTATACTGGTACGTAGGTTCAAACAATAATCACAGATACATATATAAGCAACATCTTTATCTTGCATATAAGAACATAAAATTATTTCATATTCCAACCTGTATCTAGTCAACTACCTCAGGTGTAATCACTGTCCCTTCGGGGCTCGTGTACATTACCCTTAAGATCAGTCTAACCCAGGGTTCAGAATGTTGTTATTTACTTTACATGATACTCATAGGAACTTCATAGTTTGCAAGAACTAAACAAACAAGCAAGTAGTTTATTTGTCGTTCAATCTCATCGAGAAACATCGGTAATATTAGAATTCAATACATGTATTCATAAGCGTAACCATGTACCTTATGCCATCGCAAAAACCATGCAGATCTAACATGTACTTTAAGAGTGTATCTAAGAATCCAAGCAAGAAGCATTCAACCAACATAATCTGAAACAAGCATACTACATATGTGTCGTCATATATTCACATTACATTAATCAGATCTAGATCTGCTCCTGAACTAGGGTTTAGGATTATCTCATGTTTGGACTAGGGATTATAGATACCAACCCTAATTCCATCATATCATGGTTCCTAAGATTACAAGTTCAATTATGCATATTAAGTGAAACCTAATTATCAACCTAAGCATATTATACTATCTATGTCATTTCGACCACATTATTAGCATTAGATCATAGCAAGATGTTGACATTAATTTTAAAACCCTAAATCTGCATTAATATAAGATTACTATTCTAGCATCATCAATTATTCAACATTATCCATATTTTACTCATTATACATGGCAAGATCAGGTGTTAGCCTAACATGAACGAATCTATTCAATTAAGCAATCAGATTAAGGCAAATCTAGGTTTTCCCTTTATTCTAATCAAACCATGTACAAGTTTAGAACAGGAAGCATTATCAGATTCTGATAGTATTTTATTTGGATTCCTTGCATTTTTCTAATCAACTTTCGTATATAACTTATTGAAATGTGAGTTACCAATAAATAACTAGATTAATTGGAAGAATGAACTGATCTGGACCAATTAGGTGATGCCACATCAGCTAAGTAAGCTCTAAATTCCCTTACCAAGATTCAGCGTGTGATCCTGGGGAAAAGATGGGCGTGCCCCTTGCATTAAGCGCATGTGCCCTGGGCACCAGGGTCATTTGACATAGACCTGTCTACCTCCTCACGAGGGATCTCGTTCCTGACCCGCCTCCGCTCGCGTGCGCACGCACGGCATTGGCAGGTCGCCTCCCGCCGATCCCGCATAAGGCGTCGCTCGCCATCTGTAGTCACAGACTCATGCTGCGGTGGCTTTGCGCCCGACCTTTGCTCGACTGCCACTGTCGTTCGGTGTCCGTACATGTAGTCTGGAGCGCCGCTCCCGCAAACGGCACAACCAGCCGTCGTACAGCGCCTGGTCTCTCGGCCGAGGGTGTCTTCCAGCAACATCTCTCTTCCTCATGTAGGAACCCACTCCCACCCATATGGACGTAGTCGTCCACTGCCAGCTCCGCGACAGAGAGCTCCAGCGCCGAGCTCCTCGATCGCTAGTGCCAACCACCCCTTCTGTCAGGTCTGCCTTGGTTGCCAGCGACACGAAGCTATCTGGTACCCTTCGAGTAGCCTTGCAATGAGGGAAACATCCGTTGAGCCTGGATATCAGACTGACCTTGATTCTGAAGATACCTTCTTCAAAGGTCTGAAGCAAGACACCGGATGTACCACCACTAAGATTGAAGATTGGCACATCCTTCTCTCCTTATCTATTGGCCTTCGTGTCCGGCCCATAGGCAATGGTGACCGAAGATGAAGGTGGAGGAAAGGAGAAGTTCTGCTATTCTTATACCCGGTGTTCCTCTAGGAACCGAAGTTCTGCCTGCAATCACTGCTGTGCAAGGACAAGATCCAAGAATTCAACGTATAAGGTTCATCCGTGGAGCTATTGGCGGACTGCTGAGGTTGAGTTTTGTGTTCTTGTTGTAGATGAGGGATTTTGTGGCTTCTTATATAGTCTCTCGGAGTCTTTAGGGTTAGGAGGATAATGATCCGAGGGAGAGAGGATGGGTGATAGGTCTGGACTTGTTTCCCTTCTCATACACACGCGGTGTGAGAGATAAGAGGGTCATAAAACACTACTATGGAAGGTGTTATTACACCCATGCACTCTATTTCCCCTTTTGTACTATTTTGTATCCTCATGTATATGTAGGTTAATCAGGGATCTGTGGGTCAAGTTCCCATATGCTTAAGGAGACTATATTAACATATAATTTTTCCTTTCCTTTACTAATAAAACCCATGGTTATTCTTTATATAGATTCGTCAGAAACCACCTTGAATTTGATATAGGCATAGGGAAAAGAAGAAGTCAACACCTTTCCATAAAAAGATATCTCTTTTTCCATTATCTTACAATGATACCTCCCTTTTCAAGCATTAAGTGATATTAGTGAAAAGGCAAGGTATTTTGTTTAGAAAACAATTAAACATATTCTCCTTATTTTCCCTTATATGAAAAGATCTTGACTTTTATTATAGCTCAGATTTGGCAACCAAATCCATTATCATTAATTCATGTACAAATCCCTTTTTATATATATTTAACTTGTGCTACAAGAACACATGCCACAATTGTTATTAACATTGTTTTTCCACCAGTAATATTCACTACTACAGAACCTACCTTTAGTGTCAGTTATTTAAGGCCTTTAGTGTCGGTTTCTAAGCGACACCTCTGTGGGTGACACTAAAAGCTCACCCATTACGCGTCGGTTCCAAAACCGACGCCCAAACTCTTCGCGCGCCCCCGAAATCGTGCATGTTTCCTGTAGTGCGAAGGTATAGGCGTCGGTTATTAGATAAGAAACCGACACCATATACCTTCGCGCCACAGAAAGGGCACCATGTTGGCTACTATCAACTTCGGTTATTAGATAATAAACCGACGCCATATACCTTCGCGCCACAGAAAGTGCGCCATCTTGGGCTCTATCAGCGTCGGTTATTAGATAATAAACCGACGCCATATACCTTCATGCCACAGAAAGGGCACCATCTTGGCCTCTATCAGTGTCAGTTATTAGATAATAAACCGACGCCATATACCTTCGCGCCACAGGAAACAGACGTCAGTTATTTATATAAAACTGACACTATAACTTTGTGTGTCAGTGTTATACAAATAACCGACGCCTATTGTTTTTTTTTCTGTAAGTCTGCAGACCTGCTGTGGCTGGTTGCAGGATGAGAAACGTGCAGTTAACTGTAGGTTTTACGACATCCATTGATATCAGCCAACAACAGGCCACAAACCTGAAAATTTAATAACAAAAATATTCACACATGCATTTAGCAATACAACCTACAGTTCCATTTTATTTTCACACATTTAGAAACATTCATGTAGCTAGCAATCTGTAGTTCCATTCATTCACATTCACACATGTAGAAACATTCATATATCAACCAACACTTTCATTCATTTTCAGTCAGACACATGTAGAAACATCTAGACATGTAGAAACATTCACACATATATTATAATTGAGAAATTCATTTACAAAATATCATTCTTTAGTCATTATTCACTATCAACAACCCAATTATATTTTAAAACCCCCACTATTTGTATGGCTGTTGCGCATTCTTCTCTTACTTCATTTAATTCTCCCATCGTATAGGGAGCATGTACATCTGGTAAGTCCGTTCCTGTAGTGGGGTCAGCTTTAAACACCTGTAAAGAGAATGATGTATATATATAATTAATGAGCTATAAATAAGATTGATATATTTCATATTATCTAATGAGACTATATAATACCTGAGCAATACAATCGATGTCCATACAACATGACAGAGTAACACATATATAGTACATAACAACAGCAGCGTCGAATTTACATACAACACTAGCTTAGTACATATATAGTGGGACTAAGGTGACGATCCCACCTGCTAAAACAGGTTACCAACAACTACATGTTACGACTGGGAGGTCGTGATTCAGCAACCGTATTCATTAGCAGGAGGACAAACATATCCACCTGCTAATGCATACGGTTGCTGAATCACGACCTCCCAGTCGTAACATGTAGTTGTCGGTAACCTGTTTTAGCAGGTGGGATCATCACCTTAGTCCCACTATATATGTACTAAGCTAGTGTTGTATGTAAATTTGGAGCTACTGTTGTTATGCACTATATATGTGTTAGTCTGTCATGTTGTTATATGAATCTGAAGCACTTGTGTGTGCTGCACTTTATGTATTGTATTTGTATCCTGCTTCTCTTCATTGGGGCTTCTTTTGCTGTTTCATGGCTTGCTGCCTATATATCTATATAACCTTTGGCGAATGCCTGCATATCCTCTTGGACCCATTGTGTGGCCGTAACATGTAGTTGTCATTGAGCATCGCTGATAGCCTAGTTAGTTAGCACATTGATTTGGTTAGTAACAATAAAGGTTAATCTTGAATAGGTGAATACATAAAAATGTATATTAATTAAATTGGGAGTGGCGCTTAATACCTTGAATTCATCTGTTTTTCTTTGGGTAACAAACTCCTCCCAGTCTTTGGGGTCCAAGTAGTTCCATTGTTGTGTGGCTTCCTTCTTCCTATATTTATTTTTCAAAGAGAATACAAACGAAAATTATTAGTGTAGAGTTAGTAAAATACTGATCAATGTCTAGAATTGGAATCAATCAAGAACCTATTCTCAGCATCGCATATGTAATCTCGGGTGAGATTGGTCCTATAGTTCTTTAGCACCCTCCCACAATGTTTAGCATTTGTATTAACTAGAAGATAATGAAACATCAAATCAAAAAATAATATTGATATTAAAAAAGTAAACATTTAGCTTCAATAAAAAAATATAAACATGCATGCCTCCAAAATTGTGATCTCTTATCAATTAACAATCCTTCATTGTGATCTCCGTGCACATATAAGTCATCATTAGCTTCAATATTTTGTGGAGTTGGCAACCCAACTGAGAATGGACTGGAGTCATCATATTTATCATAGTACTCTTCTTCATCTATAGGATCTTCAATGAACTGTCTTTTACCATGAAGAACAACCGACCATTTATCATTTGCAGGATCATCGATATAAAATACTTGTTTCTCCTGTGATGCCAATATGAATGGTTCAGCCTTCTCGCCAATCTTTTCAAAGTTCACTAAATTGAAACCCAATTCATCCACTATAACTCCTTTGGTGTTATCAACCCAATTACATTTGAAGAGCGGAATTTTGAAATCTATGTAGTCAAATTCCCATATCTCTTCAATGACACTGTAATATGACATTTTAGCTTCACGTGGACTCTTATCCTTTGCACTTGCAAAAAACATAGTCGATGCTTGAAGGGTGACCCCACTGTTTTGGCCGACACTCTTATCATCTTGGCGCTTTGTGTAATATGTGAATCCATTAATGTCATACCCTTCATAAGACATAACAGTCAACTTTGGTTTAAAGGCGAGGCATTTGATAGTTTCAATAATATCATCTGGTGTTTGAGATAGTTGATGTAAGACTTTATCTTCAAACCACTTAATAAAAGTCTTGTTATGCTCTCTAGCAAGCCACATTGTATTGGCTCGAGGATATTGTCTTTTGATGAAATTGGTATGTTCCTCGATATAAATGTTCACTTCGTCCATGTTGTGTAAAATATACAAATGACCTTGTTCCAACTGCTCACGGCTGATTACTTTCACACGTGATCCCAAAATTCCTTTTCCAAATAGCTCGTCAATATTCTTGTCATTATCAGGAGTGTCATTACCACTGAGAAAGTCATTGCAGAAATTCATAACCTCTCTCGCCACATAACCTTCAATAATACTCCCTTCAGGCCGATAACGGTTTCGAACATCACCTTTAAAAATGCTCATGTATCGTTCAAAGGGATACATCCAATGCAAGAAAACCGATCCCAAGATTTTCACTTCCCTAGTCAAGTGGACAACAAGATGTACCATGATATCAAAGAACGAAGGAGGGAAATACATCTCAAGCTGACATACGGTAACAACCACTTCTCTTTGCAAATTATCGAGAGTCTCAGGGTCAATAACTTTGCTGCAGAGACTGTTGAAAAAGAAACAAAGTCTAGTGATTGCAAACCTTACATGCTTCGACAATATAGATCGAATTTCCACGGGCAGTATTTGTTGCATTAGAGTGTGACAATCATGAGATTTAAGACCTATCAACTTCAGATCTTTCATTGATACCAATCTACGGATGTTGGATGAGTAACCATGTGGCACCTTAACATTTACCAAGCATTCACAAAAAGCTTTCTTCTCCTTTCTAGACAACGTGTAACAAGCGGGAGGTAAGTATGTTCTTTTATTACCCATTTCTCGTAATTCTGTTAATTCTGACCTTATTCCCATTTCACGTAGGTCCAGTCTGGATTTTATCCCATCTTTAGTCTTACCTGGTATATTTAACAGAGTACCAATGATGCTATCACAGACATTTTTCTCAACGTGCATTACATCGATACAATGTCTGACTGTCAAAGAACTCCAATAAGGAAGATCCCAAAATATTGACTTCTTCTTGAATGAAGAATTGTCACTCCGTGTAGTACATTGTGATCTCTTACCAAATTCATTGACAAAGTCTTTTACTCTTTCATAAACAACCTCCCCTGGTATAGGTTTAGGTGCACTGCATTCCTCATTCAATCCATTGAATGCTTTGCGCTTCCTACGATACGGATGGAATTTTAGAAGAAACCTTTGATGACCGAGATATACATTCTTACCACCATGTTTTAGTCTTGTTGAATCAGTGTTCTCTTCACATATAGGACATGCTTTAGCTCCTTTGACACTATATCCAAACAAATTCCCATATGCTGGAAAGTCATTAATAGTGCAAAACAACATAGCATGCAAACGAAATGTCTCTCTTCGTGAAGCATCATAGGTCATCACACCTTCACCCCAGAGTTTCTTTAAGTCATCAATCAGAGGTTCAACATAAACATCGATGTCATTTCCAGGTTGTTTAGGGCCCGATATCAACAACGACAGCATTACGTACTTATTTTTCATACACAGCCATGGAGGAAGATTGTATATAACAAGCATGACTGGCCAAGTGTTATGTTGGCTTCTCAATGTCCCGTACGGATTCATCCCATCTGTACAAAGCCCAAATCTTAGATTCCTGACTTCTTCACCAAATTCAGGGTACAATACATCAATCTTCTTCCACTGTGGGGAATCAGACGCATGTCGTAGGATCCCATCATTATTTTTCTTAACATTTGCATGCCACCTCAAATTCTTCGCATCTATCGGATTGGAAAACAAGCGTTGAAACCGTGATATTATAGGTAGATACCACATCACCTTGGCAGGAGAACCAGTTTTGGACTCCCCCGAAGTCATCAATTTATACCGTGACGCACCACATTTTGGACAATCTTTCAAATCCATATAGTCCTTTTGAAATAATACACAATCATTAGGGCATGCATGTATCTTCTTGGCATCCATTCCCATTGGGCACAACAATTTCTTTACCTGGTATGTTGAGATTGGTAGCTCGTTTCCTTCAGGAAACATTTCTTTCAATAAAGACAACAATGACGTGAAGCTTTTGTCGCTCCATCTATTGTTAGCTTTCAACTTATACAATCTCAACACAGCGTTAAGCTTCATAAACTTAGCACAACCTGTGTATAACAACATCTCAACATCATGCACAATGTTTCTAAAAATGGGAGGTGGATCAGTGTGCTCTACCCCACAACTATCCAACATCGCATCAACG
This sequence comes from Alisma plantago-aquatica, assembly GCA_963693085.1. Taxonomy (NCBI): domain Eukaryota; kingdom Viridiplantae; phylum Streptophyta; class Magnoliopsida; order Alismatales; family Alismataceae; genus Alisma; species Alisma plantago-aquatica. The sequence continues at coordinate 87,124,418 of OY856414.1, read as the reverse complement.
ATGTCTACTGGAACTGGTTCATTCACATCCACATCATCGTAGGCAATTTCTTCTTCCACACAAGCACTGCTATCGACATCCACTGGTTTCGGGTTTGAAATCTCTCCATGCCAGTGCCATTTTGTATAGCCTTGTATAATCCCGTTGCACATGACATGAGTTTTGATTTTGTCACCAGTGTTGACTTTCAAGTTGTTACCGCAATGCCTACATGGACAGTAGAACCTATCTCCAGGTTGTTTCCTATGTTCCTCGGCAAATCTAATGAACTGGTCAAGACCAGAAATAAACTCTGGGGTGTAGCAATTGCGAATGGACATCCATGATCTATCCATTCTATGATCAAAGAGAAAACAAGTATATATTAGGACAAGATTAGGGTCTAGGGTTAACAAATACATGTGATGTCATTATCATATATAATAAATGTGTACCACCTATCCATTCTTGAACACCTAATCTCACTAGTAAGTGTATAATGTGTATTGGGTTTTCAAGAAAATTTTGGCAGCATTTCCCCGCTGTTCTCCAAGTACATATGCACTTAGAGAACAAACGGGGAAATGCTGCCGAAATTTTCTTGAAAACCCAATACACATTATACACTTACATCCTAAGAGAGATTAGGTGTTCAAGAACAGTCCCAAACTGGGGACTATCCAAGATTTACTCCTAATGAGTAAATCTTGGACGGGTTTCTAGCCAACAAATAATGTGTTGTCATTCTTATACCTAAAATCCTAGTTCTTCAAGTTAGGGTGATTATTGATGTCTTTAAAAGCATGATTGGCAATTTAGGGAAAAGTTCATCATTTACATTCCAAGCATGTCACATGTGTGCATTACAGTTCATCATTAAGCAAGAAGGGTGATTAGGATTCTCACCAAGAACATGTTTTGATTTTCTATACAATTTTATAAAAAAAATGCACATGTATGCATGTATATACTATACTTAAGTTAAAGATATAAGTAAAGTAAACTTACCCAACATATACCATATGAGTAAGTATGTCATATTAAAATAGACTATACAATATGAGAAAATAGTAGTGTAATCATGCAAATGGGAACATTCATGGGAACACACACTTCAGTTATAAGCATTCATGTAGCAACTTTCAGTTCCATTCATTAATCTCTTTTTACATCCACACACAGGGGTGTACCCCTAAACAATAACTAAACAAAGGGGTTGGTGTACCCCTAAACATGTGCATAATTAAAAAAACTATTAATACAGACAAGTCTAGATAGATAGACAACTAAATAATACACCAACATGGTCCCGCATCAGTAACTTCGAGGACTTATCATTGTGGTGATCTTCTCCTGAAGTTCAGAATCGAAAGCAGCTATGAGTATTGATTGCTTTCAAACAAAAAGTGTAAACACAAATTTTTTGTGTTGACAATTATATTTGTTAATTGGACTTACCGTGGTCTTTTTGACGATGAAGCTGTGTCACGAAGCTCCTCACTGTATTTAGACGAATCTGAACTGACAGGGGCCTCAGATTCAGATTCCTCATAGATGATATCTGACGTTGTGCGCTCATACCGCAGAAGATGATCGGGGGTCTCGCAGTTGTTGTTGGTTATCCAAACTTTGATGGAATTATGACCAACTGGACGGAGAAAAAGCCTGTTGCAATGGACCACATGCATCTCTCCAATCCAATCACGCCAACCGAATTTTGATACAAGATTTCCCGCCAAAATCATACTCAACCTCGATAACATGTGAATAATTGCCAAAAGTTAGGGTCACTTTACCAGGCATGTAGTGTCTTCCTTTTAGAAAACGCCAATGTTTGGGTATGACCAATTGGTTTAAGGAACGATCATCTAGGATGATGTCCAATTGTTCTTCAATAGGGAACATTAACATTGACATAGAGGCCCAGTTCATAGTGACTGTTATGGGTGGACAGAGACTGCATAATATTAGTATTAACAAAGTGTAAGTACATATAACGATGTTATATATTTTCAGAAAAAGTTGTATAACATCAGTTAACCTTTTATTGCTTGTCATAACCAACTTTATTGTGGTAGACATGATAGCTTGAAAAGAAGTCTACATATGTACTTAGAGAACAAACGAGGAAATGCTACCGAAATTTTCTCAAAAACCCAATACACATTATACACTTACATCCTAAGTGAGATTAGGTGTTCAAGAACAGTCCCAAACCGGGGACTATCCAAGATTTACTACTAATGAGTAAATCTTGGACGGGTTTCTAGGTGCTTACTAAAATAGAACCATTTTATGGAACTAATCCTACATTATACACATACTTTTCCTTAGTAAGATAATGTGCACTTCATGGAATTATTAAGATCTGAATATATATAAGTTGTTTCTACCTACTTTGATGGGATTTTAGAACATTCGAGTCTTCCATTTAAGGCATTAGATGCATATATTACAGTCCATTGTGTTGAGATAAGAATCCCATGTGATACACACGATTGAGAATCTTTCACGATACTAGGAAAATACACAACTAGATATTCATTTAGGTGTTAGACATTCATTTAGGTGTTCCTGATAACTCGCAGGTATGCACAACTAGACAACTGTGGCGGAGCAGTACTAGAGGAAGCATACCTTTCGGTAGCGGCGGCGGACAAGTAGGTGACAATTGGCAATTAAGGGAAAAGTTCATCATTTACATTCCAAGCATGTCACATGTGTGCATTACAGTTCATCATTAAGCAAGAAGGGTGATTAGGATTCTCACCAAGAATGGGTTTTGATTTTCTATACAATTTTATAAAAAAATGCACATGTATGCATATATATACTATACTTTTTGGAACCATACTAAACACCCAAATACTTTATAGCGCAACTATAAAACAATGATTATAGCTAAACTATTAAACAATAGACTTGTCACACATAAAACACCCTATACAACTATAAAAAAAGTATTAAGATATGCATGATACAATAACTATTTTGCATCACATTACAGCAGACTTATCATTGATACCTTACTAACTTATTTCTACATTTACATATCATCACTTGATAAAAAATTACATGTATTGTATAGACAATAGAGGATTCAACTCAGTAGAAGCACAAAATCAGTACCAAAACCCTAAACACAAATAAGTAAATAACTTAAAAAAAACACCCAGCAGCTGCTTGCGCGTGCCTTGGCACCGCCCAAGCAGCCGCCGGAGCAGAGGAAGAAGGAAGAAGGCAGGGTAGGTGGGCATACCTTGAGGGCAGAGGAGAGCAGTGGCCGAAGCACAGCAGCCACTGGCGGAGGCGGCGACAAAGAGAGGAGAAGCGCCGGCGAGGACACGGAGCAGCGACAGTGAGGGCACGGAGCAGCGGCGAGGGCATGGAGAAGGAGCACGGACGGCCGCCGGTGAGCACAGAGGGCAGGAGCAGGAGTAGGAGCACGGCTGCCGGTGAGCACAGAGCAGCGGCGAGGGCAGAAGTAGGAGCACGGCAGCGACGGCGGAGGAGCAACGACCGGCGGGGGCGAGCAAGAAATCACCGGACCTAACTGAAATCGGGAATGAAAAAGGGAAACGGGAAGAGAAGCTCGCGCTGGTGAGCTATTAAGTTGACAATAAGCGTCGGTTATTCTAGAAAACCGACAAATAAACCAACTGTGTCGGTTCTTTTCCAAAAACCGACACCTATACTAGATTATAGTCGTCGATTTTTAACTAAAGGACAACCGACAACTATTCCTGTCTCGCGAATACCCTTTAGTCGTCGGTTATTTATTTATGAACCGACGACATATGTCAAATTTTGGAGGTAATTTTTTCGCTGGAATTTTCGTTTTGGCGGTTGATTTTAGGTGTCAGTTTTTTATTAATTAACCGACACTTAATAAAAGTGGTACCCGTGTCTGGTCGACCTTCACAGATTGTATGTCGGTTTAAGTTATAAACCGACACTGTAGAGTTTAGGTGTCCGTTTATGTATACAACTGACACCTTGAAAAGTGGCTTTATAAGCTATTTCTGTAGTAGTGATTATTGGTGAATTGACAGTTCAATTCATTTAGATAATTCAATTTTATAAAAATTGAGGATATAACAGTCACACACATATGAACTCATGTATAAAAGGAGTTAGATCTTGAAGAATAATTGAATTGATTACTAAAGTTTTTAGGTATTTTAATTCATGTAACAGATCAGTTGACTAGACTGCCAAACAATCAACTCAAGTATTGAGATTGAGCCATCGGAATTGAAGAGGAGGCAAAAACACAATGTTGATATTCTTGAGGTGTTTTGCCAAGTGAAGGTGAACATTCCATTCTTGGATGCTATCAAGCAAATCCCATGATATGCCAAGTTCCTCAAGAACCTATGCACTGTGAAGAGAAGGTCAACATGGAGAATTCCAAAGAAAGTGAAGCTGACTGAGCAAGTGAGCTCCATCATGCAACATTCACTTCTTGTGAAGAGAAAAGACCCAGGGTCACCACTCATACCTAGTTATATAGGGGGACATCACATAGATAGGTCCTTACTTCATTTGGGATCCAGTGTGAATTTGATACCATACAATGTCTATGTTGAGTTGGGATTAGGCAAGTTGAAGTCGGCACATTGCACTCTCCAATTAGCAGATAGGTCCATAAAAGTGTCTAGGGGTAGAGTGGATGATGTCTTGGTGCCTTCCTGGTCTTCCCTCCTGGGCTTGACTGTTTCATGACCTTCCCTCCTGGACTTGATCATTCATTTAGGCCACCTTCCCTCCTAGGCTTGGTGCCTCATTGGTCTTCCCTCCGGGGCTTGACCATTTCATGACCTTCCCTATTGGGCTTGGTCGTCTACTCAGGCCACCTTCCCTCCTGGGCTTGGTGCCATACTGGACTTCCCAATCTCAGGCTTGACCAGTTGTTACACAGATATGGCATCCTTGGGTTCAAAGAATGTAAGTGCTTTTATCTTTATAACTTTAACTCTTCACCCCTCTTTGGTGAGGATTTAGGTTATCTCAATACTTAAATACATTTATTCAATCACCTTTTAAGGGAAAGTCCTAGCCTAGGGTTCCTTCTTGGTTCATAGGAGGGGGTTAGGCTCTCTAGCCACAACCTGATCTCAAGATCTAGGTTTTGCCTCCCTCATAGGTCATCTTCCCACTCTTTAGGTTGACCCACCCCAGGTTGGCTCATTAACCCTAAAGGTTTCATAGATACCTCCTTTTTCATTAGGCATAACTTTTATCATTATAACATATAAACCCATGCTTGCTCAACCTATGGAATACCCCCCTCATGGTCTCTATCCATTCAATGAACTTGGGTCACCTTCCCTTCCAGGGGCTTGGTGCTACCTCGGCCTTCCCCTCCAGGGGTTTGGCCACCATCACTAAACTTCTAGAGACAACATGAGGATTTTGAGAAAGTTATATAAACTTTCATTTTTCTCATATATATATAGCTATTGGGTTCATAAATTTCTTAAGACCTCTTACATAAGCGTTATGCTCCTCATGCACACTTGCATGCGAGACTGGGTTACCTAAACCCATCCCTTTATCTTTCTTATTCCCGATTTCAAGTTTCACATGGGTAGTGTCCCATACCACCACACCATGTTCATTATTTAAGATTAATGTTTTTAGGGTTAGGGTTAGGGACTATACTCTACCTCTCAGAGTTTTTGTATCCCTTGACTCTCTAGAGATTTCAAACCCTAATTCAAGTCCTTCCTCTATGAAAGGGCTTACCCATACATGTATCTTTCTAGTGTATACCCTCTCTAGAGGAACCTACACAAAAGGTTACATCTTTTCACATTTTACTTCTCTAATTAATAATTTCTTTTCAAGGCTTTTTAAGTAAAGAAATGAGAAGTACATGAAAATGTGAGATGAGGAACTTAATTTTTCTCTTAAAATTTCTAAGGATAATTTGAAATTATTAACTATTAAGTATTAGTTGATGAATCTGTGCTCGGATACCAAATGTAATGACCCACACTTTTGAGTGTCTAAAAGACTTTAAAGTCACAGATCGTTAATCATAAATCCCAGGATCAAATTCATGAAATAATACAACATAGTAAACAATTTCCATTAATGATCAAATATTTACATGTTTGCATAAAAAGCTCCTTTAAGGAGTTACAGAACTTTTAAACAGAAATAAATTTTACATGTGTAAAGATAAACCATTAAGACTAATCCTTCATGATTAAATTGTAGTGTCTTCAACATCTCTATTTGTACCCTCATGTCCATGAATCCAGTATATCTGATACCTAAAACGCCGACAAACAAATACACGGTCACCATATTTCTATACTGGTACGCAGGTTCAAACAATAATCATAGATACATATATAAGAAACATCTTTATCTTGCATATAAGAATATAAAATTATTTCATATTCCAACCCGTATCTAGTCAACTACCTCAGGTGTAATCAGTGTCCCTTCGGGTCTCGTGTACATTACCCTTAAGTTTAGTCTAACCCAGGGTTCAGAATGTTGTTATTTACTTTACATGATACTCATAGGAACTTCATAGTTTGCAAGAACTAAATAAACAAGCAAGTAGTTTATTTGTCGTTCAATCTCATCGAGAAACATCGATAATCTCAGAATTCGATACATGTATTCATAAGCGTAACCATGTACCTTATGCCATCGCAAAAACCATGCAGATCTAACATGTACTTTAAGAGTGTATCCAAAAATCCAAGCAACAAGCATTCAACCAACATAATCTGAAACAAACATACTACATATGTGTCGTCATATATTCACATTACATTAATCAGATCTAGATCTGCTCCTAAACTAGGGTTTAGGATTATCTCATGTTTGGACCAGGAATTAGAGATACCAACCCTAATTCCATCATATCATGGTTCCTAAGATTACAAGTTCAATTATGCATATTAAGTGAAACCTAATTATCAACCTAAGCATATTATACTATCTATGTCATTTCGACCACATTATTAGCATTAGATCATAGCAAGATGTTGACATTAATTTTAAAACCCTAAATCAACATATATCTAAGATTACTATTCTAGCATCATCAGTTATTCAACATTATCCATATTTTACTCATTATACATGGCAAGATCAGGTGTTAGCCTAACATGAACGAATCTATTCAATTAAGCAATCAGATTAAGGCAAATCTAGGTTTTCCCTTTATTCTAATCAAACCATGTACAAGTTTAGAACAGGAAGCATTATCAGATTCTAATAGTATTTTATTTGGATTCCTTGCATTTTTCTAATCAACTTTCGTATATAACTTATTGAAATGTGAGTTACCAATAAATAACTAGATAAATTGGAAGAATGAACTGATCTGGACCAATTAGGCGATGCCACGTCAGCTAAGTAAGCTCTAAATTCCCTTACCAAGATTCAGCGAGTGATCCAGGGGAAAAGATGGGCGTGCCCCTTGCACTCAGCGCATGTGCCCTGGGCACCGGGGTCATTTGACATAGACCTGTCTACCTCCTCGCGAGGGATCTCGTTCCTGACCCGCCTCCGCTCGCGTGCGCACGCACGGCGTTGGCAGGTCGCCTCCCGCCGATCCCGCACAAGGCGTCGCTCGCCATCTGTAGTCACAGACTCACGCTGCGGTGGCTTTGCGCCCGGCCTCTGCTCGACTGCCACCGTCGTTCGGTGTCCGTACATGTAGTCCGAAGCGCCGCTCCCGCAAACGGCACAACCAGCCGTCGTACAGCGCCCGGTCTCTCGGCCGAGGGTGTCTTCCCGCAACACCTCTTTTCCTCGCGCAGGAACCCACTCCCGCCCATATGGACGTAGTCGTCCACTGCCAGCTCCGCGACAGAGAACTCCAGCGCCGAGCTCCTCGATCGCTAGTGCCGGCCACCCCTTCCGTCGGGTCTGCCTTGGTTGCCAGCGGCACGAAGATATCTGGTACCCTTCGAGTAGCCTTGCAATGAGTGAAACATCCGTTGAGCCTGGATATCAGACTGGCCTTGATTCTGAAGATACCTTCTTCAAAGGTCTGAAGCAAGACACCGGATGTACCACCACTAAGATTGAAGATTGGCACATCCTTCTCTCCTTATCTATTGGCCTTCGTGTCCGGCCCATAGGCAATGGCGACAGAAGACGAAGGTGGAGGAAAGGAGAAGTTCTGCTGTTCTTATACCCGGTGTTCCTCTAGGAACCGAAGTCCTGCCTGCAATCACTGCTGCGCAAGGACAAGATCCAAGAATTCAGCGTACAAGGTTCATCCGTGGAGCTGTTGGCGGACTGCTGAGGTTGAGTTTTGTGTTCTTGATGCCGACGAGGGATTTTGTGGCTTCTTATATAGTCTCTAGGAGTCTTTAGGGTTAGGAGGATGATGATCCGAGGGAGAGAGGATGGGTGATAGGTCTGGACTTGTTTCCCTTCTCATACACACGCGGTGTGAGAGACAAGAGGGTCATAAAGCACTACTATGGAAGGTGTTATTACACCCATGCACTCTATTTCCCCTTTTGTACTATTTTGTATCCTCACGTATATGTAGGTTAATCAGGGATCTGTGGGTCAAGTTCCCATATGCTTAAGGAAACTATATTAGCATATAATTTTTCCTTTCCTTTACTAATAAAACCCATGGTTATTCTTTATATAGATCCGTCAGAAACCACCTTGAATTTGATATAGGTATAGGGAAAAGAAGAAGTCAATACCTTTCCATCAAAAGATATCTCTTTTTCCATTATCTTACAAAGATACCTCCCTTTTCAAGCATAAAGTGATATTAGTGAAAACACAAGGTATTTTGTTTAGAAAACAATTAAACATATTCTCCTTATTTTCCCTTATATGAAAAGATCTTGACTTTTATTATAGCTCAGATTTGGCAACCAAAGCCATTATCATTAATTCATGTACAAATCCCTTTTTATATATATTTAACTTGTGCTACAAGCACACATGCCACAATTGTTATTAACATTGTTTTTCCACCAGTAATATTATTGGTGAATTGACAGTTCAATTCATTTATATAATTCAGTTTTATAAAAATTGAGGATATAACAGTCACACACATATGAACTCATGTATAATAGGAGTTAGATCTTGAAGAATAATTGAATTGATTACTAAAGTTTTTAGGTATTTTAATTCATGCAACAGATCAGTTGACTAGACTGCCAAACAATCAGCTCAAGTGTTGAGACTGAGCCATCAGAATTGAAGAGGAGGCAAAAACACAATGTTGATATTCTTGAGGTGTTTTGCCAAGTGAAGGTGAACATTCCATTCTTGGATGCTATCAAGCAAATCCCATGATATGCCAAGTTCCTCAAGAACCTATGCACTGTGAAGAGAAGGTCAACGGGGAGAATTCCAAAGAAAGTGAAGCTGACTGAGAAAGTGAGCTCCATCATGCAACATTCACTTCATGTGAAGAGAAAAGACCCAGGGGCACCACTCATACCTAGTTATATAGGGGGACATCACATAGATAGGTCCTTACTTCATTTGGGATCCAGTGTGAATTTGATGCCATACAATGTCTATGTTGAGTTGGGCTTAGGCAAGTTGAAGTCGGCACATTGCACTCTCCAATTAGCAGATAGGTCCATAAAAGTGCCAAGGGGTAGAGTGGATGATGTCTTGGTGATGATATATAAAGAGAAAGACATAGTGTTCCCGACGGATTTCATTGTACTTGATATGGAGTCGGAGTATAGGAAGATTCCCATCATCTTGGGGAGGTCATTCTTATCTATAGATGATGTTGAGATTCATGTACCACTACAAAAAAAAGATGATTTAGCTATGATTGTTTAAGTTACATTTAATTTATGGGTAACGAGAGCTATTTTTACTTATAAATTTAATTGTGTAACTTAAATAATTGTAGCCACCTCAATAAATAAGATGTAGCTACAAATTCTTACTCGTTTTAATTGTATAAAAAATGTAACAAAAGGCCAGAAACTAAAGGGGAGAAAATCCCGCACTCTTTCGATCTCTCCCCCGTAAATGCCCGTGCATTGTGAAACGGTTTGAGCATATCCCATCCCGCGCGACCCTGGCACACGAAGCCAAGGAGTCCCGTTCGTCACCACTGCTTCCCGATCGCCGACTCCCAACTGTCGCCTGCCTCCCCGGACGTCGCTGCTCCAAGCCCAGCCGCCGATCGGAGCCCAGGAGCCAAGCAGCCAAGCAGCCCAGCCGCCAAGCAGCCCAACAGCCAAGCAGCCCAGCAGCCGAGCGCCTCCATCGAACCCCCCCCCCCCCCACGACGAATTTCCCTTTCCGAGTCTCCCTATGACGGACTTCACTTTTCGACGGCCGCCTCCCAGCCTCCGACCCGACCACGCGAAGCAAGGTTCGTCTTCGACACAACGACTCCCCCAATTTCCTGCCTACATTCAACATAGTTTTGTTCAGTAGGATCACTCGACAAATGAGTATTAGCTATTAAAACTTCCTTCTAACTGCCTAATTCGTTTTCATCCGAAAAGGTGGGTGAGGCACAGGCCTCACCTGGCCTTTATGTGGCTGCACCACTGGTAAGAACAACATATCCTTTTACTGCAAACCACCACCACCAACATGCTATATGAAATGAACACCTGATTTGTAAGGGCACTAGTGCTTTCTATAAAAGGGAAGCCATAGAGGCGATTGTCTTCTGAGAAGATTGAAGTTTTAATCAACTGATTATAGAGGTAGTTTCAGTAATTCAAATTGATATGCTGCAATAAATATACATCTATGGAAATTTTACAGGACATATCTTCAAAATCAAATGCTTATCAGGAAACTTCAAACAATTTAGAAGGGTGGTTTGGGGATTCTTGACTTTATATCTCACTATAGACACTTAATATTAGCAAGTCTTAATAGTAGGAATCTCAAATCTGTTCATTTGCAGCAGCTATACTAATTAGGGAGCTACTACTTCCCCTGAGCCGAGCCTCTCCGCTGCAAGGTATTTATAATATTCAACTTCTTACTGTTTTTAAAAAGACCCAACTAATCTGAGTAGCATAGCCTATCCACTACGCTTGTTTGGTTTTGATTAGGGGTTGTTTAGTAGGAGGTAGCTGCAATTCATTACAATTACATGTCCAATTTTCATATCAAAATTTTATTTGGTTGGGTGTTGTCGGCTGCAGTTAGGCCCTATTTGATATGATGTGCTCCGGTATAGTTCAAAGAATTTAAGAACGGATCAAACATAATCCTATGTTTCAAACTGCTATGTTTCTATTTGGTAGGATGCGTAATAAACTCCACGTTTATGCTCCCATTCATTTGGTACGTGAATTAATTCACACAGTAACTGGTGGTCTCAGTAAAATCTACCACAACAGGTATCTTCGACTGGTGTCGTGTGGTCTGTGGTTGTCATTACCAGAAATAAAAGGTAGCATAGAAGGAAAGCACCGTGAAAATGACAGGAAGGTCGCTCTGCACCCGACCGCACCTGAAAGGGGCGCATCACCAACTCACTGATTTTGGGGCGAAAAGTGAAGAAGGATGTAACTACAAATCAATGAATTAGACACCAACACAACTACCCAAATAAAAAATACAACTAAAAAATAGCCAATTGAATGTTAAGAACTACAATTACACCCTACCAAACTGGCCCTTAATTGAATTCGTTCTGCATCCGAACTAGTCATTTTTCTTCACGTTATCGGCAATAGGGCATGGGGGTTCCAGAATGGGGAGTGAGTCCTATGTTTGCATTTTGTATGTGATTTGGCGGGTATGAGAAATCATAAAAACATGAATTTGGGGAAGGGTCTTCCTGAGCTAGTTGCGCCCATCGCATCTTTCTCCTCTCTGCATTTGATTTTTCTTTAGTTAATCCTTACATTGCCCCTTCTTCGACAGTCTATGAAGTCAGGTGTTGGCAGTCCATGAAGTCCAGAGCTAGAATAAGGGATATGGGTTGGTATTCGAGAGGAGAAGAGGGAAGCAATTTTCAAGCAATGCCATAAACACCTAGAATATATTGGTGAGTTACGATGATGTCAAAACTGGAATAGAAAACTGAATATGACAATCAACATTTTTCTAGTTCAGAGGGACCATGAACCAGGGAGAGTTGTGGCAAAACTACTAGGAATGGAAAAATAGTCAGGACCAAGATACATATACTTCACATAATTTCGTATGATGACTAGATTATAGAGCATTAAAATTATGTCTGTTATGTAGAGCATATTTGGTATTTACTATATTCTGATGATTCTGTTTCTGTGTTGTATTGTTTCTAAACAAAAGGAGCCACACATGTCATATATGTGTTTGAGTTGTATACTAGAATTATATGGGACTTTTGGTTGGGTTACAATTGACTATTACCATCGCAAAAGTATTGAGAATTTCATTTAAATTGTAGAATTGTTGTACTTCAAATGATCAATGACCAGAAACTACATGACTGATGGGAATCTACAATAGCGCAGAGTTACAAAACATCTTAATGAACAGTTTATATAGGAGCCTTTAGTTATGAAACTAAGTTATGTAACGATTTTTAATACTTTGTATTATTATCCTTTTTTTTCTTAATTGTTATAGGTAGTCATGATAGATAAAAGTTGGATCCTTGAGGAACACAGAACAAGCACAACATATTTACTTGGGGTGGTTAAATTTATAGAGCATGCATTTTCAAAATCCAGCAGGGATGGGACTATCTTATGTCCTTGTAAGCAGTGCTTAAATGTGCATAGGCAGAACCGACCAGTCGCAACTGAACACTTTTTATGGAATGGATTCTACCACCTACACAAATTGGATTTTTCACGGTGAGGGTTCATTTGATAGCTCTGAGGATTCACAAATACAAAATGACACATCCAAAGATGACATGAGAGACATGTTGCATGATGCGTATGGTGTATCACAGGAAGGAGAGAATATGGAAGACGACGACCATCGATTTGTATTTGTTGATGATGCAGAAGCTGAGCAATTTTACAAACTGTTAGAGATTGTTGCACATGAATTGTACCCTGGAAGTAAGAAGTTCTCTAAATTGTACACCGTTGTGAGGTTGTTTCACATAAAATGTGTCAATAATTGGAGTAATAAGTCATTTTTTGAGCTGCTTGAGCTTTTGAAGGAATTGCTTCCAGAGGGTGAGACGTTGCCCGACTCTTATTATGAATTCAGGAAAATAATCAGGGACCTTGGACTTGACTATGATAAAATCAATGCTTGCAAAAATAATTGCATTTTGTATCGAAAAGATTTTGCAGATAAGACTTCATGTCCGAAATGTAGTGCTTCTAGATATAAAGAAATCAAAATTGACGATGCTGGTGTAGAAAACATTCATATGAACAAGAAAAGAGTTCCTTGTAAAGTCATGCGCTACTTTCCCTTGACTCCTAGGTTGAAGAGATTGTTCATGTGTTCGAAACTTTCACCCCTAATGCGGTGGCATGATGAAAGTCGTACCAAGGATGGGATTCTACGACATCCAGCAGATTCTCCAGCATGGAAGATGTTTGATAATATGCATGTAGAGTTTGCTTCTGATTCTCGCAATGTTCGCCTTAGATTAACTTCCGATGGATTTAATCCCTTTGGCCTCATGAGTCTATCATATAGCATTCGGCCCATCGTATTGATTCCGTACAACTTGCCACCATGGTTGTGCATGAAGTCTCCCAATTTTATCTTGTTGATGATTATTCCTGGTCCAACTCAACCCAGAATGGACATAGATGTCTACCTACAACCGTTGATTGAGGAATTAAAAGAATTGTGGGAAGCTGGTGCTGATACTTATGATGCTGATCGTAAAGAGGTTTTCAAGTTGCATGCTGCCTTACTGTGGACGATAAGCGACTTTCCTGCATATGGTTATCTATCTTGTTGGAAAACTAGTGGGTATCTTGCATGTCCTTTCTGCAACAAAGACGCGTGCTCATGGAGACTACCATATAGTAAGAAAGCATGTTTCATGGGTCACATGAGGTTCCTCCCAATGGATCATAAATTTCGTAAAGATGCTTCATCATTTGACGGAAAAGAAGAATTTAGAAGTGCTCCTAAGATGTTGTCTGGAAGTCAAGTTCTAGATCAAACTAGAGATGTAGATAATCTACCATACAACTGGAGAAAGCAAAGTATATTTTTTGAGTTGCCATACTGGAAGCATAACCTTATACGTCATAATCTTTACGTGATGCACATAGAAAAGAATGTATGTGAGAGTTTGATTCACACACTGCTAGGAATGGAGAAGTCAAAGGACACTGAAAATTCTCGATATGACCTCGAAGAGATGGGCATAAGGAATAAACTTCACATTATCAAGGACGGAAATAAAAAAATCATCCCACCTTCATGTTTTACTTTGAAGAAGGAGGAAAAAGAATTATTCTGTAAGCTGTTGAAGTCTACTCGAGTTCCTGATGGGTATTCTTATAATATAGCTACAAATGCACGCGTCAAAGAAAGAAAGCTGATGGCATTGAAGAGTCATGATTATCACATATTGATGCAACAATTTCTCCCATTAGCTTTACAAGTAGTGTTGCCCAACAAAAATGTTAGATCTGTTGTAATTGAGTTGTCCAAGTTTTTTAAAGACTTATGCTCTAAAGTCATAAATCCAAATACTTTTGAGAAGTTGGAATCCACAACAACATTTACTCTTTGTAATCTAGAGAAGATTCTCCCACCATCATTCTTTGATGTGATGGAGCATGTGGTCATTCATCTTCCACGAGAAGAGAAGATAGCCGGACTGATATTCTATCGTTGGATGTACCCCGTGGAGAGGTAATCTTTCTAACAATTAAATTTGTTCAGACTTTGCATCTGATCATATGTCATGTTCTTACAAAGGCTTTTCTTCTTATTAATGTAGACACTTACAAACTTTAAAAAGATATATGCAAAATAAAGATGCTCCAGAAGCTTGTATAACAGAAGGTTACTTGGCAAATGAATGCTTAACATTCTATTCGAGATATCTCTTAGGAGTCGAGACAAGGTTCACTAAATTGTCTAGAAATGATGTGGAAGATGAAGATATGGATAATGATGAAGAGTGGTCTATATTCTTTCATAAAGGGTGTCGTCTAGGAAAGAAGACTCCTATTATGCTTGATAGCACAATGCTCAAAGCTGCACATCAATATATTTTAGCCAATTGTGATGTAGTTGATCCATACATGAAGTAAGATCTTTGTTTACTTTTCACTATGTAATTTCATATTTATGTCTAGGTGTGTCACATGTGTTTGTTGATAGGGAGCACATCCGATACTTGAAGAAAATCAATTCACGTGCATGACAATGGGAAATCAGTAATCTTCATATGAACGGTTTCAATGAATGGTTTAAGAAACATGTAAGTTTAAATAAGTTATTTCCATTAGCATAATAACAAAAATATATAAATAATAAAATTCATAATATTTTCAGATTGAGGAGAAGGCAAAGTCGACAATTGTGTCACCAAACTTTTTAGTGTTGGCTCGAGGACCGCAACAAATGACAATGCAATATGCAGGATATGTAACAAATGGTTATAGATTTCACACCAAGGATCGAGAATGTGGCAGAAAAACACAAAATAGTGGAATTATGGTGAATGCTCAGACCGAAAGTTATGCCAGCTCCAAGGACAAAAATCCTGTAACGGGTCAGGTTACATACTACGGGGTGTTAAGGGACGTTTTTGAGATCAGTTATTACGAGCAACTTAAAGTTGTATTGTTTAAATGTGACTGGGTCAATGCAAACAGAG
Organism: Alisma plantago-aquatica; assembly: GCA_963693085.1. NCBI lineage: Eukaryota > Viridiplantae > Streptophyta > Magnoliopsida > Alismatales > Alismataceae > Alisma > Alisma plantago-aquatica. The sequence continues at coordinate 87,108,682 of OY856414.1, read as the reverse complement.
GTATCAAAAAATATGAAAATGACTTCACAATGGTCAATTTAAAACGTATTGATGTAACTGATCATCCATTTGCATTGGCCTCCCAAGCACAACAAGTGTTTTATGTGAAAGATATAAGTCAAAAAAATTAGAGTTTTGTTGTGCACACTACACCTCGTGATACTTATGACATGGAGGAGAAGCTTCATGATACTTTCATTGATGGAACCTGCTTATCAGAAGATAAATCACCAAGTGATTTGGAAAATATCTTAAGTGATGTTTGTGATGGCCTTAATTTAGTCAGAGAAGACATGGAGGGTGTGACCTTTTATGAAGGGGGTCATGATCCCCATCATTGATCTTATGTAACTCTTTTTATTTTATTAGTTGGGTCAATTACTGGAAACACTCATGTTATCCTTTTCTGTCTAAAATGGTCATTTATTCTTTTACATAATTTTACATTTGTTGCACAATTTTTTTCTTTTGGGTTAATCTGCTTAATGAGTTTGCTTGTTGGATGTTGGCTTCATCAGCAAAATAAAAATATTTTTGAAATTTTAATTTTATTTGAGGAACACAATTAGAGAATGTATGCCATGATTTCAGTTTGTAATTGAATAGTTTTTATATCAATTGTCTTTTTAGGAGAATGAAAAGATGCAGTCCGCTATTGTCTCCACTTACTGATGATGTCTGTAATGAAGGATTAACTCATGGGAGTATGACAGGTAAAATAAAAAATTACATCATTGAATATCTTTTTTAGAACCGCTCATATCATCATTTTAGTTGCAGGTATTTCCAAAAGACCAAAAGGAGGATATCTTGATTTGATAAATGCTGATTGGGGGTGTTCAAATGCAAAAAGACTTAGAAATAGTAAAACTGTGGCGGGATCAGCTGCAAACAACAACATAAGTTCTTCTTTGAACCTTGCAAAAGGAAAAATCCCTCTATGTCAAATGATGAAGTTGGTACTGTTGGTAAAAGTCATGTGGTGGCAAACTCAAATAATGCTAGAGAAGGAAGTCATTCTAAAAGACACTTAGAAAGAAAAAGTCATCAAGGAGTGCTTGTAAAAGCAAGTATGCAACGTTTGGTAAAAGATGTCAGTAACAATCAAGAGGTTGAAATTGATAAATTAGATAATGATCATCATTCTATTGCTGATTCTCCTAATGTTGATCCTGGGCAGAGTGAAGGTAAGAAATTTTATATACAAAGATGCATTATATTTTTCACAAACTAATAATTAATTATATATGTATAATATGTATATCCTTGTAAATGCTTGCATCATATTCATGATTTTGTAGGGGGAGCTACAAATAAAAAAACAAGGGGCTATTCTAAGTGTATCCGATTATGGGGTAAGACAGGGGATAAAAAGATACCAATTACTTTGGATGAGAATGGAGATCCAATAGGACCACATCAGAATGACCTGTCTTCCTTTTTGGGAACTGTTGCTAGAAATTCTGATCTTGCACCATTAAACTATCTTGATTGTCGACAAATACCTGTGGAAAACAAAACCGCTATATGGAATTATGTGGAGGTAATTCTAGTCTTAGAGATATAATACAATGTTGTGAATTTTTTATTTAAAAATTATTCTTTTGTTACAGACCAAGTTTGTTATCGACATAAAGGGGAAGAATTCAGTTTTGCGAATAGTGAGGGATTTTTGGAGAAACTTCAAAGCGGATATTAAAAAAAACCACTACATGCGGCACAAAGAAAAATCTGACCAACTTAATGATTGCCCCTCCCGTGTTGATCCTGATCAATGGAAATTTCTTGTGAATTTTTGGGATTCTGACGATGGAAAGGTAAAACAATGTATTCCTTAATTTTGTAGAATTTAATAGTGTATATTTCATATAATTATATTATAATGCATTGTATGTAGTTAAGGAGTGCTAAAAACGTTATGAGCAGAAAGTTTGTAACGACAAGACATACATCGGGATCAACGTCGTATGCTTGTGTGAAGGCTAATGTGAGTTATCTTCTAGTTGAAATGTGCATTACACTTTCTTACTACTATGCTTATATATGCTGCTACTGTTACAAACAGTTACAAGAAAAGAAAAACGGTGGCAATGTTAGCAGATTAGACTTGTTTAAGGCCACCCATTTGAGGAAGGATGGTACTGCTGTGGATGCACAATCTGCAGAATTGATTGTAAGCAATCATTTAACAAATTTATTTTTTTATTTAATGAAAATATTCTCATTAATATTGTATGTAGGACAAGATGAATGTGGCACTTGCAAGTAATGATGAAAATCTTGATGAAGATGAGATATTTGATCATATTTTGGGCCCAAAGAAGATTCCTATGAAACATGCAATTCATGTGTCTCATAATGTATATGAAAATAAAATCACAGACTTAGAACTGGTTGTTGATGCTCATACCCATATATATGACGCTCAATAAAAGGAGTTGTTAGAAATGAAGAAAAAATTTGAAAATCTGGAAGCTATGATGCTGAGAAATTCTAACCTGAGTGCTTCGTTTCAGCTGAACGAGGTAAATCTTCAAATTCTTATAATGTGATTACATAATAAAATTGATTTTCTTATAGTAAACTATTTATTTTGTAGAATATGACAATGACCACCAATGAAAGACTACCCAGACCAAATCAATTGAGTAGTGAAACACCCATTACCAAAGGACATGTTATTATATCCAAACATTTATTGATTAATTTTTTCAATATGATTTTTAGGTATAAACAATGTTTGACACAATCTTTATAAATTTAAAGGTTGTTTCCTTGTTAAGTTTTGAGGATGGGAATTCAATTGTAGCATGAGGACACGTTACTTCTACAAGTCCAACTTATGTCGTAGGAGGAGCACTGTTGGGGTCGTCATTTGTTGCCGTTTCCATTATTGTACCAATCCAACCTGAAGAGCAGTTGATTAGGCCTTTTGGTCAACACCAAGTCATTGAGGATGTAATTGGGACAGTAATAGCTTGGCCAAAGAAATTACTCATTGTCAGGTAACATTTTATAAATTAATCTCAATACTAAAAGTGCACTTCTTAACTATTTATGCATCATTGTAGGTGAACCATTTGGAGATGTGGAAACCAAGAGTAGCAGTCATTTGATCAACATAGAGATTCACATATCATATTAATCCATAGGATTTAGTAAAAATAGAAGTCAACCATTCTTTATTATATTTAGTTGGTTTTCAATAAATGTGGATGTCACACATATTGTAGTACCATTCATTATTTCATTGTCTTGATTTTAAATTCAAAGGAAAAATTCTTATAGATCATTCACTATCTATTTTCCCTGCATCAAATGATTGCCCTGTTATTATAGTTACTGAACAAGTGGCATGTATGGTTCTGGTTGAAGATTGATTTTTTAGTGTAGAAAATGTTTGGCGTGTAGTCTTTTAGGAGGTTTTGCCACACCATCTTAGCCCATTTGCAGTCCCTAAGTTCATGGGTCAAGCATGCTGAGAAATTTTTCTGTCTATTGGTTTATTGAGTTGCAGGCGTATCTCTTTTTTATTTTCTGTGTTAAATGCCTGCCAGGTTCATGGAGCTAAAGACTAATATAGGAGATAATGATTTGCTAGATGCCCTTCCTTTAGTTTCTTTTGTCAGCCTTTTATGTTTTATCTACCTCCACTTCTTTCAGTTTGTTAGGTTTAAGCCATTCTAGTCTGTAATGTATATTAGGTTCTCTGAATTGAGTATTTGCAGCTATTCTTTGAAGTCTATGTATCATCCTGAGTTCTTTGTATTTCTAATGGTTTATTCGTGCTTCAATAGGACACACCTAGTCAGTTGATAAGAAGTAATAAGGTTGATCTTCAGTGTGATTGACCTTGGATATGGAATTGCTTGCGAGGATTTCTTGGTCATTTCGAGAATGCTCTTTGTGTTGTCTGTTCAAATGATGTATTTCTGACTGCTAGCTTTTAGCTTGAACACTCTATTTAATTTGATGTGGCTAATTCTTTGTGTGAAGATGTTTTAAGCTGGATGGATTTGATTTTCTTATCTAAATATATATTTTCTGATGCTAATGAGCAGGATTTTTGATGGATTTCCCTTGGTTTCTCTATTCATAATAAGGTCTACTAACTGATGGTACTAACTCCACCATACAAGGTTGGTCAATCAACATTAGTGGATATGAAGAAGACATTCTAAAGGTAAACATATATAGTTGTTAACTTTTCCTATTTGTCATCATCAATCATGATCCACTGTAAGTATGAGGATGCTTTACTTCTGAGATTTCCTGTTCCTTTGGTATGAGGATGGTCCACTGTAAGTGATGTGATCTATTCAACTTGCTAACCTTTAAAGATTTATTCATTTCTTTTAGGTATGATTCATGTTTGAAAATTTCATCATCATCGCCTATCATGGGGTCATACAATGATGCTTTAAGATGTAGTGGATATCCATCTTTATACATGTTCTTCATTCACATTATCCTTACATGCACATACACATGTACGTGTGGAGGATATCAAATGTTTAAATTTTGTGTTCATGTATTCATATTGTTCTGCTTTGCATGTGAATTACTTGTAATACCATGAGATGAATAACCAAAGTCGTATCAATTATATTTAGTTAATTTGCAATCTGATCTACCATGAGATTGTTTCCATGATATAACCTCTAGGACTGAACTATATTTATTGGTATAGCAGGTTTGGCTGGCTCAAGCTCCACATATTGTTGTTTTTATTGATGTATCATACAGGGGATATGATAGATGCATCATTTCAATTGTTGAACTTTGGGTCTCTCTTAATTTGAGTTGATAATGATCATTGGTTTTCTGTACTTATGAAGATTGTGCCCTTTCCTGTGGTGGGAGTCAGTTCTATAGCTCTTTCATGACCATGGAGGGTCAATGTTATTATATGAAGCTCCTTCAATATGATATTCTCTTTGATGAAGGTTTTTCTAACTTTGTCCTGGAATATCTTCTGATTTTTCAATCTTTTACTCAGATGGCCAAGTGTTGAGCTCTTTTTTTGGAAATTTCCTCTCTAAATGTCTTTTGTTTGTCTCCTATTCAGATCTATTCTCAATCATTGCTCCAGCTGAAGTTTTGGCTATGATCGTTTCCATCAAAACAATTGAAATCTTCATGTTGGTTTCAGAGTTCGACCTACCTCTAGATTATGTGAAGAATGGAATTGTTGGCCTTAAGAATCAGAAGAATAAGTGAATGTGAAGCAAGGTAAACGTTCTTATTTACATTTCATAAATGAGGTATCTTTTTGAAATTATAATATGAATCTCAACATCAATAAGTCCCTGTCACAGGCCATTTTCAGGGAGATGGAGACGCTCAGTGGGGAAAATCTTCAACAGTATATGTAGAGATGGACTAATTGCCTCTTCCGTCAATATCCACACTAAAATTGAGGGGAAATCCAGGACTAGGAATGACCCCCATCATGTTAATACTGGCGCTACCTGAGAAGGTAGGATTAGAGTTGCAATATCAATTGGTCTTCCTCCTAAATAAATCTTAGGTTTTTCCTTCTCTAATGATCCTATCACATCTTTATTTTCTTCTTGAATATATGGATATGTTAATCATTCCGTTAGGATGAAGTACATGTGAGAATCTACTTCACTAGCAATCCAAGCTATGAGTAATTGAGATGATTTCATATTGTTCAACATCTACATATGTAACATTCATGTGTAATCATTTCATCTAAAGCTTTGTGATTGCTTGTGCTTAATAATATCTCTTTGTAAGTGTAATCCCCATACTACTGCTCATTTAACCTAACCTCCACTATCTCTACAACTCCACCTTAAAATAGCAAACAATTATAAAGTGTGCAGATATGAACAAATCATAATAAGACCATGAGAACATACAGTCTGTAGAAAGTAACTCAAACAAGGAGTGAGTTGAACCATTTTTGGCACAAGCTCAAGGCTCTGAGGCCTCTACTAAAGGCTTGGAGGACTTTGTTTTTAATGCTAGGCTATGGTCTCAGGCCAGCACTGTTATAAGTGCCATTGCTGGTTACAGGTAAAATGTGTTGCATTCTTCTGCTGCTCATTGCTGGACAACTTGGGGTGGTCTGTGAATAGTTGTGATTTTAGAGTAATCCTGGGTTGATGTAGTTGGTGTGGTGACTGGGACCCAGGTTTTCTAATGGGAGGCAATTCCTTGTCTTAGCGGTGTCGTGGTGGATGGGCCTCTAATGGTGGAAGATTATCCTAGAACAAGCAATCAAAGATATTGGTAAATATTTATTGCCGATATTGCAGTAAAATCTAAGAAATTTCTCTTCTTACCAAGTCTGCCATGCACAAGTTTGCATCCAGACAAGGGCGACTCTCAGTTGGACTGGTTGTAACTTGTAGCAGACTTAACAAACAGAATAACAATTGTTAATAATAGTTTGAAAGAATGGAGAAAAGCATTTCAGGGAGTAAACTGAAATGACTTTTTAAGTTTTCATTGAAAGGGTTGTTAGTACCATGAAAAAGAATGTGCCTGATGTTCCTGGATATAATGGTTTAGGAGAAACAAAAATTTATTTGCAAATATATCATATTATTATGTTTTCAGTGCAAAATTTTGTGTTCTGAGTTAGCTGTTAAGATGGAGTCAAGGCAGTGGTGATATTTTGAGTGCATCTATTTTATCTTTTAGGATTATGTGGGTATATGATTGCAGTCGGATTCAAACCCCACTGGGACCCATCTTAACCCATGCGGATGTGGTAAACATGGTAGATCATACATTGAGCGTGATTAAGAATTGCTCAATTTTCTTTTATATAGCTGCATATGGTGTCATGTCTGTTTTACTTTTCAACTGATATTTTTTGTTGACAAAGAAATGTATATTGGCTCTCTGTGTACTGTCACATACATTATCAGGGCAACCTAAAAGGCACCTCTTAACTACTGGATGGAGTGTGTTTGTGAGCACTAAACGTCTCGTTGCTGGTGATTTTATCCTTTTCATAAGGTTGGTTTATATATCTGTCTACATGATTTAATTTTTTTAATATAATTCATATTCTATAACTTTCACGTGTTTCCTTCTTCAACCCATCATATACATATCCTTAGAGATGAAAAGTCTCAACTTCTTTTGGGCATAAGATGATCTAACAGACAACAGACTGCTCTTTCATCTTCAGTCTTGTCTACTGATAGCATGCATATTGGTGTTCTTGCTGCTGCTGCTCATGCAGCAGCTAATAATAGCCCATTTACGATATTTTACAACCCAAGGTAACCAACTAACCATGCGTTCTTGAATCTACATACAACTTCAATTGTTGACTTTTAATGACTTGGTGTTGTTCTAAACAGAGCAAGTCCTTCAGAGTTTGTAATTCCTCTACCAAAGTACAACAAAGCCATGTATGCAAAAGTATCTCTAGGCATGCGATTCCGAATGATGTTTGAGACTGAAGAATCAAGAGTTAGGAGATATATGGGAACAATCACAGGTATCAATGATCTAGAACCTGTACGATGGAAAAGTTCACAGTGGCGCAATCTTCAGGTGGGTGTCTTGTAGTTGTAGCATGTGCAAAATTATTTTAGCATGTACCTCAAATTGTGGCCTTAAGTTGGAGTGTAAGCGAATAGAACTACAATGGGTATCATTTTGTCAATGTATCTTTTTTCTACCAGTTAGGTAGCACACAAATCTGAATGTTTTATGACAAATGTATAGTTGAACATATAGTGATATATCTTAAGAAAAAAAGATTTGTAATATCTAAGTATCCATTTTAATATGACAGCTTTTATAATGCATAAAAATGCTTTACATACCATCTTAAGATTTAGCATAAATTTGGAATGCTAACCAATAGAACATTTTTTGCTATCTAATCAAGCATACTTAAAAAGGGGAAGAGGTAGGTCTAAACTGACTTGGGGAGAACTTATAAGAAGAGATTTTAGAATCTTTACATCTGCATGAGATGAGATCATAAACGATAACAGAGCTAAATAGAAACGAATATCAATGTGTCCAACCCCAGATGATGATAGTGATGAATGAATGAATAAAACAAAATCTAAGTCATTATGTGTGCATTCATATTCTATCATATATAGTAACACAATTGAAATCTAAAAATTATGTGATAGTTTTTGATCCAATGGTTTCTTTGTAAAAGTATTTCTTAAAGTTGTCATTAGATGTGATATATTTGTGGTCACAAATGAATAAACCATGTGTATATAGTCCATCTTCCTTTTTCATTTCTACCATTTAATAGTCATTGCCATATCCATTTTGAATGGCTATGGTGACAATTTCGTATCTGTACTTGAATCTATAATTTGAGAATACATATATAGTAAATGTGATTACTGATCTTATAATTGACCAATTATATCAATACATAAAATAAACTTGAGTCAACCATTTTGGAAGAAAATGATGAGCTACCACCCTCTTTTCTATGATGGTTTGTGGGGATGATTTTATATAACCACATTAATACACTAGTGCCATTCAGAATGATGTAAATACTGCATGGAATGAGTAAACAATTGATAGACCTAGGATTATGACAAAAAAATTATGCAATTACAATTTTTTAGCACTACATTCATACCATTTTGAAAGCATATGATGGATAATAAGGTAGTCTCATTACTTATGCATTTTATATTAGAGACATAATTAGTTAGTCTATAAACTTTTAGTGTTCGCACGTTTTCATAAAATTTTAGTGTTCACACGTTTTAATTCATGCTGTGACCTTTTCTTTCATGGGGATGTTCTTTCCTGCTGCTATTATTCTGTTCTGGCTGCTCCCCTTTTGTGATGGCTTTGTATGGTTCTGCTTAGAGGATGCAATTGCCATCTTGATAGCCATGGTATCTGTTCGATGTTTATGGCTGGTTGATAAATTGTTGCCTCTATGCTACTCCTGCTGCTCCCCTCTCACTCTTGGAGTGATGGTCGAGCTTCTGTGATGGTTGTAGTCTGTCCTGTGCTATGATGCTCAGCTGTTGGCTTGGTCTTCTGGTTTATGTCTTCTTCTCACTAGTGATGATTCTTTGGTTGAGTGGATGTACTCTCCCTATTCTATATCTTTATGGGTTGGCTTTGTTCTTCTGTTTCTGTTGTTGTGTTCCTTCTCATTCTTGGGGAAGCTCCTTCTTGCTACTTTTATTTCTGTCTGAGTGCTCCCTTTTTGTGTTGGCTATTAGTGGTTTTTTTGGACCTGGAGGATGTAGATGTTACCTTGATAGTTATGATCTCTATTCGATGCTCATGGCTGGGTGCTGAGTTGTTGGCTCTATGTTGCTTTGGTGTTCCCCTCTCACTCTTGGAGTGATGGTCGATTTGGGTTTTGATGGATGGGTTTCGGGTGATCATTGCTCTGTTCTATTGAGGTAGCTTTTTGTTGCTGCTCCCCTCTCACTCTTGGAGTGATGGTCGAGCTTCTGTGATGGATGTAGGCTGTCTTGGGCTATGATGTTTTGTTTGTTGGCCTAGTCTTCTGGTTTATGTCTTCTTCTCTCTGGTGATGATTCGTTGGTTGAGTGGATGAACTCTTCCTATGCTATATGTTTGTGGGTTGGTTTTGTTCTTCTATTCTGCTGCTGTGATCCTTTTCCTTCTTGGGGATATTCCTTCTTGTTGTTGGCTGTTAATGGTTTGTTTGGACCTGGAGGATGTAGTTGTGATAGTTATGGTCTATTTTCGATGCTTATGGCTGGTTGCTTAGTTGTTTGGCTCTATGCTGCTTATGTTGCTCCCCTCTCACTCTTGGAGTAATGGTCGAGAATGGGTATTGATGTATGGGTCTTGGGTCTTGGGTCTTCGTAGTAACTCCATAGTCTTTTTCCTATTGATTCATTCTTGTTTATAGTGGTTCTTTCATATTTTTCTGAAGTTGTTTTTTGCAAGCTTTTAATTTTTTGATAGACAAAGAAGAGGCATGCTGCCAATTTCATAGAAGCAACTCAAAAAGATATAAATGCATGCATGCATGCTATTCTAGTGGATTGGCTGGTTGAGGTGAATTACTTAACGTGATGGGTTTTGCATAAATTAGATTGTTTTTTATTTTCGTCTAACCTATATCCTCTTTCTATTGGAAGGTTTCTGAAGAATATAGGTTGGTTCCGGACACCTTATACTTGACAGTTAATTACATTGATCGCTATCTTTCTAGCAATGAAGTGAATCTGCAGCGTTTGCAATTGCTCGGACTAGCTTCTATGCTAATCGCTTCGTAAGATTGACCTTTGTCTATAATATTTCCTCCTGCCCACCATTTCTTCCATATGCTTAAAGATATGAATTATTCTTTTGATGCAGAAAATATGAAGAAATATGTGCTCCTCAGGTGGAAGAATTCTGCTATATAACTGATAACACTTACGTTAAGGAGGAGGTAAGAATTGATGTCCTTTACCGTGCTCATCTTCACACCTATATGTGTACCTAACAATGCCATATACAGGTTCTGCAAATGGAAGCCGTTGTACTTAGACACCTCAAGTTTGAGATGACTGCTCCAACAGTGAAATGCTTTTTGAGGTATTCCACATTGCATTGATGTATATAACACATGAACACTGCTTTAAAATTTTCTTAACTTGACCTTGACAAACCTTTTCTTCTTCTTCTATAATTATAGGAGATTCTTCCGTGTAGCTCAAAAGTCAGAAGGGGTAAGCATCTAGTTCTCACTGCTGTCACCTTTTAAATATAGTTCAGGTTTTTAAGTATTTATCCATTTTTTTGTTGCAGGTTCCTTCTCTGCCACTTGAATTCTTAGCTAGTTATATAGCAGAGTTGACACTCTTGGAGTACAGTTTTCTTTCTTATGCTCCATCGTTAATAGCTGCCTAACGGTCTTCCTTACAAAATTTATACTACAGTCAATGAGGAAACCTTGGGTAAACAGTGAAAATAGGTCCAGCCGTCATCTTGGTAGCATTCTGCAGATCAATGAGAATGACAAAATGTAATATGGAGGTCATCATGTATAGGTAGGAGCTTATTCTTAAATGCAATGGGAGAAGAAAGCTTATGGAATAGGTAATTTATGAGTAGGAGAAACTATGTTTTCTTGTTTCTTTCGGGAGCTATATCTCAAAACTTGTATGTTTCTTTGTAGGTATCCATGGTGGTTCGCACATAGTGGATGCTACCATCAACTTGATGGCGCTTGATCCACTAATACAAAAGTACAGAACATATAGATTATGAGAAGAAATGCCAATATGTTCTGATCCAGGGGATTCGCCAACCAAAACTAACCATACATGAACCTCTACATGAGTTTGCCAATAGGAAAGGCTGCAACTCGAGCTCTGGGAGTTGATGAGGACATGGCACATACCCCTATCATGTTTGGGATTGGAAGATTCACCACTAAAGCTGAGATTCATAGGGCTGTTAAACTCATTGTGAATTAGGTGGAGGAACTAAGGGAGATGAGCCATCTTTATATTGTGCTTTGTAGTCTGTAGTGGATAGATGTAGTCAGAAGAAGATATTGTATACATGTGTCTTTTTTCCATGCATATTGTAAAACAGGGGCCAGGTTAATGTCCTCCCCATGTGTACTCATTGTTCAAATATAAATAAAAGGATCATTGGTGACATTGTAAGCACAACTTGATCTTGAATAACATTCATCTGTTTTCTTATTGAAAACCACTCTATATTGGCAAGCAACTCACTGAATACATAATGTCTCTCACTACATATGTATGTATAGTACATTGTGTCTTTCACTACACACTAGCTATAATTACATGTGTAGCAAGTGCTAATTTTTGCTATACATGAACTACAAATACAAATTGTAACCAATGCCATCTCTCCCTACATATCATAGGTACAAATTGAATTGTAGTCATACACTTGGATACAATTGAAACTACATGTTTATGTGTAAGGACATTTTTACCTATAGTTAGGGTTACATATGAATTTGTAGAGAGAGGAATAACTAACTACAACTTTAAAAAATGTAGCCTAAGCAATTAGCTACACGGGTATTAGCCATATATTATAAATGTAAGGATAAATGTAGCCAAAACTTTTAGCTACAAATTTTGGGGTTTTTGCTACCATTTTTTTTGTAGTTAAAGACCATATTTTTCGCAGTTTACGCAGCGGCACCATGATGGTTTCATTCATGGACATGAAGATCAAGATCAACATGTACAAAACCCCAGCCTAGAGGGTCCGAGATAGGGATATTGGACATGATCACTTCACAAGTCTGAATGATCATTTGAGAAAAGGAAATCAAGATGGAAGAATTGATGATGATTATTGTGATTAAAGGGATGAGGAAAATAGATTGAGTGCAAATGAGGGATGCATGTTTTGAAAGAATGGGAACACGGGGATACCAAATGGATGATCTACTGAAGAATTGCCAAGAAGCCAAGCTGAAGGCAAGAAACTCAACGCTTGTGAGAGGCATCCCACTTAGGTTTGGAAAATTTTCACCCAACCTTCCAATTTTGATACTTTTTCTTTGTTTTTACACTTTACCAATAAAACACACACACACACAAACACTTATTTTTAATAGTTTTTGTTTAGCTTTAAGATGTGTAGGTGAATATAGCTTGAAATAAGGAAAATTAGATGAGTTGTTGGCAAAGTGACCCATGAAAAATCTTTTTGGCTCAAGATTTTGAGTGTTTGATGTTCTTCAAGTTGGGAATAGCAGCTATAGAGACTACCATGGCCGTGGTGACCCACCATGGTTGTGTGAATTAAATCCACAAGTAATCATAGGGAATAGAGCCAAAGTTTGAGATTTTTTTTTGACAAGGGATGCACCACGGCCGTGCAAGGTAGCATGGCTATGCTTCCTGAAGCTACCACGGTCGTGCGGCATAGAACGACCATGCTGCAGCCCGATTCCAGCAACTTAAGTCAGATTTTGCAAAAAATGAAAATCACTTACTCACTTCTCTGAAGAATAGAACGGTCGTGCTCTGCACCCTGGCGACCGTGCAACACTTTGTGCTCCCTCTCTAAGCCTCGAATCTCCAACAAATCACCCCCAAACCACCCCAAATCAATTCCCTACCATTTCCACTACCTCAATCTCCAGATTCCACTCTTTTTCATTCACAAAATCCCACATTTCTCTTCATTCCTCCCCAACAACCCCGTTCTTTGGAGAATTTCAAAGTTTTTTTATTTCTCCTCAGATTTTGAGCAAGGATGAAGCAATTTGCAAAGAAAGTAGTGGATAAGACTAGGGTTGTCATCTCCTACTAAAGGAAACCTAAGAACAACAACTCCCAGTTGACAGAAGCCAAATTGGATGCATTGGTGGATCCAATTGTGGAAGGAGCCCCCCACACAACCACGGTGGGGGATAGTTTCATCATCTAGAGCATTACAACCACCACCATCTTCTTCCTGGCCCTCTATCTCATCTGAGAGACCCTCAGTTTCTACTGCACAACCATCAGTTTCAGCATCCCGACCATCTACTTCTTTGGCACCACAGCCAGAGCCGTAGCTGAAGCCGCAACCATGAGCACGTAGGCAGCTCCTACTTGATGAAGAATAGAATGAAGAGATGACAGATGCACATCAGAATGAGATACCACAGTAGCAACCCAGTCCACATCCTGAGATCACCACTGGTAGGGAAAAGAAAGGCAATCACTTGGAGTGCTTGACATGCAAAGTGATAGCAACCCACTATGCGTGCCAAGTGACGATGGAAGGTATGGGCTTCTATGCCTTTTTCCAGGGCATGATGGAGAAGTTGGGATTATTTGAGATTCTGACACTGTAGTAGGAGTCATACATTGAGCTGACATGACAATTTTTTGCCACTTTAGAGAAATTGAATGATGATGGCAAAAATGCCATTAGAGTGATGATTGTGGACAAGAGTTGGGTGATAACCTCAAAGATTCTGAATTGGATATTTGCCCCTAGTGAAGAGATGGAAGACCTCCTAGACAGAGGGAGGACAGAGAATGACTCTAGTTCCACATATCCTACAATGTGGAAACACTTCACTGGCCAGAGCACTTTTGTAGAAGGAAATCAAAGACCAGCGGTATTCACAATCCTTTCCTCCACTATGTTCAGAAGGTGTTGGCGAACACAATCTTTGACATGTATGAAAACCAAGGCAGTTGTACAAAGAAGGATCTTTTTGTACTTGGTTGGTTGTTTACAGGGAAGCATGTGAACCTTGGAGCATTAATGATTGAACATCTGAGGACAACCCCTTCTAAGAGCACAAATCCATTTATAATGGGAGGGATTGTGACATCTATAGTCACTTCCCTGGGACATGATATGACAGGATACACAGAGGCAGATGGAGGGAAACTAGTTGAATTGGACTACTTAACCCACTCTTCCATGATCACCATTGCGGGGCAAAAGATCATTTACCAAGTCAACCCACCATACCCAAGAGTCTCCTTGGAGTTTCCCTACCATATTCCACCCATCATTGAGAAATATGGACCTACTCAGGATTTTCTAGACAAATTGAGGAGATATGAGGAGGAGCATCCCAGAGGGGAAGGCTTCCCTGAGGTGATATTGACAGAGGGTCTAGGAGATCCCTCACAGGCAGTTGAGTAGAGACGGGTGACGAAAGATAGAGTGACACGATGGGTGAGACAACAAGAGGAAAGGACAAGAGCGTTAGAGCCACAAAAACCCATAGTGGATGCATATGACATGGCCACCATTCATGCACAACTAGATGGCATTCGGGCGATGCAAGATAGGATACTACAGGAACATGAGGTTTTTCAGTGTACTCAGGAAGCCTTGTGGTTGGACCATCAATAGATGCATTATCAGGTCAACCACCTATACCAGTTCCAGCATGCCCATGCAAAGAGGAACCCCCAGTAGGGGGAAGATTGGTGGAGTTCACTATCAACATATTAGGACAGCTACCCACCTCCATAGTCAGACTATTGGGGATCCTACTACCAACATCCTCCACCACAGGGAGGACCACCACCACCACAGTGATCGTCTATCCTATCATTCCCAAACTCTAGTGTCATGCTAAGGATAACATGATTCAAAAGTTTGGGGTGGTAGGGCGGTATGCCCTATCTCATTTTTACTCTTATTTTGCATTTCACCTGCCATTTACTTTTACTTGTTTACTTTTGCTTTTCTTTAGCTTAGAGTTTACCTGCTTTGCATACCTGCATGCCATGTAGTTTGTTTTCTTATCATTTTTGTGTAATTTTCAAAAGTTTTGCTCTTTCTGCCATGCATTGCATACCATGTAGATTTTTGGTAATTTTTGCATGTTTTAGCTAAGATTTTCTTGTTTACTACTTTAAGTTCAATAATATAGGCTTAGATGTGAATGAAGGCAATTTGGCACAATTTTGGCCAAATTTGAGATTTCTTGTCTAAAATTGTGTGTCAACCCAATCTCTACTTTTTGGATTACAAATGATGACCTTTGACAAATGTAAGTGACTTATCATTGTTTATTGCTAAATGGTATCAATTCTTGAATTTTTACATGTGCATCACCTCTCTTGTGTTTGTGAATTATTTGGTTGAATTGTGACTTGAGCAAGATATGAGCATTTAGTGCCTATGAAATCACTTGATTGAAATATCAATTTCAAGTTGTTCATTCATGTGGTGTGACATTTTTGGATGAAGTGTTGGATTAATTTTCATGCACGAGACCTTATGTTAAGAATCAAACCAATGACCCCTCTTTGACCAAACTATTCACTCACCATCTTCTTACCCCTATGCCTCATGAAAGGATGCCAAAGTGCACGTATTAACTGTGGCCACCTCCAAAAGGTTGGGGTGTCCACATCTACATCTCACTGCTTCACTGTCATCACCATATGCCCTATCTACTCCAAGGGCAAAGAAAAAGAAAAATAAAAGGAAAAAAATCCAAAAAGAAAATAAAAGGTGCTCCTGTTTAAGAGCATCTAAGTAAAGAAAAGATGAGTGCTCTATGAAATAACACTCCAAAATCTTACCGCAACCCTTTCTTCCATTTGCATACCCATTGAGCTAGAAAACATCAAACCAAGCTCAATTTTCCCTTTTCCGTAGCCACATGGGTCATTTGGTCTAATTTGAAACATAAGATTGAAAGCATGAAGTTGAAACAACACTCCTAGTCATCCCTGATTAACTCCATCATGAAATGGTTTACCCAGAACTACATGAAAGAAATATGGATAGCTTGTGTGTTTTATGTGCTATATTTGAAGTTCATATGCTTTGTGATCTTTTCATGATTGGTTTGTGAAAGTAGGAGAGGAGAGAGGTGGAATGCATGCACTTAGTCACTATTGATCCCATTCAGCAATAATCACTTTTTACATTGCATTTTTCATTTCTTGATTGTGGAAAAATTGCAGAGAGATTGAGTTGGAAGATACTTGAGGACAAGTATGTTTCAAGTTTGGGGTGGTGATTCAGCCCTATTTAGGGCTTCATCTTGTGTCATTTTGCATTTCAATCACATTTATACCTGTTAGATTACATGTTATTTCCCTCAATATGCATATTTGTGTAAAATGCACTTATGGACATTATTTGCATGTTTTTAGGAACTTGGACCACACTTGATGGAAGAGAGAGAGGAGCGATCCTAGGGTTTCTCTACCCTTAGAGAGACCCAAAGTGAAGCTCGATGCTCCCTCAACCTACCCCTAGTGGCAAAAGATCAATACAAGCAAAAATGTTCAAGGAAATCCAAAGAAACAATCCCAAGTGCAGCTACAGACAGCACCACAACCGTGCCACATAGAATGACCGTGCAAGGGACAACCACTATGGTCGTGCCACCTACAATGCCCGTGCTACATCACTAAAGAACGGGCATGGAAATGCACCATGGCCACCATCACTTTGCTCACCACAGTCGTGCTACCCATCATTGTCGTTCTACCCTTTCCCCACCATGGTCGTGGTGACCACCACGGCCGTTCCAGTTTCCGTATAAAATGACCATCAACCTGTGATCTTCACATTTTAATTGATACAACCGTTCTACCCCACCAAGACCGTGATCACCCCTACCCACCACGGTCGTGCTACTCACAAAATGTAGCTACTTTTTCCACTGCATTTCCCATACTACCCCTACTTGACGTATTGCTCCCCCACCTATATATATGTGGGTTGCGGCTGGAGGCCGAGGTTAGCGACCCTTATCTCACTCCTACCACTCCATTTTCCCCCCTTATCCATTCCACTCCATTTCCACCTCCATTCTACTCCATTTCACCATTTCCACCATCAAAACCCTAGTATCCTTCCATTTCCACCATCAATCCATGCCCCTACACCTTGGAGGAGAGCAGAGGATGCCCTGTAGTAGCTGAAGTGGAGGACATCTTCATCTACACTGAGCTCCATGGCTTCTTCTATCTCATATGCTTCTCTTTTTGTACTTTGCATTGTTATGAGTAGCTATGCCCCCTTAGGTGGGCTGTTTGGGGTGTAAAATGCTACTTTGATACCATGTTGGGGGAAAATGATGTGTAAACTTTATAATTTCATTTGTTAATGATTATGCTATATTTCTATCTCATTCTCCATGAATTGCTTGTTGGTTTGTGTGTGAAATCACTTAGAAATTTAGGGAAATTGCTTATATGTGGGAATTTTGGGATTTGCCCCTAGGTCCAATTCTTAAATCCCTAGATCCCCCCCATCTTTCTACATCCGAATCAATCTCTCTAAACCTAAGTGATAGATCTAAGTATCTAGTTTAGGTGACTCTAGTGCAAATAGCATGGCACCTTCTCAAGGCTAGAATGTGGGGGAATTGGGTCTAAAACCCTAATTTCACCTTCCCATTACTACCCTCGACCCCTAATTGCCCTAGGAATGTCTAATATAGAAACTTATACTTGATTAGACTCTAATTGAATTAAACCTAATCCCTAACCCAATTGAGCATCGCAAGGGTAGTAGGGGGTGTTAGGGACTAGTTCCCCTATACACAACCTAGCATATCCATGATCAGTTAGTAGCTTAGGTTAATTGATTAGACTCTAACTTGTTGTTTGGCTTGGATAATCTAAATGGAATCATAATGTTCATATCTCACCCCCAACTTAAGTGATAAGTGCATCCCCTAAACAACCCACACCTTCCTTAATTGCTTTAAAACCCTAGTTTTCATTTTGCTTAGCTAGTGTTCGCTTAGTTAGCTCTTTTCTTACTTAGTTTGCTTCTTTCTCTATTTTTGCCTTGTTCTCGCTAGTGTATCTCTTTACTTGTTGTGCTTTTTTCTTTCTTGCCTTAGTGTAATTTTCCTTTTCATATGTAGCTTAGTTTTTTCCTGCTTAATTAGTCTTAACCTAGTCTAGGGTTAAATTAGATTTCATTCTTGCCTTTAATTACTTTCTTTCTCACCTTAGTTAACAATCAAAACAACCTTCAAACCCTTACCCCTAGTCTCCATTGTAGGAACCTAGTGAAAATAAACCTAGCTCTTGTGCCCCCTATTCTCCCTGTGGATCAACCCTATACTTGCCACCCTCCTATACTACGACATGACCCCGTGCACTTGCAGATGTAGTTGTTTTAGTAGAAGTAGGTGTGTTAGTTGGGTTTATAAATTTTGAAAGTGAATACAATGTGTGTTCTGATCTTGTGGGGTGCATCTAGTCGAGTCTAATCAGCTAGAGTGTATCACCTCTAGCGAGCGCACCAGTCTACAAACTTTTGTGTGTGAGCTTGATGGTGCATCGACAGACAAGATTTCTAAACAAATGTTGATGGGAAATTTTTGTGTTTGTATGAAGGAAATTTGACGAGTGGACCAAGGATTTTTTTGGGCTCCAGATAGACATGTTTCCCAACAATGAGAATCTAGTTTTAACCCATCTATTAATACCCCCCTTTCTTTTCTCCTTTATTCATTTTATGGAGCATTGGTTGGAATTGGATGAGCCCCACAAGAATCCCTGAGAGACCGACAAAGGTTCATCAGGGCTTGTTGAGCTTATGTTCTTGAACGCATGTGGTACTTTGAGTTTTCCTTGGATGATTCGAAGGATTTTGACAAGGGCTCTTATCTTCTTTAATGTTATATCTTTCTCCTTAACCATTTGTAACACCCCAATCTTAATTATGCAAAATTTCCAAATTATTTTAGTCCTTGCATGCTCTTTTCTAATTTAGATAATTGTTGAGGACTCAAATGCAATTTTTCCCATATTTAGTTTTGCAAAATCACTTATTGTGTTCAATTGCCCTATTATACTTGTTTTATTTAAAGAAAATGTCTTCATATATATCTATGCCCTTTTTGTTGAAGAAAATGAGGATAAAGGCTTTTATGTCATATTTTCTCTCTCATCTGATAATTAGTGATTTCCTTGTGTAATTATTTGCTTAATGGCCCCCATCTTGTCATATGAGAGGAAATAATGTTTAGGGCACGTTTTTGTGTTTTATAATTCTTATTTGAAAAATTAATGGCTTTATTTGCTTTTATCATGGTCATTTAAGTATACATGAGGATTTTTCTACTTTAAGCCTAAAACGTGTACAAGCAGTAACTCTAACCCCATAGGAATATTCTAGACATCCTAATGTACTTATGGTTCAAATTTGAACCCATTTTGACCTTGTTTGACCCCCAATTAAATTGGAAAAGATTTGTATGTGTTTTGTTTATTTAGGAGTGATGGTGGGTTAAAAGACAAAATTAACTGATTAATTGTGTTTTAATGCACCTATTTAACCTATGGGTGAAGTTTGAGGTCATTTGGAGTTCAAATGACCCTCCAAATGTTAATTATACGTTTTATATGGTTTATGGTATACCAATCAATGTGCTATTTGTCACATTTATTCGATTTCCACTGTTACGCATGTAATTCGTCCGTTTTATTTTGTGCGCGTGTCGGCGACCGTTGGATCATGATCCAACGGCGCTGGGGCTGTCTTCTTCCTCCGTTCTTTCAGCAACTCAAAGCCTGTTTCACAATGACTTCTCCATCGACCTCTCTCTCCATCTTAACTGCACGGTTTCGCGAGATTCCTTCACCCCTGAGTTCAGCTCTCCTCCCCGAACCTAACGAACCCTAGAAGACCCTCCCCCTTGCCCTATATACGAAACGCCCAAAAAGGGCAGGTTTCCACCCTCACCTTTCCTTGTTGCAGGGGGCACGGTTGTACCTGTTCTTCCTTTATAAAGGCCCCGAGAGCACCACCGGACCACAAGCTTCCTTCCTCCTCAGTCAATTGCGACTCATCCACCCCCAAGCTCCCCGCCCTACTCGACCTTCCTCCTCCGGTGACTGAAGCTCCTCCCTGGCTCCTCTGACCTCTACAACCCAATCATGGTTGCGGTGAGCATCACCTACCTACCGCGAAGGTTTTTCCACTTTCGGTTTTCCCTGAATCATGCCCAGCCTCTGGGTCGACAAACGCAGACCTTCCTTCAGTTTGTCTGTGGCTTGGTTTCTCACCGTCATCCCTGTCCTGTGGCCCCTCGAGCCACCTTTCCACCGCTGAGACTCCGACGCACCTCTAGGAACGTTTCTATGGCCTCAGTGGGTGACTTCTCACCGGGTTCTTGTACCCGATCATGTCCCCTGTCTCCTGCGCCGTTCTAGCCTTGAAGGCCATGATGAACAGGCGAGCCAATGGCTCGGGAGACTCAGGTAGACGGGTCCTTTAGTTCAGAACTACCTGCTTGAGTTAGTGAGCAACTCGTTGTTGCTGGTTGATGCTCGTACCTCGTTTTCCTTTGAGGGATCTCTTCCCAGGAATCGGCGCTCGACGCCATGGCTAAGGGAAGAAGAATTGAGGTTCTGAAGAGACCTTAATACCCCTGCCTTTTCTTTACTTAACGATTTCTACCGCGAGGGTATTTCCGGGTTTTCACCCTTCCCCTTTGCTTTGACCGCGAGTTCTCAGAGGCAATCCGCGCTGCTGAGTTGGCCAAACATGATTGGTCCAACTCATCACGGGCTCAATAGCTGTTAAAAATGCCACATGGATTTTTCTCGATATGCTATTAGTTTAATCTTGAGAAATTCGTAGAAAATCGCGTGATTATCAGAAAAATACGCAAAAATACATTTTGGAAAGGATTTTCGATGAGGAATCTGATTTTCTAGTTTTATCGACTGATTTTGCTGTTTCAACACCTCAATATTTATATGAGCAAATCAGGGTTTAAATTGAATGAAAAATGATAATTATGTTAATTTCAGGTGTTTAAGGGAATCCAATTGGTCAAACCAGGTTTGACCTAGGTGTTTTAGTTCAAGGTAAGCGGGCCATGCCTTTGGCATAGTAAATTTGCATTTTTGAATGATTATGATATATTATGCTTCTTTTATGTTGAAGTCTTGAAAAGTACATGTTTTTCCTCAATATACATGATTATTGGATGTTGGTTGTTATAAGCTAAGTCTAAGAGTAGAAATCCCATTAAGATTATGGTTTATGATTAAGATATAAGTAATTAAGATTAAGAGGGAATAAGTTTCCCAATCATGCTTAAGAGGGAGAAATACCATTATGGTCATGGGAAGAAATCCCAACCATGTTCAAGAGGGAGAAATCCCAATTAAGATTAAGTTTAAGGTATTAAGAAGATAAGTGAAGTTTAATAAAGATCATGAATAATGGAAATTTATTCAGATTTATATGCACCTTGTTATGGGCTTTCCGAGCAATTATGGGCTTTCCGAGCATTCATGGGCTCCTTATGGGGCATTAAGAGAGGAGCATATTTTTCTAGTAAATTTCTTTATGTAAAAGACAACAAGAAATGATTCATGTTAAATGCATGTTCATGATTATGTTAAGTCACTTGTATATTTATTTTTATGTCTTATAATATGCCAATGCCACTTACTTACTATGTTTGTTTTCCTTTGCATGGTTGGGGACGAGATGTCCGCAGGAGTTGGAGCCAAGGAGAAGGAAACATCTTGAGAGTACCAAAGACCCAGAGATCCAAGGAGTTGTTGCCTGGTGGGACGTCCATCTATGGAGATCCTATCATTATCTAGTTTATGTTTAGTATATCTTTGGAAAACTGATGTAGCTTTTATTCCAAGAACTTATGTATGAATCTATGTTTTCATAATGCCAAGTGTTATTTGTTTCTTGTTATGAGATCATGTATGTAACATTTCCTCCCAAATATGCCAAGTACCCCACATTATGGATAATGTTGGGGATTAGGCTGTGCTTCCTCTGGTTACGTAAGAAACCCTAGGGAGGGGTGTTACATTAATGGTATCAGAGTAAGGAATAGATGGCCACTAAGGCAACATTAGAGATTCATATTATGTTCTAATATCATGTTATGTTTACCCTTTCAAATGGCCCCTAAGAGGAAGGAGAAGGTTGGTGAGTCAAGGCACTCACACGGATCCTCTAGTGGTGATAAGACTGAAGACATAAACCACGTCCCTCCACCAATCACCCTAGATGCCCTAGTAGCAGCCTTGACCAATGCCCTCCAACCTAGAGCTCCACCTAGAGTACATGAGATCTCCCTCATAGACTTCTTGAAGATTAAACCCGATGCTTTCCAGGGTGAAGATGAGGGTGATGTAGTAACCAAGGCTGAGGAGTGGCTGAGCAACATGGAACATTGCTTTAGAGACCTAGAGTGTCCCCCACGTAGTAGGGTTAGATTTGCCACCCACATGCTCAAGGGTGCAGCCCGTAATTGGTGGTAAAACCTCTTAGCCTCTAGGGAAGATGATGACCCTCCTTTCTCTTGGGATGAGTTTGTAGAAGTCTTCAATGACCATTATGTATCCGAAGCCATGTTAGAAAGGAAGGAGGATGAGTTTGTGAACCTTAAGCAAGTGGGTGACATGACTGTCACTGAGTATGCCATGAAGTTCCGTAAGCTCCAAAAGTATGGTCCTGAGTACACTGAGCTAAAGAGAGCTAAGAAGTTCATTAGAGGACTTAAACCTGACCTAAGTTTTTCCTTGTCTGGTAGAGGACACCGGACCATGCAATCGGCCCTGGATGCAGCCCTAGAATTGGAGGAGCATCCTGGGAGGAATCATAAGAAAGAGGTACCCCAACACAATCATCACCATCAGCCCCATCAACCACCTCCACCCTCCAACAACAAGAGAAAAGCCCCTGAGCCTTCCCCTGAGAATGGGAGAACCCCATGCCCCAAGTGTAAAAGAAACCATGGTGGTCCTTGTAGGTTTGGGACTTCTGTTTGCTACTATTTTGGTGAGGAAGGGCATATCAAGCCTAATTGCCCTAAGCTTGCAAAGAAGGATCCCAACCACAACCAAGCTAGGAACCCTAATCCTCCACCCAAGGTCAAACCAAGGCTCTTCACCATGCAAATGTCTGATGGAGAAGAGGAAAGTGATCAAGGTAAGGGTAGTTGAGTAATTTATGTTTAATCATAATGCTTTGTTTATGTATTCTACTTTTATAATAAAAATTGTATGGAAAGATTTGTATGCTTGTGTGAAACCCTTAAGGTGGGTAGAAACCCTAGGAAATTTCGAGGACGAAATTTATTTAAGGTGGGTAGTATTGTAACACCCCAATCTTAATTATGCAAAATTTCCAAATTATTTTAGTCCTTGCATGCTCTTTTCTAATTTAGATAATTGTTGAGGACTCAAATGCAATTTTTCCCATATTTAGTTTTGCAAAATCACTTATTGTGTTCAATTGCCCTATTATACTTGTTTTATTTAAAGAAAATGTCTTCATATATATCTATGCCCTTTTTGTTGAAGAAAATGAGGATAAAGGCTTTTATGTCATATTTTCTCTCTCATCTGATAATTAGTGATTTCCTTGTGTAATTATTTGCTTAATGGCCCCCATCTTGTCATATGAGAGGAAATAATGTTTAGGGCACGTTTTTGTGTTTTATAATTCTTATTTGAAAATTTAATGGCTTTATTTGCTTTTATCATGGTCATTTAATTATACATGAGGATTTTTCTACTTTAAGCCTAAAACGTGTACAAGTAGTAACTCTAACCCCATAGGAATATTCTAGACATCCTAATGTACTTATGGTTCAAATTTGAACCCATTTTGACCTTGTTTGACCCCCAATTAAATTGGAAAAGATTTGTATGTGTTTTGTTTAATTAGGAGTGATGGTGGGTTAAAAGATGAAATTAACTGATTAATTGTGTTTTAATGCACCTATTTAACCTATGGGTGAAGTTTGAGGTCAGTTGGAGTTCAAATGACCCTCCAAATGTTAATTATACGTTTTATATGGTTTATGGTATACCAATCAATGTGCTATTTGTCACATTTATTCGATTTCCACTGTTACACATGTAATTCGTCCGTTTTATTTTGTGCGCGTGTCGGCGACCGTTGGATCATGATCCAACGGCGCTGGGGCTGTCTTCTTCCTCCGTTCTTTCAGCAACTCAAAGCCTGTTTCACAGTGACTTCTCCATCGACCTCTCTCTCCCTCTTAACTGCACGGTTTCACGAGATTCCTTCACCCCTGAGTTCGACTCTCCTCCCCGAACCTAACGACCCCTAGAAGACCCTCCCCCTTGCCCTATATACGAAACGCCAAAAAAGGGCAGGTTTCCACCCTCACCTTCCCATGTTGCAGGGGGCACGGCTGTACCTGTTCTTCCTTTATAAAGGCCCCGAGAGCACCACCGGACCACAAGCTTCCTTCCTCCTCAGTCAATTGCGACTCATCCACCCCCAAGCTCCCCTCCCTACTCGACCTTCCTCCTCCGGTGACTGAAGCTCCTCCCTGGCTCCTCTGACCCCTACAACCCAATCACGGTTGCGGTGAGCATCACCTACCTACCGTGAAGGTTTTTCCACTTTCGGTTTTCCCTGAATCATGCCCAGCCTCTGGGTCGACAAACGCAGACCTTCCTTCAGTTTGTCTGTGGCTTGGTTTCTCACCGTCATCCCTGTCATGTGGCCCCTCGAGCCACCTTTCCACCGCTGAGACTCCGACGCACCTCTAGGAACGTTTCTATGGCCTCAGTGGGTGACTTCTCACCGGGTTCTTGTACCCGATCATGTCCCCTGTCTCCTGCGCCGTTCTAGCCTTGAAGGCCATGATGAACAGGTGAGCCAATGGCTCGGGAGACTCAGGTAGACGGGTCCTTTAGTTCAGAACTACCTGCTTGAGTCAGTGAGCAACTCATTGTTGTTGGTTGATGCTCGTACCTCGTTTTCCTTCGAGGGATCTCTTCCCAGGAATCGGCGCTCGACGCCATGGCTAAGGGAAGAAGAATTGAGGTTCTGAAGAGACCTTAATACCCCTGCCTTTTCTTTACTTAACGATTTCTACCGCGAGGGTATTTCCGGGTTTTCACCCTTCCCCTTTGCTTTGACCGCGAGTTCTCAGAGGCAATCCGCGTTGCTGAGTTGGCCAAACATGATTGGTCCAACTCATCGCGGGCCCGATAGCTGTTAAAAATGCCACGTGGATTTTTCTCGATATGCTATTAGTTTAATCTTGAGAAATTCGTAGAAAATCGCCTGATTATCAGAAAAATACGCAAAAATACATTTTGGAAAGTATTTTCGATGAGGAATCTGATTTTCTAGTTTTATCGACTGATTTTGCTGTTTCAACACCTCAATATTTATATGAGCAAATCAGGGTTTAAATTGAATGACAAATGATAATTATGTTAATTTCAGGTGTTTAAGGGAATCCAATTGATCAAACCAGGTTTGACCTAGGTGTTTTAGTTCAAGGTAAGCGGGCCATGCCTTTGGCATAGTAAATTTGCATTTTTGAATGATTATGATATATTATGCTTCTTTTATGTTGAAGTCTTGAAAAGTACATGTTTTTCCTCAATATACATGATTATTGGATGTTGGTTGTTATAAGCTAAGTCTAAGAGTAGAAATCCCATTAAGATTATGGTTTATGATTAAGATATAAGTAATTAAGATTAAGAGGGAATAAGTTTCCCAATCATGCTTAAGAGGGAGAAATCCCATTATGGTCATGGGAAGAAATCCCAACCATGTTCAAGAGGGAGAAATCCCAATTAAGATTAAGTTTAAGGTATTAAGAAGATAAGTGAAGTTTAATAAAGATCATGAATAATGGAAATTTATTCAGATTTATATGCACCTTGTTATGGGCTTTCCGAGCAATTATGGGCTTTCCGAGAATTCATGGGCTCCTTATGGGGCATTAAGAGAGGAGCATATTTTTCTAGTAAATTTCTTTATGTAAAAGACAACAAGAAATGATTCATGTTAAATGCATGTTCATGATTATGTTAAGTCACTTGTATATTTATTTTTATGTCTTATAATATGCCAATGCCGCTTACTTACTATGTTTGTTTTCCTTTGCATGGCTGGGGACGAGATGTCCGCAGAAGTTGGAGCCAAGGAGAAGGAAACATCTTGAGAGTACCAAAGACCCAGAGATCCAAGGAGTTGTTGCCTGGTGGGACGTCCATCTATGGAGATCCTATCATTATCTAGTTTATGTTTAGTATATCTTTGGAAAACTGATGTAGCTTTTATTCCAAGAACTTATGTATGAATCTATGTTTTCATAATGCCAAGTGTTATTTGTTTCTTGTTATGAGATCATGTATGTAACATTTCCTCCCAAATATGCCAAGTACCCCACATTATGGATAATGTTGGGGATTAGGCTGTGCTTCCTCTGGTTACGTAAGAAACCCTAGGGAGGGGTGTTACACCATTTTTCTTGTTGTTTCTTATTTACCTCTTTCTTCTTGGCTTAGGGTTATGGCATTTCTTGCTAGAAACTCCTGCATGTGGATGAATGACTCTCTATTATTCTCTTCTTGTCTTAGACACCTTTTGTTCTTGGAATTTTGATGGACCAAGATTGGTACTTTATTTTTTGATTTTGGTCTTTCTCTTCTTGGTCTTTGGTTCTTCTCTACCAAGGTGAGAGTTATAATTTTCACAAAATTTCTTGCTTACTTTCTTCATTCCTGACGCTAATCTTGCTCTAGAAATTTGTCAATTGGTAAAAGATGATATTTTTAAGCATTGTATTGCATAGAATGATAACAATACAAGTTCTTATGTGTTGTCTAGACTCTATGAACATTTCTTATTATAAAGAGAACTTTTTCATTGAATATATAAGGTCTAAAAATGCAAAATACAAGTAGAACATATCCTAAAAGAGTATTTTGTATGGTGTTTAGTACCCAATAAAAAGGAAAATCCGACCCATGGGCTCTTTTTTATTGTATGAAGATTATCCAATGCAAATATTAAAAGTCTATAATCATTATTATGGTGCTAAAATGATGGTGGGGCAGAACCCTAGTACTAAAAGTAGCTCATTGCCAATAGGCTGTGAGCATATGATCACCTACTTCTTAGGATATCATATGTTTTACATCCTTTGGACCTGTATGATGAAATTTTGAGCATTCTCTTGGTTATGATTCATTAAGGTTTTTGTAAGGTTTCCAATGTTGACAGTTCTTCTACATGAAGTTATTATTGTATTGGTTGTAAATGCCCTAATGGGATTTACATGTCCAAAATTGTGGCTTGATTCTCTTCACATCCAAGGATGGATAACTGAGCCTAGATGGAGTAATATGAAGTTGTTTTATACATTTTATGTCTTCTGAAGTTGCAATTTTTGAATTATTTTCTAAGAATTTCTTACGTTTTTATATGTAACTTGATTGATGGAGTCAAAAATATTTATCTGACTTAATTAATCAATTGTAACCTTGACCATGTAGTGCCATGTAACCGTAGAACTTTCCCAGTGTCCAAACTTGTTGGATAGTGAAATGAGTAATTTTAAAGGAGCTCGAAGTCATGTATTATTGAGTATGTGTGGGTGAAGGAAGGATATATCCCTACCATCTTCACTCTAAGGTTTTGGAGAGATATTGAGTCTATGTCTCAAATGT
Source organism: Alisma plantago-aquatica (assembly GCA_963693085.1). Lineage (NCBI taxonomy): Eukaryota > Viridiplantae > Streptophyta > Magnoliopsida > Alismatales > Alismataceae > Alisma > Alisma plantago-aquatica. Next base: position 87,080,789 of record OY856414.1, on the reverse strand, counting down.
TGATGTAATTGGGAGTGACTGCGGTCATAACTTAGATTTGGGAGTTTATATCTCAGTTTATGGTGTCGTGGCATGTGTACACAAGACGAACTAGGTTGTTTTCATAGTTGGGGTGATGATCCATTACGATTGTTACTCGTACTGACTAAAGGGAAGATATCTTTAATATTTAGGTCATCCAAGATTTTCTATAGAGATAATTGTGACTTCACAATGGTCAGCCAGTAGTTTGTGTGGTACCCCACATACTGCCCATGGCTCAATAAAATATGTAATTCAATTGTGTAGCACAATTATTAGGGTTATTTGATGGGGATGAAAAAGATTTCTTTGTTTTCCTTGCTATCCTTAATATGTTAATTAAATATTGACAAGTGAGATTAATTGTGCTTGAAATTTTTATATAAGTTGCACAGTCTTTCAACTCTAAGATATTGTTTGCCTTGACTACTTTTATTGCATAATCTACTTGTAAGACATAAATGTTACTAGAGGTTATATCATGTCATTGGGATATGGGTGCCACCTCATGGGTTTCCACACCCTTTTTAGGTGATGAGTGGGGCGATTAGATCCATGGTGATGAGGATGCTTAGTTTGAAGATCAATAGAGTCTAAGAGGTTGATTTGGTTGTGTAGAGTCCTAGAGTCATCCATGTACTCTCAAGTCCAGGCAAGGGTTTTTTTGTATGATTTACATTCACTTGATGTTCTTTTGTATGCCTTGGGGACTATACGTGTTGTTATCATTATATAATATCTTTTGTATACATGTTGTGATTGAGGCCAGTCATCTCATGTAAAGTTACTTAGTTTATATATATATATATGTGGAGTTGTACCTCTATATATATGTCATGTTGAAAATTTATTTGCTTAAATTCTATACCTTTTTGGTAATATGATTAGTTAGTGTTTGGACAATATTTTGGTTTTGAATAATCTCATTTAGCATGGTGGTTTTCCACTAAATAAATTTCCAGTTTTAGGGTTGTTGGCTATTTTATTATATATATTTTACTCTAAGCAATATCTTCTTTCACAAATGAACTTGGGATGGTTAGAATTGTTCTAATAATATCAAACTTGGGTCCCAAGCTAAGTGGGACCCAAGATTCATGATTTTCACATTCAATTTGGGTTTTGAAGTTTCCTTTTATTAGTATCAATAAAATCAGATTTTAGGCTCATCACCATTATATTTATTTTATTATTACACCGTTACTATCGACTTTCATTGAAATGAGTCCCATTATCTTCACATTACTAAAAGAGTTTCCTTATATCATTATGCACTAATTACCATATTTTACTTATATAACCTATTGAGTCTATTAATTCTATGTTAATTTAGATAAAGTTGCATTACTCATATCTATAGATATGAACACCAACTGGTATTGCAAAGCACATTATAACTCTCATTAAACATATCTTATCCATTATGTGAATATTTGCTAGAAAAGTAAGCATATGTACATATATCATGAATCACATACATGCTAGCACATAATTAGCATTAATGATATGTGATGTTCATTATGGGACCTTATGTCACATAATATGTTATATTTTGTTTTCAAGCCTATATACGTTGTGGGTTACCATTGAGTTATTCATGTTTCAAGATTAACAATATACACTATGGTATAAGTCCATGATTGTTTGGTCATATCTAAGGAACAATACTTACTAACCTCCTAATCATGGAATAGGGTAAGATTCTAGGTTATGTTATGTTAGAACACTCCACCCCTTAAAAAAATTTCATCCTAGAAATCTTATCATCCATTTATTATCATCCAACTTCTCTACACCACTTCAAATGTTTAGCCTAATAAGTCAAATAACCTTAAAGGTACAAATAATAATTCATCCACAATTCTTGCACTTCATCACTTTCGCTTTCAAGGTATCATGAAACATGAGAAAAGGGAAACATAGCTATAAATCCTAACTAAGAGATTAAGGGTTACCTTCAACATGTTCTTCTTCATAAACCTCTTGGCCTTCCAAAGAAAAGACTCTTCCAACATGTCTTCTTACATTTTTATTGTTATGTGGATATGCTTTGGGTTGTTCTTATTGAACTAGTGCATAACCATCCCAATGTTGGGGACATCTAGGTCAGATATGTCCAAGCCCATTGCAATCATGGCATATAATTAGGAAGTTGGCTTGAAGTCTTTCTTAATTTCCCACATGAGGAAACTTCCTAGGAGGATGATAACCATGACACTTAGCACACCTATCCCCTTTCTGATCATCACCTGAGAACTTCCTCTTCTTGTTAGGATCTTGAGGTTGATATCCTAGATAAGTCTCAACTATCATAGCTTTATCCACTATTTGTTGGAAAGTCAAAGGAAGTTGGTGTGCTAGAGCATGCCATTGTTGTAGCTAAGTGCTTGAAGGAACATATTAGCACATGCTTCCTCATCAAATATCTTGGCATACCTTCCAACAAGAGAAGCTTTTGCACATACTCCACCACAACAAGGAGTGTCACTTTATATTGTAGAACTCTACTTCCTTCTTCCTTAGAGTAAAAGATGAGATTGATGAATTCATATTCAAGCAAAATGGAGTTTTTGATTATGCTATTAGACTCTATCTTTTCATGTATTCACTAGTAGACAGAGGAAGAAGTTGGACAACACTCTACTCAGTGATCCTATCAACACATGAGACCAAGTTCCTTGAGAAATTATGCCCTCCTTCCCTTACATACACAATCAAAGGCTAGATTACAAAGCTCATACAAGTCCCTGGTGAAACTCTAGCAGAAACATGGCACAAGTCCAATAGAGTTCTTCACAAACACCCACACCATGGTATTTTTTCAAACCAACTCATCAAGTTCATTTATAGAGGTGTAGATGATGATATCAAAAAGTCTTTAGATTCCACATCTGAAGGAAAATTCATGTGGAAAAGCAATGACAACACATGAAGGATGGTCACCCCTAGAGCTGCAAATCAAGCCAACTTGAACAAATCTATAGGAAAGGGAGTGTTAAAGGCATCCATGGAAGAAATAAACTCTAAATTGAAGTCTATAGTGAAATCTCTAAAGCTCTTGACAATTACATAGGATAACTTGGAATCATCTTTCAATTCTTATAAGAGAAGGAACCCAAACTCACCACATGACAACAACAATAGCAACAAGTCAAGGTAGTGACGCAATTTTGTGAAGCATGCAAGGGTTCTACCCATTCCACCTTTGGGTGCAATATTCTTTTTGATGTTGTGATGAGCAACATTGAAGTTCAAGGAGATGATAATCAAATGGAAGATCTGAATGCAATTAATACTATTCTTGACCAAAGATACTAAAATCCCAATAAGCTTAGGATCCATCCTGGTTTTCACTATGGTAATCCTTTTAAAGAACAGAACTATCAACAACTCATGCAAGATAGAAATCAATAATGAGCCCCCTTGAGATTCCTGAACAACTGGCAACAAAACTTCAAAAATAAAGGAAAATCCATAGGTAACTTCTAGAATAGGAACTATAATCAATATGAGAATCCCAACCAATTCCCACAAAAAAAACAACAAAAACAGGGACACCAAGTTGATACCCTTTCACATGATGACAAGCTATCAACCTAAAGAAGATGTTGCAGTCACAATAGATAATGATTGAAAATCAACAGGCTCATCAAAAAGCCATTGAATCTCTATTGGATCAACTTTAACAATCCTTCTCCCACCTACATAAGCATTCATAGGATACCTAAAAGATAACCCTAAGCACCTATAACAACTGAAGGTTGTCACAACACAGTCAGGAAGAGTCTTTTTCAATACATGTACTATACCTCTTGTGACTTCCACATATGACAATGATCTTGTGATTATTCAAAACTTAGAAGCATCTAAGCCAGTACCGGAAGTGGTGACATAGAATGTAGAGGTGTCACTCACTATACTCACTAGTAACATAGATAAAACTAGTTTATAAGAACATGTGATCGTATAAAAGGATTCTTCTAAAATGGTAATATTAGTTAAAAACCTCATCCTCCATTCTAGGCTAGCTTTGGGTAGAAAAGGGTTACACTCAAATTTATGAAGTTCAAGGAAGTAATGAAGATGTTAATTTCGATACTCCATTGTTATATGTGCTGATAGAGATACCTACATGGTCAAAGTACTTGAAATGCTCCTCATAAGGAATTCATAATTGAGGAATATGAGATAGTTAAATTGGCCAAAACAACATTTGATATAACCTAGAGCAAAACGTTTAAGAAGTAGAAGGATCTAGGCTCCATCAGAATTTCATGCCACATTGGTGACTTCACATGCAATAAGGGATTAGCTAATCTAGTCAAGGTGGGAATGATTCCTATATTACAAGTGCTTTCGTTGTCATGGACATGAAAGACCTTATATATCCTCTTATTTTTGGCTGATCCTTCCTTTCCACTGTAAGAGAATTGATCAATGTTGAGGCAATAACCTTACTTCTAAGGATGGGAAGGGAAATCCTCGAGTTCAAATTTTTTTACAGCATGAAGAAGCCAATCATGAAAGAAAAAGTTTTCTTATTACATTGTATAGGAAAAAAGTCACTCCTCACTCAAGAGGATCCTAAATCCTAAAACTCTCTAGAAACTTATCTCACTAATCCTGATGCTAGTGAGTCTATTGATGAGAAAGTAAAGTAGTGCACACTCCACCTCAACTCAGTCAAAGAGGAATCAAAAGATAAATTCAAAGAACTTAAGGTAGTTTACCTTTTTGAACAAATAGATGAAACACCTAAAGCCCCTGAATTGAAACCCCTTCCAGAAGGGTTGAAGTAAATGACCTCAAACTCTGCCCAGTAAAAATCAATTTTGATGTGACATCGAAAAAGGAAGACAAATTACTAACTGAACTAAGAGAAAGGTGGAAAGAGACATGCTACAAGATGAGTGAATTCACTGGGGTGAGTTAGACTCTATGCATACACAAGATCCCTATGGTAGAAGAGTAAAAATTATTTGTAGAACACCAACATAAGTTGAACACAAATATGAAGGAAGTTGTTCACCTTGTAGTGAAGTTTCTCACCTCTGACGTAATCTACCCTATCTCCGACTGACCACAAGTGTTCCCAATATAGGTTGTTCCAAACACGGGAGGTATCACAATAGTTTGCAATGAAAACAATGAACTCAATCCCGCATGCTCCGTCATGGGGTGGCATATGTGCATTGATTATAGGAAGTTAAACAAAGCTACACACAAGAACCTCTTACCCTGCCCTTCCTACATTAGATCCTAGAATAACTAGTCCATCAAGGGAAACTTTTGCTATCTGGATGATTATTTTGGATTCTATCTGTAATGATCTCACATTTTAGTGTCCCCCAATTAAGAAGGACATTAAATTCGAGAGCCATTACCTAAATCCCCAAGATCCTAATTTAGAAAACAATCTCCATTATTTCACAAATATTGTTTGCAAAATATATAACAATGCTTCTCTAAGGAGTTACATAAACTCTCAACATGAATACTATTACATATGAGAAGAAGCATCAAACTAATCATTCTTACCTTTAATATTTTGAATTGATTTCATCTGCTTCACCATGTCATCGTATCTTCATATATGGAAGTAACCTAAAACGTAGACAATCCAAAACATGTATGCATATATCTATACCATGTACTTCATGCAACCAAAATACGTGCATGTAGGTGTAACAAGATATCAACAATATCAACAAGTATCATTAAATAATCAGACATGCATTTTTTGTTATAACTTCTCAATCGATAATTGCTCAATCTTTTTGTTATACCCTCTTAGTGGGGGTAATCTCTATGGCATACCCTCTCACTGGGGGTAATCTAGTGGCATACACTCTACTTTTGAGTAATCTTGCATGGCATACCATCTCTCTAGGGATAATCTTTATGGCATAAGCTCTCATTTGGGGTAATTTCTGTGATAGACCCTCCCACTGGGGGTAATCTCTATAATGACTTTCTTTCCAAACATATAACCCTCCAAAGATAGCGTCTTGGGTTTGAGCAAGTTCTGTTCATATAATATGATATACATAGGACCTTATAGTTTGTAGGAAGTAAATAAATAACCAATTAGGTTAATGGAAACACATCCCTAAAACTTCAAAAAAATCAGAATTTTATACGAGAAGTTATTCAAAAGTAAGCACGTACCTCATTTCCATGTTAAAACCATGTAACATGTACTTCAAGCATATATCCCAAAATCCAAGCATTCAACATAATCAATTGATGTTATCTACATATAAGTATACTCTATAGGGTCACCATATATTAAATCATTATAATCTAACATATGTCATAAACTAGGGTTCATATCAGATTTGGGTAAGGAATAAGGGTACAAAAGCTAATTCCATTTCATCATGATTCAATATAGTTATAAACTCCTATTAGATATTAGGTGAAATCCTAATTATCAATTCTTTACATTATGAACACCTATATTAGATTAACCCTAATTCTTCATATGTATGATTATTAGTTTAGAAACTCTAATTGTTCCATATCACGATCATCATTATATTTGATTCTCACAATATTATATCTTCAATAAAGGGGTTTAATATATCCAACATGATAATTATCAGATCTAGGGTTTCCATGTATTAGAAATTACTTACTTAGATAGTAGCCCTACTTTTCAAATTGTGATCTGAATTAGGTCTCAAACATTTTTTTTGGATTCTACTCTTTTTCATGATTGGTATGATATATAATTTCATTATATTCCAATCTATGGATAATTAACTACATTATTTGCAAGGTAATCATAATTGAACCAATAACAAAGTGTCACATAGGAAAATCACTTTCTATGTATCTATATCTTGGTATCATGTTATAACTGGGAATAGACCACACCTTTCTATGTGTAGTGGCTTGGGTTGCCATGCGCTTAGGGGCAACTTGGTTTGAAGGCTTTCAGACTTCTTCAATCGTGCGACGATGGCTAGGTTCTACCTCGGGGGAGGAAACGTCCAGTTTAACCCTACTCTTCTCATCCATCTAAGGCTTGATTAGGTTTCATGTGCCCCACCTTCCCTTCCCGGGCCCGACAGGTCCCCGGACATGTGTTGTGGCAGCCAAAACTGTGAGAACCAAGCTATATAGGATCCTGGTTTAACCTAGTTTGTAGAATAGAGAATAAGGATGGATATCCTTACCTGTAGGATCGATCTACAGTGACTGATGTCAAAGAGCTCTCCAGAGGTGAATGGGCTCTATGCATTGCTTTTGGTTCACACACTATAACCGAGGCATGTTCCATTCCATGTATTAAGAAGAACGGGAAGGAAGAGGTGGGTGTTGTAGATCCTGAAGTTCCATGATTAGTCACTCTGAGGTAGAGGGTTCTCTCCAAGAATCGGGTAGCCAAGGACTTATGTAAGCATCAAGACATGAAAACGTTGTGACTCTACAAACTAAATGCACACCAGGAGGAGACATTTGCGGTTGAGGGAAAGGGAACACTCCTCTCAAAAGCAACTTTTCTTTTGATAAAACTCCATATTTACTAAGTACTTATTAAATTCCAAAGATAACTTCTATTCATACCAAATTTTAAGAAAACTCTAATTATGTTATTATCTTCTAATAAGAAAAGGATACATGATGTGTGTCGTTTGCACACAAAATCACTAGGAAAAATCCTAGACTTTAACCTTATAAAGAGGCAGTCAACACATTGCAAGCAACAAGTCAATTTCTTGGTAGTAAGTTATCGATCCAAGGGATAGTACAATATAGCTGAAATCTGAAACCAATCGTGAGAGAAGGAAAAGTACAGTTTGTTGAGAGTTTGATTATGCTATGATAAAAAAATATAAAGTGTAGAAATAAAATTTAACTAATAAAATGATAAAAGAAATTGGGGTCCTACGGATCACCACCATTAGAAAAGCTTCACTCAATTAACCAACTCCTAATATTTAATATTCAAATTAGGACTATATGTATTTGTGTCCTTTCAGAGCAAAAATCTCACAATAGTTAAACTTTCCACAAAACCATTGATCATAGTATCTGTAGATACTCATCCAACCGTTCAACATGTTACTTTCTGAGATCTCATTGAGATACGTACACTAATATAGAATGGGGATATTTTGTTGGTTATTTTAGGCATTCCATGTTGGTTTTAAACCAACGATCAAGTACGCGATGATAAAAGTCAACCATTCTTTGTTGGTTAGGGAATCCAATGAAAATATTTTTTATCGTCAGTTCTTTGTTAGGGTGGAACCGATGGCATAACGCGTAGTTGGAGACATATTTGTGGTCAGTTTTGACCTTTGCTCATTGGTTGCAATAAAAGTAACTGATGTTATTACTATTTTCTCGTCAGAAGGGTAATGACAAATAACCGACATCGAATTTCCTGATGTGGATTTTATCAGTGATTGAACAGTGAAAATTTTAGGAATATACCAATAGTTGTTTGTATATAATCTACGATGAAATGGTATGTTGTTGGTTCTTTCCAAATAACTGATGATAAATGTATATGATTTTTTTTATATAGAAGGCATGTAGAATTGTTGTCCAGTCAGCTAGCATGTCTGGAGCCTTGTTCTTCAGAACTAAAAGTCTAAAGAACAACATGCTCACTACAAGCATCGTGACTTAACAACATGCCACACACCTACAAGAAAAAGATAAATTATATAAAGATCCACTTGAAGTTAGGTGTCACAAAAATCATTAATGAGCCCTAGAATTTGATTTTTTTCCTCATCTAAGTTATGCTTTCACCAATGGCATGCAATATCCATAAAAAGCAAAATAATCAACAATGAGCATATAATAATTCATCACAATCTGCATTAATTCATCATGATTTTGACATTTAAAATGTCACTAAAAATTGAAACCTCCATTAATTCAATTTCATCACAATTTAACCATTTTGAAAAAATTTATATCAAACTCCCTTCCCCATCTTCTCCTTCATGCTCTCTCCTCCTTCCCCTGCTCTTCACAATTTCTTCTCAATGTTGAGAGGAAATCATAGGGAAGGGGAAGGAGGAAAGAGAAGGAAGGAGGAGAGGGGAAAGACAGATGGAGAATTGGGGAGGAGAATGGAGTAAGGAAAAGAGGAAGAAGGAGGCCACCTATGTTGGAGGAGGCTAGCGTTGGAGAAGGTTGGCGCAAGCAACAATGGTAGTGGAAGTGGCAGAACTACTTACTAGAGTAGGAGGAAGCAGTAGTGAAGGAGAAGTAGCAGTGATGAGCAGGCTGGATAAGTGGTGTCAGAAACACAATCTAGAGGAGGAAGAAGCAACAGCAGAGGAACCAGAAGAGGATGCTCTGGCGACAACCAGTTGTAGTGGCAGGTAGCAATTTCCAATCATGAATTGCTAGAGCACTAACTTACAGAGAAACATGGATAGGGGGAAAGTATTTCTAACAGGGTTAAATAATACATATCCTATCAATTATTAAAATAACTGAAGATCTAGATTTAGGTTGTCCGTTGTAGACAAACAAAGCCAGCACAAACACAAATTTTTTTTGGCAGTTGTCTCAACCAAATTGATGCCTAATCTTTCAACCTAGATACATATACTTCATCAGTTATGGTAAGTATAATCGATGATAAACATCAAGTAGAGGTGGGAAAAATTTTACGGGACACATGGCGCAAACATCTTTTTTGTCAGATGCTGTGAAAAAAACTAACAAGAAACTCCAATTGTTTCCCACGGGAGAGATGGTGTGTGTATATTTTTATCCTATCATTTATTTATAAAAGAATCAATGATGTAGGTCTTTTGGAAGAAAATGATATGATCACAAACAAATTGCATGAAATTTTATTTGTTAGGGTGATATATTGCTTCGGTTGCTCTGATAAGCGTCCGACAGTAAAAAATGTGTATCTCGTATTTTTTCAATCGGTCAATCTGTGGAGGATGCCTAATTAGAAGTAACACTATGGATAATATTGTCAGTTTTCCTTTAAAAAAGGCCTGACACAATATGTCATCTTTTTACTAGTGATATGATTCATTTACGATGTTCGAACCCATGGATCAGGTGATTGCGTCACCATGGGTTATAATAAATAAGTCAAACAGGAAGATGGATCATAATCTATATCAGGTGATTGCATCAAAAGTCATGGGTCCATTCTTGTGAGGATCTGAGATCTCATAAACCCCACAAGAATATAACCATTCTACCAGAAAACAAGTGCAATATTAGTTGGATAAGAAGATAACAATCACAATTAAGGGATTTTGGGTACATTCTTGTGATGATTCCTAATCATATCACCCCACGAGAGTATATCAATTTAACCAACGAGCAAAGCATTAATAGAAGGAAATTATTCTTTTAATAAAACATTTGAGTCAGTTACATTGAATAAGAACAGGATATGGGGCTAGACCCCACGCCCTAGAAGGAAACTACTTACACTTAATATAAAAGAATATCATGAAAAATGTTGATAACAAGAGATGTCTTTTTCCTTGAAGTCCCTCCTCCTTTAATTGGAGGAAATGAGGGGAGAAAAAACAAGAGGAATTTTTGATGTCAGTGGCTAGATTACCTGATCCAGGATGTCAGTTAGTCTACTAGTATTAATCATTGGCTTCATCCTAAAGCCACATTGGTCAACCTTGAGTGCATTGCTGACTTTCACATTTTGGCACTTGATTTATTCTTGCATTCTTTTCTCCACCAAAAACATATGAAATTGGAAACTTTTCCTTTGGTTTCCTAGTAAAAGGAGAAAACTTTACAACATTAATTACTTGCCCCCAATGGAGAGACTTATTGAATTGCCTTCTTTTAACATTTTGACCGTTTGACCATTTTTACTGTAGATTCCCATAATGGTGATTCGATAAACTCAAAACCCAGTTGATCAAAAAAAAATCCACTCCAAGATATATTTTTCATTTAGTAAACTAAATTCACTTTCCAACTCATACTTGATCATTAAGTGTTTCCTTCACATGAAAAAAATATGACATTTTGGTGTAGGGTATATATATCAGAACTGGAGGAAGTTGAAAGATTCGGTGCATGCGAGTCAGCTAACTCAGGATCTGAGTGGATTGCTTAGCTTTCTAACTTCTTTGAACAAATTTTGACTATAATAATTGCCTTCTTATTTAAAACTTTGACTTGATCTGGGCACGATTCAATTGACTCGTGGGACAAGGATTTGGATAGGTTTAATTATCCCAATAAAAGTCATGTCCAAAACTACTAATACTCCAAATAATAGGGAGAAAAGCGAAATTAGACAAATTGTCTTTAAAACTAAATAGTAATAATAAAATTCTCCTGAAGTGAGATCTTAAATATGCAATTAATGGTGATTTGTTTTCACTCATCAATAACTCCTTAATTATTACCTTATTTATTTGAAACTTGGTTTCCAAGGCCTGTCTAAATAATTATCAAAAAAATAACCTAGGCCACAAGAAACATTATAACTTTATGAATTTTCGTCCATAATTCTATATTTGGATTATTTACCTCATTAAAATATCTTGAGCACAATGATACTTATTTCCCTATTTTGTATCTGAGGGACCCATTTGTAAATCTTGACTGTGGAAGCTTAAGTAGATCATAACTCTCTCTCTCATTTTTACTCGGACTTGTTCCCAAAATTGGGTATTTTCTTTATTATTCTAGAATCTTGTGTTGAACCAAGATTTGTAACAAAGAGATGTTTCTAGATGTCTTTTTCTCTCTCTGCAAACATGGGCTCAATATTTAATTATAACAAGTAGGCCTCTCTTCCTTTTCAATTTCCTATAGGCTACTAGGAGCATACATTTGTTATGAAACTTGGAGGGAAACCTTTTAATAAACTTTACAACTTATACCATATTTGTGGGATTTATTGGGATAACTATCATATATAAAACTTTCTCTTTAAGTATTTCTTTCAAAGAATTACCCCCATCACATGGAAAGTCCTTTTTATCTCAAATTCTAGAATTATCATACTTTTTCATTATATTTAATAATTCCAAAAGTCAAATTGAGATATCCTTATTCAATATCCAAAACTTGTGTTGCAAGTCTAGGTTAGATAATTATGCCATTAATTATCTAAAGCACAACATATCTTAGGATATTTTGGAAACTTATCTACTATTCTATAATTTGATTATATAACACATCATAAAGCTATCCTTATTTATTTATGAATGAAATTTCTTATATTTAAACATGTACCACAAAGACCTATTTTCAAAGAACATCTTCTCATGGACCTCACTTGGTCCATGTGTTGAACCCATGCCACAAAGTGGATAGCTTTATTATTCTATAAATTGCGATTAGGGAATTTTCTTATCAAATCAAATCATATATATACAAATTACCAAATTTGAGGATCTTACATTCACCCTCCTTAAAAGAAATTTTGTCCCCAAAATTCTAATCTAGTAAGGTTAAGGAGAATGATAAGTCAACTTAGTTTCAAACTTTAGCGTTAGCAATCCTTCCTATATATCTTTATTTAGAACATCTTTCAGAACTTTTATTGATGTGCGAATTCCTCACATTAAGGAGGTTGGTACCATAATTCAATATATTGTATTACACATCCTCATGCATTGCATGATATTATCACTTGGTGATTACATTTTCACTTGTGATTTCAAATTTCACCTGGTAATTGCCTTTTCACTTAAGATTTTCAAACTTGTTATCCATATAGTTTTCATATGAGGGTGAGGTAACACCTCAAAACCCTGGATTGTTCCACTAAAGTTCTACTTATGTCAAAAAATAAATTATCATAACATGTGTATACCTAATCACTCTCACTCATAATAAGATGAAGTAAGCATTTGGTTGCAACCCAAATATAAGGTTCATCTTTTTTTAAAAATAAAGATGGTGTATTCACACATTATCTTCTATGCATTTTAGGTTGAATCAATCAAAACAATGACTCCAAAACATAATTACTTTTAATTACCCAAAATTTATGAAGTTCATGAACTCAAGTAAAAGGGATTTTCTCTTTATTCAATAGTTTATGCACAACTCTTTTTAAGATTCTATTCAAACAACATTACATGACTAAGGGTATTCTTTACATCTACATCGCATATCTCATTAGACTTAGTGATCCCTTAAGATCTCTAGTGGTATAGGTTATTTTATAGTGATCTCTTCTTGACCCCCAAGGGTCTCATGCACTTATTGAGTGCCACTCACATGGATCCCTTGAGCTTTAGGAACTCATGATGGTGGGTACTTTCATGAACCCATGGCCCTTGGTTACATATGGATGGCCATCATTTTATCCCATGGTCTTATGCATTCAAAGAATGAACATCTCCTAACCTCATAGGTCTTATGTGCCTTTAATCATCCCTACTTGACCTTAAGATTGACTTAGGAGTCTACCCTCCCTAGGGATTATTATGTCAAAATTTTGTTTCATTATGTTTTTTGTTTGAGGATTTTTCTCTAACAATATTTAAGCACTTTATTTTCAACATAACTTATTTAATCCGGATTTCCTCCATCTCTTATGGTGGACATTATTCACTTTGTGTCCCTTCATTAGGATCATGGTGACCTTCCCTCATGTGCTTGGTCTTCATAGCAACCTTCCCCTCATGGGCTTGGTCACACACTATCATCCAATTCTTCAATGACTTTTCCTTAAGTCCCTCAAAGATGGCATACTTGGGTCCAAAGAATTTTACCCAACATATGTGCTTTCATGCTTCACATACTTAATTTTTCAAGCTTTCAATGACAAATATGGTTACCTTAATTATCAAACTGATTTGTGAATTAACCTATCTAGGGAAGGTCCTAAACTAGGGTAAGATAAAACTAAAACTTGGTTGTAACAAATATAACAAAATCATACCTTGAACAAAGATGTATATTAACAAAAGATAAAATGTCTTTTAGGCATATTTTGCATTATATCACCCATGCATTTACTACCTAAGAGTTGGATGCATTAAGAACTTATTATTTACTACCAAAGAGTTTGATCATTATATAATGTGATCTACTATCGAAGATTGGATCACTATGAAGTACTTAACTACTAAAAAGTTGAAGTACCTTACTTTCCAACACTTTACTACCAAAGAGTTGAAGTACATAGATATAATGGAACAAATATTTTATGTTTCATGTGTTTAGGATTATATATATATAATTAAGAAAGACAAGATACAAGAACAATTATTTTATCAAATATCATATGCAAGTATTTTTACACACATAATACAACCACACTATATAATATGCCAAGTAAGAAGTGAAGCACTACTTGAAGAAGACAAATCTTATTACCACACATTCCTCATGTCAATTACAACCATATCAAATTTTTATCATGAATATTATTATTGGTAAGTTATGCCTAGAAATACAATCATATGATGGTTTACATGGTATACACCATGAAGGATGTAATTAAATCGTCATAAAGGCAAGCTTCCAATTCATTATATTTCATTCAATTATGAGAAAATGATGAAAAAATATGAATGTCTAAATAATTACAATACTCAATGACGTATGTCTTCAAGTACGTGACCTGGAGAATGAGATCATATGAACGCCAAGAGTATATACATTCTTATTATGTCCCTAGTCAGTTATTACTATAGAAGGTAGATAGACAACAATAATACATAATATTGGAGTGTGGGTAGGTTGATGACTGAATCTCATTAGTCATGATATGGCATATCAAACCAACCACATAGATACATGTTAGAGAATAGTGTATCGAACATACCCACCTTGATAGTGACACATGGAAACCATTATTGGTAGTCATAGTCATCTCTCATAGTGAAGGTGGTGATTGTGATTCTTAGACCTGAAATCACTGCATTCATCACATGCAGTTGGGTATACTTTGACATTATCAAATGTAATCCTTATACACAGGTTTCCATAAAGGTGATGATTGGGTATCTTTGATATATGAGGACTGATTGTGAGTAATAGAGATGGGATTTGTCCCTCCTACTGGAGATTGATATCCTGGCCACTTGATAAGTGAGACTGAGAAATGCATGTGCATATTTTTTTTTTGAGGGGTGGCGGGAAGCCCTATGATTGGGACTCCCCGCAAAAACTACTAATAGCATAAATCAAGGTTTACAAGATACAAAAGACTGGAAGGAAAAGACTGATAAGAAACAAAGCTATCATCTAGACCTCTACGAGCAGAGTTTGCCACCTCATGGGCGACCCTATTACCCTTACGACTGACATAACATAAGCTGCAAAAGGAAAACATCCTACTTAACGAGTTAATATCCTCTGCCAACAGACCCAAGTAGTCTCTCCTTGCCTTTTTGTTGTTGCATGCATAGACTACCTCCATACAGTTCGTTTCTATTTCCACTCTGTCAAAAGCTTGCTCCCTCGCCCACACTAGAGCTTCACGAACAGCCAGCGCTTCAATGGTGGCTATGTCGTTCCCCCATTCCACCTTCTTTCCCATCACTCCCAACAGCCCGCCCTCTCCATTCCTAGCCACCACCCCGACTCCAGCCTTCCCGTCCTCCCCTACCGATCCATCCGTGTTGAGCTTCACTCTCCCTCCCGCCGGTTTTTCCCAGCAGCGTCGACTGCTATTTCCCACCCTCACATCTTCCCCCTCACCGTCTCCCAGTCCCGCAGCCTCCTCCCTCTCCCCGCACTGTTGCATCAGACCGTCCCTCGTCATTTCAGCACTCTCCATCGTCCTAGAGTCTCTTGGTCTTGTACCCCCGTGCGGCACGTCTTCCACGAGGTGTATAGTCGCCCCTGTTGCACCCTGACTCGTCCCTTGGCTGCTGCTCGCTTCACGTCCTGCCTTCACTATCGAAAGAGCCTCTCGGTATATATAGCCACTTTGAAAACCATTGTCCTGGAAAGTTCTTTTACACCTCACCCGCCATGCAACCCACATTGCAGCTACCACCCGCTCCGTCTCCCCTATAGTAGGCCTATCTAGCATGGCCTCCATCATAACCCCTAACTCCACGTCCCTATACTCCTCCATCAGCTCCTGGATCTCCCGTGATGTTTGTTCCCATATTTCAGTTGCACTCGGGCAGCGGAATAGCATGTGGGTAATGGTTTCCTTTTCCGATCCACACAGTGTGCAGGTACCATCATCAATGCAGTGTCTGTCAAACAACCGGCCCCTTGTCGCTATACATCCCGTACATATCCTCCATAGAAAATGTGCAACCTTTGGACACCATCCCGCCTTCCATATCCTCTTCCACAGTATAGTATCTTGTCGACTCCGGTACCGCCTTGCTTCCTCTACCCCAAGCAAGCCTAGCCAATATGCAGATCGAACCGAGAACTCGCCATTCTTTGCCGGCCACCACATCCATGTATCCCTGGGCTTTCGCAGACTCAGCTGTATGGAGCATATTTTCTTTGCTACATCATCCGGGAAACACTCCCGGACCCGGTCCCCATGCCACCCGTGCCCCTCCTCCGTCATAAGCTCTCGAACCACTGCATATTCCGGGCCATTGTCTTGTTTGTATTTTTCCAGCGTCTCTGTCTGTCCCGGCAGCCATAGATCCGACCATATGCTCACCGCTGTCCCCTCTCCCACTCTCCATTGCATGCCTTCCTTCAGTAATGCCTTTGCTCCCCAAAGACTCCTCCACGTGTAGCTCAGTGCATGTCCTCTCCTCGCCTCCCAAATGGACGTTCTTGGGAAGTATTTTGCCTTTAGGACTCTGGTTGCTAACGCCTCTGGGTGAGTGATCATTCTCCATAGTTGACGTGCCAAAAGAGCCTGGTTGAAGGTTTGGAAGTCCCTAAAACCAAGCCCTCCTTGCCGTTTCAGTTTGCACATGCGCTCCCAACTCATCCATGCTAGTTTCCTTTCTTTGTCCTTTGCCCCCCACCAAAATCTCACCACCATTCGCTGAATCTCCTCTATGGTTCCTGTTGGCAACTGGAAAATGCTCATAATGTACGTGGGGATGGCATGCGCCACTGCTTTGATTAGGACCTCTCTTCCAGCTTTTGACAGAAGTTTTTCCGCCCATCCCTGAAGCTTTCTCCATATCCTTTCTTTGATGAATCTAAACACTTGTTTCTTAGACCTCCCCATGGATGTTGGTAGGCCTAAGTAACTAGCATGTCTGTCCACCTCTTTGACACCCAGCAGCCCCTTCATCTCACTCCTTCTATCCGCCGGCACTCCCTTGCTGAACACCACATCTGTCTTGGATAAATTGATCTTCTGACCCGATGCCTGTTCGTACTGGCTGATAATTTCAGCTATTTTTAGGCACTCTGCAGTGGTGGCTCTGGCGAAAAGAATACTATCATCTGCGAAGAAAAGATGTGAGATAGATGGCGCTCCCCTACACGGGCGGATCCCGTGTAGAAAGGAGTCGCGGGTAGCAGTGGAAAGTGACGTAGAAAAAGCTTCAGCACACAAGACGAAAAGAAAAGGGGAAAGAGGGTCACCCTGGCGTAGTCCACGTGATGGCGTTGTGTTTTGGTTTCTGTCTCCATTTATGGCAAAAGCGTGCTGGACGGATGATATGCAATCTCTAACCTTTTTCCTCCAATGACTCCCAAACCCAATCTTCTTCATCACCTCATCAAGGAAATCCCACTCCACTCTATCATAGGCTTTGGATATGTCTAACTTCAGCGCCAGACTACCCTTTTTCTGTCTCTTGTCTCTCTTCATGTAGTGGAAAACTTCATAAGCAATGAGGGCATTATCAGTTATCAATCTCCCCGGGACAAAGGAATTTTGATTTTCAGAAACGATCCCATCCATAATAGGTTTCAGGCGATTTGTCATTACTTTGGATGCAATTTTATAGATCACATTGCATAGGCTAATGGGTCTAAACTCCCCCATGGATTTGGGCTGTTTGGTTTTTGGAATAAGTACAACTAGCGTTTCATTGAACTCCCCTATACTTCTTTCTCCTTTCCACCACCCTTTGATGTAGCTCGCCACATCCTTCCCTACCGTTGCCCAATTATGTTGATAGAACATTGCCTTCATACCATCGGGTCCCGGTGCTTTACTAGGATGCATTTGCTTCACCGTTGTCCATACTTCCTCTTCCTCAATTTCCTTCTCTAGCTCATCTCTTTGAGCATCCGTAATCAGTTGCCGCAGCCCTTTTGTTGCCTCCTCAAAACCCGTAGGAGAGCTTGTTTGAAACAGCTTTTCAAAATAACTCAGAATGATTGCTTTTATATCCCCCTCCTCTTTGTGCATCACCCCTTGCTCATCCTCCAACCCGGTTATATGATTTCGCCTTTTCCTGTTCGTTACTTTTTGGTGGAAGTAAGCCGTGTTCCTGTCCCCCTCCTTCAGCTCCTTCACCCGGGCCCGAGCCGCCCAGTAAGCCTCATTCTTCTGTAACCAGTATTGGAGCTCCTTTGACTTCTCCTCCACCTTGTCAAGATTTATTTGGGTCGGGTGGAGTGCTTGCAGTCCTTTTAGCTCATTTTCCAGTTCTTTAATCTTCTTCTTCCGTTCCCCAAACTTTTCCATGGCCCATTCATTAAGGTTGTCCTTACACCGTTGTAGCTTTGTTTTGAGGATCCCACCTTCTGCGGACTTCCATGCTGCCTTGATTGTGTCATCATAGCCCTTTTCGCCAACCCACATCTGCTCAAACATGAACTGTCTTTTTCTCCTCTTTGACTGGATGAGCCTGTTATCTGCCTTCAGAAAAATAGGTGCATGGTCCGATTCGTGAATAGGAAGATGATACACCTTACAGAAGCTAAACAGATTCCTCCACTCAAGATCAGGTAGAAATCTATCCAGACATTCTTGGACCAAAGTCTTCTCCGTCAAACCTCTTTTCCATGTAAAGATATTGCCCTCAAAGCCCACATCCACAAGCTCGCAGTCATCAATCACATCACGGAAATTCTGTATGAATCGTGCATCTTTGGGAGGCCCACCTTGCTTCTCAGAATTTGATATTATTTCATTGAAGTCGCCGAAAAAAATGACCGGAATCTCAGACTCACCTTTTATTTTCCTCATCAGCTCCCACATTTTCACCTTGCTTGCCTGATCCGCCCATCCATAGAGCCCTACCGCTCGCCAAGATTTGTCATTGTCTTCCTCCCGTATAATAGCTGTTACATGCCTTTGAGAAAAATTCTGGATTTCAACTTTCATATCCTTCCACCAAAAGCCTAGTCCTCCCGCCCTTCCCTCACTTGAGATACACATCCCATCCATGAAGCCACAACTTTTTTTCACATCCTCAAGTCTCCTCTCAGCTATCATAGTCTCCATAACGAAAACTATGTTCGTACGTTCTCTCCATATCCACGACCGGAGAGCTCTACACCTATCGGGGTCGCCCAATCCCCAACAGTTCCAGCTGAAGATTTTCATTGCCCTTCGCGGGATTGGACTCCGCCAATCTCCGCTACTTGGATCCTGTCAATCCCCTGTTCTGCAGTCATCTTTAGGTCTCATCTCTGTCTCTTCTCCTCCCCTATCTGTGGATCCTGCTCATCCAGGACCATGTCACATGTGTCCATGCATCTCCCCCTTTTTCCAGTGTGCTGTTCCCATACTACCTCCTTTTCTGGGATGCCCATTCGTTCACCTCTGCTCATCTTGTACACCCATGGATGGTGTTTCTTTTTGCTTTTATTTCCTTTCGATATATGCTTCATCTTTGTCGCTGCTGCTTCCTTTCTTTGTGCTCGAGTTCTTGCCCGGATTCCTTCCTCTTGCAGCTTAGTTCCCCCCATTGTCAGGTTTTGTTCTGTTTGTGTCACATGGACCCTCGGCCTGCCTTCTTCTTCCTCCGTCGTCCATTGTTAACTGGTGTATGCATTCATGTGTAGATGAAACTGCTCGCCGTCCCTGTCCTCAGTTTCCTCCTCCGGGTATCTCTGCAATGTGCCTCGCTTCTTCCACGCCACGCAGCTCTTCCTCCCTGTCAACGCCCGGTCGTCGACCATGCAGCAAAACCTCCCCTCCCCTCACACCCACCTTCTTCCCTTTCTCTCTCTCACCACCGTCCTGCACTGTAAAGTCTCCCGCCATTACTTCTACCCCCTTATCCCCCTCTTCTTGTTCTTTCGTTCTTCTTCCCGGCACGTTTCCTTCCCCTCCCTCGTCACCCCTCAGACTCTCGCGCCACTGATCGCGCGTTTCCCCACCGCCCCCCACACTTCCGCTCTGTGCCTCCTCGCCTCCATCTCCCGCAACTTCCCCGCCCGTCTCATCTCCCCCTCCGCTGTCCTTCCTTTGCTTCTGCTTCCCTTCCCTACTCCCCGCCTGCCCACACTGATTATCTCCCCCACCAAAGGTGCTATTCTCCCCCACCTCCTCCATCGTTCGCGAGCCCCCCTCCCCCAAACTCCCGCTCCTCTTGAACGTAAGTTTTCTTCTAGGTTTAGCACCTGCAGCACCTCGGTTTTCCTCCTGTCTTCTTTGCTTCCATGGTGAGGCGCGCAGCCATCCTCCCCATCGCTCCTTTGCCTCCACATGTTCTTCCGCCTGGTGACAGTCCCGGTCTATGTGTCCCAGCAGTCCGCAGTTGAAGCAAAACATCGCTAGACGTTCATACTTGACTTCAACCTCCACGATTGCACCGCTCTTCACCCTAATCTTCAGTGCCCTCTTCAAAGGGCGAGTGACGTCCAGAAGAACTCAGACTCTCATGGATGAGTCCCAGCCGGAGATGTCTCTGTCCATTGCAATCACCGAGCCAACCCGCCCTGCCACCTCTCGAATGGTATTCTCCCCTCTATAGCCCAGCGGCAGTCCATACAATCGCACCCAGAAGGGGGATTGATTGATAGAGAGTCGGCCTAGTTGCTCCTCTTTGTCCACTTCCTTGAACACCAGTAATCGGCCATCAAAGTTCCATGGTGCGCCCTCCAGTACCCTCTGTTTGTCCTGCCAATGGAGGAATTGCATCACGAACACGTTGCCTTCAAGCTGTTTAAACTCGACCGTCTCCTTCAGGTTCCAGGATTGCGTTAGGGTTCTCTCCATCGCCTTGAAGTTGTATGCTCGATCCGTTAGTAGCCGCCCGACCAGGGCCAGTTCCGTATGATCCTCTTCCTTTTCGTCGCACCCTGTTGGATTGACATCTAGGGGTTCCTCCTCCTCGTCCGACAGCCGCATCCCTGCATACCGGTCCACCAGTTCCGCAGCCATGATTCCAAGACCCAAAACACTGCCAGAGCACGCTTGAACCTGCAAGAGCAAACCCTAATATAAGGGAGAGAGACGACCACGACGCGCAAGCCCTAATCGCCGGAGCGGAAGGGTGCAACGCGGGTCGGGGATAAATGCATGTGCATATAGATGTGAATGAAAATATGATATTGAGGTCATATTATCTGAGATAGTCTGCTCTTTGTTCAAGGAACATGGGCTAAGCATTGAGAGGATGATGATTTCATGCCTCAGGATCACTCTAGATATCAGAGACAAAGGAATTATAAAATTACTACAATGCCTTACACATATTATAGGTTACAGTTGTTCTCCAACTTTCCATTCACTTGGGTAGCACTGATGTGCGATTCGGCACTGCTATCTACTTGTGATGTCAAGTTAGTTATACAGATTCACTATCAACATCATATGGGACTTGTAGGGTCACACACACAAGAACTAATCTAGAAGAGGACTTTAATCTTGAATGATGATTGGATTTATTACTAAAGTATTTAGGTACTCCTAAAAAAAGTATTTAGGTACTCAATTCACACAACAGATCAGCTGACCAAACTTCCAGTTGATTGTCTCAGAGGGTGAGATTCTGTTTGGAGTGTCAAACGATTGACTCAAATGTTGAGACATACATTTGGAGTGTTAGGCTGATTGGAATTGAATTGGCTAAATTTCTGTATGAATAAGGCACCAACCAATCGACTCACTGGGTGAACTGACCAGCTTGGGCAGAGTGAGACGAATAGTTCACCTAGGGAACCGATTGGCTCGGTTGGACTGGTGGAAGGTTCTAGTAACTTTCCTGAATTCATGAGAAAGTTTTATCATCTCGATTGTGCAATTCTATTGATGTAAGGAATTACCGTTTAGCATTAATTTTAAATGATTTGTCAATTTTGTATGCAATTAAGAAACTATAGAATGACCTTCTTGCAGAGCGAAATGACTGTCTCGCTAGCTATATGACCATTTGGACTGCTAGATGACCATTTTGCTTCTCACAGGTTGCGAAAATTCAAGATCTTCCGGTCCCTTCTACTCCTGCACATATCCTGAAAAGACTAGGAACCCTAGACCTAACCCCACCTATAAATAGAGCGGTACTGGGGGCTTCCCAAAGCGCAATAAAGACAATTGAGAATTAGTTTCTCTATCAATTATTGTCCTCTTCGATTAAGATAGTCAAGAGAGCCCAAGCAAGTCCTACCCGACTAGGGAGGGATAGTAATGGGACAGAACAACTAAGGATCATTGTTGTGGGAGAGCAAGTTGGTGAGTAGTATACCAATGAGAGAGACAACTCCTTTCTGTCTATTCTAGCAGGACGGCATGAGTTCTAGTTGGTCTGTGTAGACTACTCTAGAGGTAGGAGTCCTTAGGTTGCTTCTAGGAGGGTAACGTCATCCTGTTGTCCATGGTGAGACCAAAGGAACTACTATAGAAGTTAATCCACTCTACCGTCTAGGGTGAGATCATAGAAGTTGTCACAAAAGTTTTCTGGTCTGTCATCCATGGTGAAGATTAGAAGCTACACAACCACCGTTCAAGAGTAACTAGAAGATAGTTGCAACTGCAACAAGTTGTAGTCACTGGACCTTCTCTAGAACCAAGTATAAATTAGTTAAACCATCCTTCCTATTTCATAGTGGTTGATGAAATCTTACTGTTATGGGAATCCAGATAGATAAAAGTTTTGTTTCTACTAACTTACTCTTTCCCCATATTTCCCAACAATCATCTCATTTCACTTTCTCACATTACGTTGTAAATTTTATCAAAGGTTCATCTTGATATTATCTAGCTATTTCACATTATCATAATTTATGAATATGGCTAGAAAATTATAGATAGAGAACTATTAAATCATTTCTAAGTATTCCATCATGTCATATCTATATATCACATCTCAAGGTTAGACCAATTTCAAACATATATTAAATTATGGTTGTGCTAAACAAACTTATATGAGTGGCTTGTAAAACATATACAAAAAGATCCAATTGAGGTCCCCCTATCCCACTACCTGAGGGTGGTGTCATGATCCATATCTATGAGCTTAATCAACTTTGTGACTATTATATGCACTAGCTCTGTGTTCTTCCATTATTCATGGTTCTCAGGTCTACCTCATTAGCATCAATCATCAACTTCACAAGATCTAGCCACTCAAGCACAAACCCAACCAAAACATGATATGTCATTCTCTTCATAGATCTCTACTCATGAAATATTTTTACATAGCTTTCTATTTCTCATAAACAACTACTAAAGTTCTATATAAGGAACCACCAATCCGAGCATGAGGCTTCACAACATACTAACATTCCTTACCTCCTTTGGATCTGGGGACTCTCAAGTATGCATATCATATTCACCTATATGCAAGTAACCTCCTTCTCTATCTCAAGGGTTTGCTCTTCCCAAGGACATCTAGGGTACAATGAGACTATATGAGTCACGCATAAAAAAACTCAACTCATTCACTCAAGATTAGTCTAGTTTAGGGCATATAATAACAATTTTTGTCATTATTTGTCATATATTGGAGTTTAGGTTTCTAATCATTTCCCTTTGGCTATCAATCTCTTTCCATTTAACTCTATAACTGGTCCTAACACTAGTTGTCCTCCTTTGTATAAGAGATTGAGGATCTTGTTGATTCACATCTAATCTTAAGTTATCTTATCTTATCTTGGAGAACCACACATACTTGCATCATCGAACCTGACCTCGCGTGTTTAGGGTTTTGTCTCCCCATAGGTATTTTCCCCATTCTTGGGTTGACCCACCCCAGTCCGGGCACCAACCCTAAAAGTTGAATTGAGGATTTTATATTTTCATTTTTATGTAACCATTTATTGTCTATGTTTCATATGTATATTCAAAACTCTTCACATTAACTGTGCATGCATTACAACATGGATATCACATGAATCATGCATGCATTACTTCATGTATGAGTATCCAACTTTTTTCTATTTCCTCTTTCCTCTTACCCTTTTAGGGTTCATATGGGTAGGATTACTATTTTACTTGATATACTACTCACGTTACTCATGATAGGGTTTAGGGTTAGGTTAATGGATTTCACCCCTATCTTAGGGATTTATATATCCCTTGACATATTTATGGTTTTCCTAAACCAACCCTAGATCCCTCTATGGTTTACCCTTGTAAGGAAAAACCCATGAAAGAATTTTTCTTAAAAATATTCTTATTTCTACATTAACGACGTGCATTAGTTGGTAGACGATGACTTAATCCTACTTATTCTCAAAACTCTAACTTTTGATGATTATATTTTAGGGTTTATTAAGAAAATAGAGGAGAAATGTATGAAATAAGAGATGAAAAACTTAGAGGAAGCATTACTTTAGGCAAACCCAAGATGTTGTCCAGGAAGGTATCAAATTGGCTAAGGGAGTCCTCAGATACCAACTTAATGGTGTGGAGGAAAATATTGCTAGCCCCAAAGCCACAATCCTTTCTAGACACCATTATTCTTAGGCTACACTCTAATAGTTTTTCTTATATTTCTACTGATTACTTGAAATTACCAACTATTAAATATTGTTTCAAAATTTTGGGGCTTTGTTACCAAATGTAAGGACCTCACTTTTCATTGTTCCCGAATTAAGTAAAGACCTTAAAGTCGAGAGTCATTACCTAATTTCCCAAAATCCAAATTTAGCAAATAATTTCATTATTTCAAATATATTGTTTACAAAATATCTACTGATGATCCTATAATGATTTACATAAACTTTCAACATGAGAACTATTACATATGAGAAGAAGCATCTAACTAATCCTCCTTATATTTAATATCTTATATTGATTTCATCCGATTTCACCATGTCCTCATATCTTCATATATGGCAGATACCTAAGATACCGAAAATCCCAAATGTGGTCAACATTTTTACATTGTGACATGGTCCAACCAAAATATGTGCATGTAGGTGTAACAACATATCAATTGTATCAACAATTATCATTTAATAATCAAACATGCATTTTCGATTATAACTTCTCATCGCACAATTTCTCAATCTTTGTGGTATACCCTCTTGTTGGGGGTAGTCTCTATGGCATACCCTCTCACTGAGGGTAATATCTATGGCATACCCTCTCCCTGGGGGTAATCATTATAGCATTCCCTCTCACTAGGGGTAATCTTTATTGCATACCCTCTAAGTGTGGGGTAATTTCTATGGCATACCCTCTCATTGGGGATAATCTCTATAAGGCTTTCCTTCAAAACATCCAATCCTCCAAACATAGAGTTATGAGTTTGAGAAAGTTATGTTTGTATAAGGTGATATACATAGAGCCTTAGCTTGTAGGAAGTAAATAAACAACAAAGCAAGTCACTGGAAACACATCTGTGAAAATTTAGAAAACATCAAAATTCAATAAGATTGGTTATTCATAAGTAACCATGTACCTCATTTCCATTTAGAAGTTGTACAACTTGTATTTCAAGCATAGATCCAAAAATTCAAGCATTAAACATAATAAAAAGATATTATCCTCAT
Organism: Alisma plantago-aquatica; assembly: GCA_963693085.1. Classification (NCBI taxonomy): domain Eukaryota; kingdom Viridiplantae; phylum Streptophyta; class Magnoliopsida; order Alismatales; family Alismataceae; genus Alisma; species Alisma plantago-aquatica. Next base: position 87,055,037 of record OY856414.1, on the reverse strand, counting down.
GTATGTATACTCAAAAGTGTCACCATATAGTATATTATTCTAATCTAAATATGTCTTAAACTAGGGTTTAGGGTGTCTCCGGTTTGGATAAGGAATAAGGGTACAAACCCTAATTTCATTGCATCATGGTTAATTAAAGTTATAAACCCATATTAGATATTAGGTGAAATCATAATTATTAGATCTTTGCATCATGAACATGAATAATAGATCGTCTGCATTAAGACTATCAAAAATTATGATATTTGCTTTCAAAACCCTAATTCATCATATGTATGGTTATTGATCTAGAAACTCTGATTGTTCAACATCATGATCATCATCCTCATAATATCTGACTATATCTTTAATAAAGGGGTTCAATATATTCAACATGTCAATTATTTGATCTAGAGATTCCATGTATTAATCATCATTAAAATTAGGTATATCCCTATTTTTAGAACTATGATCAGAATTAGGTCTCAAACATATTTTATTTGGATTTTACTCTTTTTCTTGGTCAATTGATATGTAATTTCATTATATTATGATATTTGAGTAAATAGCTACTTTATTTTCAAGGTAATCATAATTAAACCAATAATAAAGTGCTATGTAGGAAAATCAATTTCTATGTATCTATATCATCAGTTGGTGTTATAACTGGCAATAGGCCCCATCACCCCACATGTAGTGTCTTGGGTTACCACACGCCATGGGTTGATTTGGTTCAAAGGCTTTAAGCCTTCTTCAACCTTGCGCCAATGGTTGGGTTGTACCCCAGAGGAGGCAATATTAGTTTGACCCCACTCTTCTCGTCCACCGAAGGATGGACAAGGTTTCATTTGCCCCAATCTTCCCTTCCTAGACCCGACTAGTCTCTGAACATGTCCTTATTTTCCCTCTTTTATATTTCTAGTTCATGGTCTGTAGCCCACTCCCTTTCTTCTTCTTCTTCTTCCTCAATCCATGGTGCCTCCACCACAACCTCCCCTTTGGGAGTTCTCTCTCTAAGATGTGATGGATGAATCCAAGACTCCAAATTCCTTTGTAGACTTGAGGAAGATATGGGTGGCATATTTGGTGGCTACAACAAGGCCTCTACCCCTAGAAATCCTTCAACTCTAGTCAGAGTACTATTGTAACAGGGGCTCCATTCGCACTGGTTGATTGGGTGGGAGAAACAATCCCCTGACCATTGATCCGGGGGAGACCATAGTGAGACAATGATCATAGGTGTAGCACTTCAAGGGACCCTTTCCCCTCTCCTCTCCCTCACTCTCTCTGTTAGTGGGCCGATCCAAGTCACAACCGACCTATAATCAATTTGGTAATTTAATCCCTCTCATCCCCTCTCTTTCCCATAATAAATGTATTGATCTTATAAAATTCATATCAAATAATTCCTTGGGGTAATATTACTTATTATATATGGCTTTTAGTATATAAAAGGAGATCTATACCATGATACCAATTTCAACACCTAATTCCATTTGTATCTCGTGTTATGATAAAAGGGCATCCCTTTTATCTCTACTACAAGATTGATGATTTTTCATATTCAACCATGAACTTTTATGAATCTAATCATATTTTTGGATGTAAATCAATAATGTTTAATGCATGTTGAGAAAAGAGTTGAATTTTTCCATACTTGTGCTAATGTATAATATGGACTTCAATGCTAAAGATCATTAATTTGATTCTCAAATTGATTAAGTGTGCCTCAAATCTTCATGCCTACTAAATATTAGTGCACTATGCCATATCATGAACTCTTTTTCAATTATAACCCTTTCGTATGCTACATATGACCTCATGGTATTTAATGTGAGTTTAAAATTTGGATGCTAAGTAATTAAAACTTGTGTAAATTTTGTTATTGTATGTTCAAAATGGTTATGTGAACTGCCAATCAATATCTTCAGTGTGCTTATGACATAAAGTCTAAAATTGATATTTTTGTAATCTTATATGACAATATGAGTTGGAAAGTTGACTTAATCATATGCAATATGGCCTAAATGAGTTTGTTGATAGTTATGTCATCTAATCGTATCAAATCTCAAGTTTTCCCTAGTAAGATGCATGGAATTTAAATGTTGAAAACTATCTTAGTTGTGATGTGTCACCCTAGGTTTTCTAAATGAATCTATGATGTGTTATGTAACTTTATGTTTCATATAGTATGCACTATTGAGATATTCAAAGAAACGTTGAAGGAAATGATACCTAGACTTAGGTAAACCATCCAATCATCATGATATTGATTAGGATGAGCTAATATATTTCATCTTAATCAAATCATCTGAGTGAATTATAACCTTTCAATTTGAAGGGGTCAGGACTTGGGGATGCACTATCTTGTAGAAAGAGTCTGCCCCAAGGATTTTGATGAATGAGAGACATGTTCAATGAAAGGTTAGGTTTTGCTAATATCATTAAGGTATTTTATGAATATGGTTTACTCTTGATGTTTATTCATGTAGTCCATCATGTTGAAATAGGGTATATACTTAGCTTTGGCTGCAATATCCTGCTGGACCCCTTCCTTTGGGAAGTTGGTCAAAGGCCTTATAATATTGTTGGTATAATGGAAATGAACTTAAAATACTCGTGTTTTCTCAACTAAAAGTATATAATGTTTTTTATCTCATTATTGTTAGTATATTAAGTTTTAGCTAAGCAAATATGTTACTTAAACATGAGGTTTTATATCTTTATAGAGTATACTCAGTGCAGTTATGGTGATGTGTACCCATATTATGATTTTTTGTAACACGTACACCATGATAATTGAATGATTGTTTCTTTCAAAATAATATGATATTTTCTACATATATTTTGTTGGACTCACAATAAAGAGCAAATTAAATCGATATGGCTTGAAATCTAGAAGGGTTATGATCTTGATGTCAGGTACAAGTTAGTTTATTTTATAAATATACCCTTATTGTTCTTACCCTACACTTTATTATTTTATTGTTGTATTTTTATCTATGAATATGTTATGTGAATGTGCTCCATTTTGGGAATGGATGCTCGAGTTCTCTGTCCACTAACTTTGTAGTCATCTGGAATTTGGATTCAGGTAATAAATAGTTTTGTGATAATTTTTTACTCATTGGGGATGTATATGAGTCACATTGTAGTTGGTCCCATGTTTTAGGTTTAATGCCATCCAAGGGGGGCCATAAAATAGAGGATGTAAATATAATTAATCTATATGAGATATGTTCATGTACTCTCACTATCTTGGCATAGGTGTCGATGATGTTGTATAACTATGTTTTAGATATATTTTATTTAGAATATTATGTTATATGGTCCTAAATGTCTTTTCCCATTATGATTTAGTTCTACTTGCCTCATTTACTATATTTATAAGAGGATTGTTCCATCTATCAATAAAAATATCTCATTAGCCTTCAATCCAATTTTCTACATAGTATTAGAGCATTGATCATAATCCTAGGGAGAAGGAAGAGAGAGACCCCACCTACATTTGTCCATCATCGCATCTTATCTTGGCCACCGTCTGGGCATCATCGTGGCCTCCATGGATTTCTTCACTCTTCTTATTTTACAAAAATTTGGTCCTTTTTATGTTATGATGCTCTTCATCTCGGCCATCACTAATGTTTATCTTCTTCTGGCGAGTCCATCTATCTAGGCGTCACTTCCCTACACCCTCCTCCCCTTATTGCCAACACCCCCTATCCATGATGTACTCATTCCACAAATTGGCATCTCTTCTTTGTCCATGAATAAGGACCTTATTGATATTTGTCATTAAAAATTGGTCTTCAACAATATGGTTGGCATCTTTGTCACCAAAAACACTAAATACATTGCACCTGACTATTATTCTTATCAAGCCATATATAAGAATTTGTTAAGATCCACACGAGGTTGCATCTAGAATAGAGTCTCCATGTCTTGAATGGGGCCTCTAATGTCACGAGAGGGTTCTATGGCTGCCGAAAGGAACCCCTTCCTTTATCATTTAACATTATTGGATCATGGTGATTGAGAATAAAATTTTGCTATTACACTTCAAGCTGGCATGTGTGCCTTCCTTTTACTATTGAATATCATGCCTTCTTCATTTCTCAATGCTCATGCATAGGATTGGGATCGCGTTAATGAGTTACAACTGCCATTCATAACAATTGAATGTGTAAGCCTGAAAAAGAGTATCATCACACCTTGAACAATGCAATTTTCCTTATAGTTTCCAACTTGAGACATTCTCATAAGGAACTTGATGTGTGAGATATTCCCAGCACAAAATCATATTGACAAAAGTACATATGTTTTGTCTTCATATGAGTTTGCTCCATGATACCCATATTTCCACCCTCAATTTCACTTTGGTGACATCTTTTTTAATGCATTAAGGTTCTGGTACTTCTCCACTTAGGTCTCGATTGTGTAAAAGAAGCAATCCTACACACCCCCATTACACATCTATTGTTAATTATATCCTTAATAATATTTGATTTTTGACCTAATCCATACCACCTAGGTATGCCCATGCACCACATGCAGTTGTCAATGTAAGGGGCCAAACAAATGTGCCTATCTAGGCCAAAAAAATCCATTTATTTATATATCCATATTTTTCTAGTAGGGTCATGTACCACATTCACATTATATCTACAAAATATTGAAAAATAAAAGACCGTGAGATAGTTTATAAAGCACAAAAAAGGGGTCACCTTACAAATTTTTTCTTCCTCTCTTTTGACACCCCTACCATCCCTCATGTGTGCATCCACATACAGAGGGTATTTCCACATTCAAGGGAGTTCCACACCAACTATTTATTTATTTCATAATCGATGGGATGATATCGAGTAGAGGAGTATGAAGAAGGAGAGATAAAATGTATGAAGAGAGAGTATGAGGAAAAATACTATGAGAGAGATGGTATGTATCAGTCCAAGCTATTATGATCTTCTTATTCTTCAACACATTTGTCTTTTTGATGTCTTTGTGGTTCAATATTTCCACTAAGCATCATGCTTCTAATGCGTCATTGGTGTATCTCTGTCACAATTACATTGCACTTATTCACGCTTCAAGTGCATCATTGGTGTGTTTATTTCCCAATGACACTATTCTCTATGCACATAGGTTGGGTATTTGCACTTTGTTTATTCTAATTGTCTACACTTTTCATGCAAGTTGAAGGATCTTAGTTATATCATTGACACACATTGGGACAAATCTTGTTGCACTTATGTTGATAGTGTGTGATGATCCAAATTCATCTCATAAGTTGGATGGACACATTGTAGAAGCTCATAAATTTCAAGCCTACAAATATTTCATTTCTAAGGTTTATGATTCATCTTAATTTTATCTTTGTTGAGCTAACTTTTGATGTCTTCTTTACATCTATTACTTCTCAAGTGCCAAGATAGTTCTTATAGTGATTTACATAGGCTTTCCTTGATGATGTCTTTCATTATCGTCAAGCCCCAAGAGTCACACTCTAGATGAATCTAGTTTGACACTCCTCATCACCTCATCAAATTTGTATCTCTACTACTACATCATGAATGTGTTGATTGCGTCGTTCCAATTACACATTCCTTTGTAGTAAAAATGACATAGTCATGGTTCTTTGATCATCTACTCTAGGTTAATTTGATGTTCTTCATTATATATGCACTTCATAAGATCTTCAAATAAGATCAAATATTTCCACCCTCTCAAACATTACTTCAAGGGGGGTGCCATGAAATATTTAATTAGTTGAAGAGCCATGTTTAAGGGGGGGTGAAAAGATTGTATGGGGAGTGATATTTTTTATTTTATGTTTGTCATATTGTCTAATCAAGTCTTGTAAGTCTAATATGGATGTGTTTCACCCATCTTCCATCTTGAGGGAAATTATTAGAGTGTTTTTATTTAATTTATTATGTTTTATGGGCATAATAGTCTCGATCCATTATGGTTAAGTTCAACATCCTTGTACTTACCTCCTTTCTTATATATAGGAGTAGAGTGTACCATCTATCGGTAAGAGCTATCTTATTAGTCTTCCATCTTATTTCCACATATGTAATTTACTTTCATGTACATGTATCTTGATCTAAGATGTATTGTATTTTAATCAATTGATTTCATTAATCCTTAACATTTTAAAATGTGATTTTTTTTCTTCCAAATACAACATTTTTATTATTTATGAATCAGGGTTTTGAACCCACAATAGTATTGAATATGATTTTTTATTAAAGATAAAAATATTATCCATGTTTCTGCTTGTCGATTAATTCACATTTCCTCAAGTTTTTCATTTTGCTATATTAATTCCAATTTAGTCCAGTGACACAATAATGGATAGAATTAGTGTCAACGTGAAGATAGATACTCACACTATTCCTATTAGGTGATGACTAACTCCCTCGTCATAGTTTCATGGAACCTATGATATATAATGTTAAGTTATTTTCCGTTCTTACATCACTTGCATCATGAATCCTCCATGACATCTCCATTAACAATTTTTTTTCTAACAGAAGTTTTGGACAATTGGAAAATAATGATTGCATGATGTCAATATGACTTGAAACAACATAAAAATGAACTTGTCATTTAAAAAGAAGTAATCTAACTAATCGGACAAGATGATGGAAAATATCAATGACCCATCACACACAAGAACTCATGAAAACTATTCTAAACTAGTATGCCTAAAATGTTGATGTTATTCATAAGTTAAGAACATGCCAAGAAATCATCATACCTATATTGGCCCGTTATGGATGAAACATAAGGAACACTACTTCTACATGTGTTCAGATTTTCATGTGGTAACCTATATAAACCCTTTATAAGTGTCAATACATTTCCTAAGGTGTTTCATAGATTTTAAAATGGAAGAGATTAGACAACTATCCCTACAGTGACGTGAAGGTATAAAGATAATGTTTTTTAGACATAAAGAAAATATTAAGGAATGAATGAGGAGATATAAATGTTATTTAAAAACTCAATTTTAAATTACATTGAGCACTTTTCTTAATCTTGTTAATCTTTGTGGCCCATTTTAACATTTGTAAAATAGGTTTCACATGCATGTGATTAACTTGGTGGTGACACTATAGTTACAACTCTTTCATTATATCAAAATTTAAAATTTCAATATGTGGGACTTATTTTGTGGGAAAAAGATCTAAGTTGTTTGCTCACTTGATTTCATTTTTCTAATTTCAAAAATTGAGAATATCCTCTACTTGGTTTCTATAAATAGTTATTTTCTTGGACATTAAAAATCTATTAAGAGTGTTCATGATATTTCTATATTTCACTAAGATAACAATAACCCATATCTCTATGGGATTACTTGTTGATCTAGGCACTTGTGACACTTAATTTCATACTAAGAAGAGAAGTTGTGATTTTGAAAATAAGAATGAGAACATAGATATACAACCACATGTAGTAATTTACAAACATGAAGTTAAACTTTTTCATTTTTTGGCATTGTTTGGTATATTAAATGACAATATCAAAGAAGGTTGATCTACTAAGATTATACTTAAGATTACACTTATTGGATGTTAACATTTACACATATTTTTTTATTCTTATCACTCAATTATTTGTATTTCAATATAACTCATAAACAAATCTAATTTTGATTTTACTTGATTTTCGGAACTAGTTTAACAAGCATTATGGTTCTAAAGTTTCACGGGTACTCACAAAACCAATATTAGTTGGGAAATTTACTTTACCAAAAATGAACTACTTTTATTTCCTCTTCAAATTCTATATTTGTGATTTCAAGAAACCATGTGCTTATTCCCGAGGAGGAAGTATCCTAGATGACCAATATAGATAAGTATATCCACCTATATAAGAGGTAGTGTAGCTAGTCAAATGAAAAATATAAATGAACATTAACCAAACATTATTTGAATTATCTATACCCATCTGGAACATAGTTACGTCAAGATTTTCTCCTTAAAGGCTCCAAGAAGTTCTAAAAATTCAGAATAGAATTATGATTACAGTTGATATGTTTTATCAATGACCAAACACTGCAATATTAACATATAGATATAAAATTACCATGGTTATTTAAGCACATTTCCCTCCAAGGAATCCAATTTATTGAATTCTTATTTTAGACACTATAGAACTATCTCGAGTAACATCGAATAATTTTCTTCTTTAGTGTGTCAATGTTGTCATCAAATAATGTCTACTTTCTCAAACCAATAATAATATTTATGCATTTACTTTTCTAAAATTTCTTTTAGTATGAACCGTAAGAACCACGTTGGCACTAAGTATCATGGAATACCTTGATGCCAAAAGACACTATATTATCAGACATATGTATGACTACTTTGTATGTATATGTATGTTTCATTGGTTTATATAGTCTTATTTACCGAATGTGGCAGTCGCCATTAACAATGAAAAAAACCTTAAGGCAAAGGTAATAGATCAATAAAGTATGTTGGCATGTTCACCTAGACTTTGCATGACTAAGATGAAGGCTCCATTAGAAGTCTTGTTTCTTGTATAAAATGCCAACTTCCATTACTCTTTCACATTTCATCTAGCATCACCATGATACATGAGTTCTCAATCATAAACATTTTTATATTTTTAAACCAAGTAGATCCATGTTTCGGTATAGGAACAAATATAATTCTTGTATATTACTTTAAAATGAACTCCATTATTGAATATATACAAATATCCTCTTTACTCTTTACATATATATAAAATGTGCAATTTTTTATTAGAAATTTCAACTTAGTACCAATTCCATATCCAAGGAGTTTCCTATGCCACAGTTTTTGTGAAGAAATGTAATCCATTTGCAAACAATTATTTATATGCATACTTACTATTTTTTTGTCCAGATACGATTATCAGATGTCATGATTTCTTCATTAACTAGGTTAGCAGAATAGTCGCACATGATTACTCAGAAAACATTCAAGGTCAAAAGACATCAAAATTGTACCGTGGTCAGTTTAGGAGGGCATTTTACTTAAGGATATATTGATATATGGCTCTCGGGAAAAAAAATTTCAGCAAAAAAAGATATCTTGATATATGGCATCTTTTAAACTTCTTGAATGTTTGTTGGTTAATAAGAATCACATTAAAAGCCACGACCCACAGATACGTTAATAGGAACGAACGGGTACCTTTCCCTAACATGTCAAGTACCCTGCCATCGGTGACTACGCACTATACTCTCCCATTGTGCCATACTACAATATTAATTTTAAACTATTGTTATTAAATGAGGCCCTTTTTTTGGATCTCCTAGATAGGCACCAGTGTTCAGAAAAGCGCTATTCAGTGTACGGGCGGACGGGGCACTGAATAGAGTATATGCGGTATGCGGGAGTATATGCGGGAGTATATGCGGTTTTGGATTTTTTAAATAAATTAATATATCTATGTATATTTATATATCAGTCATATAGAATTATATATCACATTGAACAATTACATACAAGGACAACATAGAATGATTAATAATAAGAAAGGGAGCAGCAATATCATATAAATATTTAATTAGAAATAACAAAAATATCATATAAATTTCATTTCTTCAATTCCATGTATGTGTGTTTGGAAAAACGGTGATTAAGCGGCCGCATAAGCGGGTAACCGGCCGCATAATCGGGCCTGGACCGATTATTGGTCCGCTTTGACATATGTGGTGCGGCCCCCTCTCCGAACCGCATAAGCGGCTGCATATGTGGCCGCACGGACCGATTTCCTGAACACTGATAGGCACTATCTACCAGATTGGGATCTTCTTAACGATCAATGAAATAGTGAAAGCTTCTTGCTTTTCATTTAGGGACTATAGGGTGCTATTTTAAAAATCTTAATCTATGTTCCTAGACATTTGCAACGTATATGGTATATAATAGTAATCATTGTTGTTATTTAGCACGACTTAGAGTGTGCTTGGTTTGAAATCCTCAACCTGTAAAAATAAGAACTTTTCTAGAAGTTGAGTTTAAATTTTTTTACTATTAAGCCTGCCAAGCATACTATATTTTTTTTACAAAACTGTGATATTATATCATTTTAAGGTGTACCAATGTGATCGGAGATAATGGGGAAATACGAAGACTTAATTATCTGCCTGACTATGAGAAAATCTATGAGGGCTCTTTTATAACGACAATATGTTGTAGATTCTTATCTCTAGATTCAATATCTTGCCAATTTTAACTAATCTTTTTCTTTCCAAGTGTTACTTGCGAACCAATTTGTAAGACATTATGGTTTAATATATGGAAATGGATTGTGTTATTTTCTCTACGTATGTTTTTGTGTGTTTGAGCCACTCATACGGGGACACACCAAAATCTTGGTAATATTGATTTCCTATATGGTCTAATAGTAGGATTGGAATTGGTGTGTTAACACATAATAGAAGTACACATTGTGTAACCAAAGGACACCATTTGTGGTAGGAAGTTCACTAAAATGTCAATAACATTTTATATGTTGTTTAGACAAAAATGGTGGGTAACTTTCTATAAGTTCCTCTTAATTGCATTCACATGTACACACCTAGTATGCAGACCAAATGCAATGTACAATCCTTATGAAATATAAATTTTCTCTATTTTTTAGTAATGAGACATACCTTGATCCAAACATATTCTCTTGGCTTCCCAAGTAGTATATACCATTTAATTAGAAAATGAATAACTAAAACCTAAAACAAATAAATGAACGTATGAATAGAGTTTGGGAAACAAAGAAACTGAAAGAAGCAAAAGTAAGGAAAATACACATCAATGCACTTACCAAATTCCCCTAAGTTTAGCATATAGACACAATACAACCATAAACACCACATTTATTTATTTGAACCCCATGACATCAAAGAGATTTAAAGTGTGATTTACATGGTTCTTACGAAACCTAAGTTGTGTACAATTTAGCTAGATGTCATTCTTTCTAAATCTAAACCAATTCTATACGATAAAAGTGGATTAATTTTTCATCACGTCCGGCTATAGTAGCCCGGGTGGTAAGAGCTTGGTAAGTTCCAATAAAGGACCTGGGTTCGAACCTCAGTGAAAACACTTTGTGAATGGCAATCCACGCTGATTAGGCACGGGTGGGGGTGACCAGACCACACTCTCTCATGCCTCGAGAGTTTACCATATCGGGCTCGCCCGGGGTGGGTTCTCTCGGTCACCAAAAAAAAGAAAAAATCCATCACCTTTTCCTCAATCGATGGGCTCTAGATTTGTAATTACATTGATAGGGACTCAAGTCAATAGATATATGTTATCATCTCCTCATTTTCTCTAGATGAGCCTTAGTAGGATCATATGGATTGAGAAAAACCAAATTCAAGCTTTTATGGGATCTATATGGATGTAGTATGAATTTTATAATTAAAATATCATTCCTAGGTATGTGATAGAGAGTACACACTTTTTATATTAATTGAACATCAACTTGCTATTTAGTCATGTAAAATAAAAAATGCAAGTTTCATTGAAGCCCAAAACAATACAATCCTGATGCATATATACTTAGATAGAGTCAGAGTTTTCTAGTTACTGGGATTTAAGAGTCACATTGTTGTTGGTCCCTTGTTTTAGGTTTGATGCCAACCAAAGGAGAGGCCATGATAACAAATATGCAAATATATTCAATCAATATGAGATTTGTCCAAGTATAACTTAGTGATTTACTTTATTGTGTATTTATCTTGATGTAAGATGGGTTGTATATGAATCAATAGATTTCATTTTTCCTTATTAATTTTGAATATGATTTTTTCCAAACAGAATAGATTTTTGTATTTATGAATAAGGGTTTTGAATTTGCAATAGTCTTGAATATGAGGTTTTATAAAAGATAAAAATTACCCATATTTTATGCTCATTAATTGATTCACATCTATTCAAGTTCTTCATGTTGTTGAATTAAGTCCAATTTAACCAAACTACATCCTAATGGCTTGAACTGGGGTCAACCTGAAGAGTGGTACTTTCATGGTTCCTCTTGAGTGATAATCAAATCCCACAGTTATATTTTTATGAAACTTGTAGTATATAATGTTCATTTTTTTCTAAACTAAAAACCCAACAAACTTTTGTATAAAATTCATGGCTTCTCCTTTGACCTGCCCCCTTCTTACATTTTTAGTGTCATAAATAGTCCATGACATTCTCCACTAAAAAGTTTTTACTAAAAGAATTCTTGAATAATTGATAAGTTGTAATTACATGATTCTATATGTCTTGACACAAGCTATAAATAAACTTGTCATTTTACAAAAAAGATCAATTTAACTAAACAAAATTAATGATGGCATAAAAAATACCTCAAACACAATAACCTGTACAAACTATATTAAACGAATATGGCCTATATTATGGGAGTGATGCATGCATTAAGAACAAGACAAGGAAACATCTACCTGTATAGACCCATTATGGATGGAGCATAAGAAATTCTACTTCTACAAGTAATTACAATTCCATATGACCATGTTTATTCAACTTTTATTGTGGTAACCAATATACTTTTATAATTGTAATTAGATTTCCTAAGGTGTCTCATAGATTTTTGATGGAAGATATTATGAAAAACACACTCTAAAAGAAAGTGAAGGTACAAAGATAATGTTCTCTAGACATAAAGCATATATAAAGGAATGAATGAGAAGATATAACTGTGATTTACTACCTCAAATATGAGATGCATTGTGTTTTTTTCTTAATCTTGTTAATCTTCATGCCCATTTTCATAGTTGTAGAAAAGGTTTCATATGTATGTGATGAACTTGGTGATGATACTATAGTCACAACCTTTCATCTTACCATTATTAAAATTTAAAATTTATGAGTCTTATTTTCTGGAGAAAATGTATAAATTGTGTGGTCCTTGATGTAACTTTCTCATTTTCAAAATTGAGAACGTATTCTGATTGATTTTTTGAAAGAACTATTTTTCTTGGATATTAAATAATTTATTAAGGTGTGAATGATAATTCACTTTTTTAGTAAGATAACACTAACCCATATTTCGTGAGATTACTTGTTCATCTAGACACTTGTGTCACTCAATCACATAGTAGGAAGGGCAGTTGAGACTTTGAAAATGAATTGAGAACATGGATATTCAACATCCAATACTTTTATCACATGTATTTAAGTGCATTCATGTTGTCATTATTTAACATATTAAATGTCAATATAAAGTACGATAGATCTAACAATATTATGCTGCACGGTTATATGAACCATGTATACACATCTTTGTTGATTCTTATCGCTCAAGTAAATACATTTCAATATATATTCTAAACAAAATAAATTTTAATTCATCTTGATTGTTGGAACTAATTCAATACCCGTTATAATTCTGAAATTGCAGTTGCTCAGAAAGCTAATATTAACTTGAAAATTTACCAAAAACTAACTAATTATCCCCTCGTCAACTTCTATATGTGTGATTTCAAAAAACCATGTGCTTGTTTCCGAGGAGGAAGTCCATCTGACCGCCAAGGAGACGACCAAGATGGATAAGTATATCCACCTATATAAGGAGTGGTGTAGCTAGCCAAATGACATATACAAATGAACATGAACCGGACATTGTTTGGATTAGCTATTCCCCTGTGGAACTTAGTTACGTCGAGCTTTCCTCAAGGGCTCAAATAAGCTCTTTAAATTTAGAATAGCATTGCCATCACAGTTGAAATGTTTTATCCATGACCAAACACTACAACATTCACCTATAACTACAAAAGGTATCATGTTTATATAAGCACATTTCCCTCCAAGGAATTCAATTTACCGAATCCTTGCTTTAGGCACAACAGAAATATCTCGAGTAGCATTAAATGATTTTCGTCTTTAGTGTGTCAATATATTCATCAGATAATGCCTGGTTGCCCAAGCCTATATTAAGATTTATGCTTTTAATTTTCAAAATTTCTTTAAGTTTGAACTGTAAGAAAGCATCCCTCGTTGGCACTTGGCACTAAGTATTGTAGAATATATACCTTGATGCCTAAAGACACTATATTGACGGACATGTGCATGACTACTGTGTATGTATATGTATGTTTCATAGGTTTAAAATAGTCGCGATTACTTATCCAGTCGCCATTAAGAACAAAGAAAAGCTTGAGGTAAAGGTATCTCAAGTCTATTATTATGTTCATCTAGACTTTGCACGACTCAGATGAAGGCTCCATAATCCATTTGAAGTCTTGTTTCTTGTACAAAACACGATGATTCAGGAAGCGTCCAAGGTCAAAACCCAAATTGTGACAATCGATCAGGCGGATTGATTAAGCGGATGCTTTGCCGGGTTTTGCTGTTGCAGCCACGCCGACCCTTCAGGACACACAATCGTTAACGAGTGATCCACACCGCCGCCGTCGAAACCCAAATTGTGCAGTTGAGCATCAGTCGGAGTTGGCAAACCGACTGTGGTCACGAATACGGTGGCGTTGGGAGGTATCTGGGCAAGATCTTCATGGCTAAGCTCTGCGTCGACGGCGCCGACATCTGGGAGTCCTTCTGGAAGCTGCTGGTACGCAAAGTGCTGGTCTCCAAGGCGATTCGCGCTTAACAATGGCATATCGACGTACATCTCTCCCGAAAACTGGTCTGTAGGGGTTGACGTCGTCCACAAGTCCGCTGCCGCGGCGCCTCCGCTGCCAACGACTTGAGGTAGTACAGAGGATGACCTCCCCGAGAAGCTCTGACGGCGGCCCCCGCCAACGGGCTCGTTCGCAGTCCAGCAGCGGCGGCAGCCTCTGCAGAAATGTGGTTGCTTAGACAGGCGGAAGCTGTTGAGGTTGACGGACTTGGTGTCGATGGAGCTGCACTGGCAGCTTGGGGCTGCCCACTTGCGACTGTGCTCCTGCAGCGGGAGCTTAATCAGGCTGGGAGGTGGATGAGGGCGAGTTCGGTGAGGTGGGATGTCGCCGGTGAGGATGCTGATCATCATAGCTGCAGCTGATCAGAACAAGTGGAGGGTGATGGGGTGGGCGGAACTAATCCAACTGAAGACGGGAGAGGCGGAGGCCGGAGAGCATGTATCTATGAGTTTGGGGCCGAGAAAGCATGTATCTATGTGTTCGGACTACCCGAGACTCGAGAGAAAGCGGAACCGCTCTGTTATCCAAACTTCGTATAGCCCCCTCCCTTTCATCCTTAATTCTTAGAGACCCCTTCCAGCCAACTCCATTAGAATACCAGTTAACAGCGGCTGCTTCTTTTAGTTTTCTCTAAATAGTCGTATATAAATATTAAGTTAGCATATATAATCATATATAATAATTTTTAACTATTTAAAATAATAATAAAAATTTAAAAGCAAAGTCACAATAAGAATATTTTTTATATTGAGTATTTTTTTGCTCATACCAGTTATGTCTGGAAATGCGTCGGGTTTTACTGGACATGACCCGAACAAACTTCATCTGAAATGGAAAAGACCAACCTTAAATGGACACGAACCCGAACAGACTAGAATCAGCATCAACCTGATCCGAAATCAACCTGAGCCGACTGGACCCAAAAATCATAAAAAATATTTTACTACAAATATTAACAAATTAAAAGAATATTACAAACCCGAAATCGACCCCGATCTGGCCCGAGTTAAATTAGATAAGAGCCTACCTGAGCCGACCCAAATTAGATGGACCCGAACCGACACGAAAGATGAGCAGACCCGGTAAAAGATTTATCTTTCCAAAAACTGACATAGCCCAGATTTGTCCAAACTTGGTACTAACTAGGCTTACTTTGTCCCTACCCAAGCCTGGTTAGCCTGAGTTTGGACTAATCTGGGTATATGTTAGTTTTAGGTTAGAAAAATCTTTTTTGGGTCTGCTAAGTTTTTTTTTGGGTCTGCTCAGTATTTGGGTCGGGTTGGGTCCATTTAATTTGGGTTGGCTCGGGGAGGATCCTATCTAGTTTGGGCTGGGTCTGGTCCGTCCCATTTCAGGTTTTTAATATATTTTTTTAATATTTGTAGTAAGGTGTTTTTTATGATTTTTGGGTCTAGTCAGCTCCACTTGATTTCGAGTCAAGTCTATGTTGGTTTGGGTCCATTCAAGTTCAGGTTCATTTTGGGTTGGTCTTGTATAGGCTAAGATCCATTTTGGATATGTTTGTTCGGGTGTATCTAGCAAAATCTGACCCATTTCCAGACATAATTGGTATAAGCAAAAAAAATTGCTCCATATAAAAATTACTTTTTATTCATTTGAATAATTATTATTATTTAAATAACAAAATATTATTATATATGATTATATATGTTAACCTAATGTATATACAACTAACTAAGAAAATCTAAAGGAAGCAACGGCCGTTAACTCTCATTCTAACGAAGTTGGCTGGAGGGGGTTTATTGGGATTAAGAATGAAAGTGAAGGGGGTTATAGGGATTTTGGATAACAAAGAGGGTTTTACGGAATTATGGCAAAGACTCTTATATATAATCAAAGAGTACTTTAATCTGCCTTGATACATCTATGGTGTTAAAAGCACGAGTAGCCTGCTCCCATACAAAACGGGAGCAGCGAATCCTTTCTCACCACCGGTTGCATGTCTTCTGTTCTAGGTGATCAAAAATTTTGTGAAACACTTATATTTCGAATTTGACACTTATGCACAAAAGAATGACATTCCTATTTGTACTTGCATGCCACAACAACACCATTTTCCTCACAATTTTGCTTAATTCATTGAGATGGGTGGTGGCGACAAAGTCATTGGTTCTTTACCACATTTATTAGAATTATGAGTCTATTCATACATCTTTGTCAAAAAAAATCCTCCTAAACCCACTGACATAATGATCAACGAAAAAATTAATGAATTGTACAAAATTACATAGAGGAGACATTTTTTACAAGTCAATTCTGTTCTAATACTAATGTGATCATTAAAGTTGTTCTCACTGTCAGATTTTCTTTTGATGATACTGAATAACTCTACAAAAAGAAAACATAAAAACCAAACACTAATTTTTACAATCATGTATGCTTGTATTCAATTCTACATCATTATCCTATTTGTTTTCTTCTTCTTTCCATCATGTATACTAGTAGTCGTGTGTGTACATCTTATTATTGACTCCTTCCTTTTTTATGTATTCTTTCATTCTTGTTGATTCCACATTTCCATCTATGCATCAATATGTTGATCCTTATTAGTGTTGATGACATCAGACCCTACCTCCTTTTCTCCATACCATCTCCAACATTGGTCAAACACTGTCAACAATTTCAAATGCAACAATGTTGGAAGAATTCATCGTTGATGAGGCGCCCTCAAACTGTACATGATCCTACTTCCTCAACACCAAGTCCGTTTACCTCAACAACTATAATGTGGTCAAATTGTGGTATTACTACAATGATTTATTTCACCTCCTCAAAGGGTGGGTCATTCGACTCATTTTGCAATGTGCCCATGGGTGAGTGCCACAAGAACCACATGGGGAGGCCATCCTACATGCATCCTTTCTAGGATATATGTCTCGGAGCCAATGCAAATGATGATACATTGTGAATAGATGCATGACAACATTACATGAAGGGATGTGTTTAGGTTTTTTTGTGATGTGTTTAGGTTGTGGTATGAAGGATGCTAGTAGTTGCAAGTGGTAGTTAAATTTCCTCCCATATATTATGTCTTCATTCATTCTTGTCTCATCATTCCAACATCACAATACACATATTGTGTTGTCTTCATTATTTTGTTATATAGAAATACTAATATATTTGTCATCAAAAGTATGGTCTTCATTTGGCACAATTATTTCAGAAAAATTTGTTGTACATGCAAATATGTCAAATGGAACCCTGTGAATCAGTTCTAATAGTTGGTTCCTATATTCATGGGTGTCCATTATGGAGTATGGAGTAACAAAGAGAATACCTTATTTGTCTCATAATATCTTCAGGACCTTTCTAGACATGGATTTGGAATATAGATGTTGCAAGATCAAATATAATTTTATGCATGTACGTAAAAAATACACAAAGACACTTCTCTTTTCTCAATATGCTATATTATAAATTATATTCCAAAAAATTATAAATTCTTCCTAGTTCATTGTCACATGGAATACATGATGTTGGAATTTAACCAAAACAAGAATATTGCAATCCTGAAGTTGGAGACTCTTTGTGGAGAATTAGAAACTTCTCTTTGAAAAGAGTTGACTCATTTTTGTATTTTTTTCTTGATGTACTATTTCTTAATCAGTGGAGAATATACAACAATGTCATATACCATAAAAAGGTATTAAAAAGGTTTTAAGATATTCACCTCTAGTACTTGCCAACTAGCTCAGTTGGTTAAACTTGCTACTTGTGAAGCGCAGGTTGCGGGTTCAAATCTCAACGAACTCGTTGGGGCACTACAGGAAGGGATTATAGCCCTCAGTGTAGCTGATGGTGTTATCTCTCTCCTGCTACCTTGGACAGGGGTGAAATTCCCTCCTTCCAAAAAAAAAAGATATTCACCTCCAAAAATTGAGACATTAACTCTTATAAATCATACTATTAAAGGCAAAGGTACTCTTGTAAGAGGACATGACACGGTGAAGGTATTTGTGGGAGAAGGAAAAACAACACATTGACTTCAATATTTTATCTGGATATTCATCATTAGGTATGCATGAAAAGTTAAATATATATATTTTAGGGTTCCTTTCTTGATTGATGGTAATAGAAGTCTTTTATCCTATATAACAATATGACATTATAAAACATTAACATCAATTATATGTTCTACTAGACAATCTTTTTGATTTATTGTGTCGTGATGACCACTCATTTGTATTGTATTATTTTTATAATAATGCAATCAACAAATTTGTTCTCATATTGAGGTATATCTTGATAACACATATTAACTTTTTCAATGAAAACACAATTTCTAATAAAAATGGTAAGAACACTACATAATAAATAGTTAAAAATGTATATTCTTGTATAGTTTGGTAAAGCCTTTAGTTTTATTAATGGAGGATTATTTCTTAGTCATCATAGAAAGGATTTTGAAGGGGTGAAGATTCTTTGAATTTTGATGATTTTTATCCAACACCTAGAAGTGGATAGATGTATTGTTTCTTTGGCATTTTCTATTTTTATCGAAAATAACACGCATATCCTTTACATAATATATAATTTTATCAAACATTGCTTTCCACTTTACCAATTGATAATCTACATCATTGACATGGTTCATATAAGGAGGCGGCTTCTATATCAACTCATGACCCTACGGTTAGTGCAAAAGGATACCCCTTAGATTGCATGCCGCCCAAACCCATAAAAAGGTTAAACATATCATGATTATTTAAATCAAAAGCAAAGGCCACAAATATATAAATAAAAATGTAAACAAAAGTATAAGATGATCATAGATAGAATCTCATATATTCATTGATATATAGGTAAATGTAGAACTTCATCACAAGTGACCAATGTCACCACCTGTTCAACAAATGTATGCCTAATTTAGCTACAACATGAACGTCATGTACAAATAATATAGAAAAAAGTAGTCACTCCTACATCATTGGAAAGTCATACACTTTCTAGACCCACATTACAACAAAATAACGCAATGTTCATGGTTTCAGAATCAAGATACCAATCTTTGATCCATTTTATATTATTCATAAATTCTGATCTCTGGCCATTATTTGTATGTCTTTGACCCATGATTATGTTATCATATTGTGTGTGTTGTGCAAGACCAAATAGGTGGATGCACTCTGTACTCCCCCACAAAGCCAAATTGTGCCTCTTGAATGAGCTTTCCCCGCCTAGAGTTGGGTTTGGGAACTTTGCCACTCACTACTCTGATTATCCCTCTCCCAATCCAAAATCCCACCCACGACTACTACTCATCTCCTTTCTTCATCCCAATTCCCTCTTTGCCACACATGTCCATTGTCCCATTCACACCATCAATGGCCTCCCTACAATAAGCACCTTTGACACATTTATTATCTCTTGAAGAAATTCTTGGATTGAGCATTCCAACCAGTAGTTTTATATAGAGGATCGACTATAAGTCTCCTCTATTATTTTTTAGTTTCCTCAATTTACTACTAGCTTAACTCTTATTTTTGTTGTTGGAGAATGACAATTGGGTTTTAGGCTCATTTTGTTTACTCTACTTTATACTACATTTTATCATTGGTTTCGTTCAACTTTTGAATTCCTTCTCTCCCACCATCTCAACTTTTTCTTTCAAAAAAAAACTACAACATGCAACATCCTTGCCACTGTATGTACAATTTTTAACCATCTGCTTTTATCTTTTCTTCTAGAGAGTGAAGGGGGAGGATTTTCATTTCATCTAGAAGCCGAGAAGGCATCCAACATGGTACCGAATAAATCATCTACTCAACCATAGGTCATTATGTCTACTCTATTTTCCATTTTCACATCTTCACACATATGTAGTCTCGTTTGATTGCAAACTTATATCATTTCTATATATTGTGATTATTCACATACGGTCTCTTCTAACATTGGGAGATAGGGAAAAGCCACAAGTATCAAGGTTCAGTAACCCCAAATCCCCTAACCGATTGAAAAAATTCACTAATGGTCCCAACATTAACATTCTTTTTGAGGTCTACCTAGAAAGGATCTTCACCTTTTTCATGTAGTTACTACAATCATTATTTTTAGAAAGAAAAAAATTATAAAAGGTTTTGAATATTCCTAGGATATTAAAAAGATAAAAGTAAGATCTAGAAGGAATTAAAAAAGGGAAAATAATAGGTACGAGTCAAGGTAAAATTTGTATATTAAATCTCTCAATAATCCAACATTTTCTAGTTCATTTACAAAGAGTGGCTATCAATGAATTCCTTATGTATTGGGCCATGTTACTTCAAACCAAAACATACCCTAATTCAAAACTATACATAACATAAATAACATATTTCACCAATGGGATCAAATAGATGTAGTTATTTGTCTAACTATAATCTAACTAACATAGATGATCATGCATGTGATAAGTAATTTGAATAATATATCTAGTAACTTGCCCTCACACTTTCGTTTGGCTAGTCTGATCAATGTTTGTAGCATATGCCAATGAATAATGTGGTAGAAAAGGGCATGGCAAAGATATTTAATGTAGATCTATAGTCAAAACATTATGGGTGATAGTGTAGCAAAATCCACCTTCTCAATGAAAAAATATAAGAATTTCTTAATGTGTTTTCATACCATAAAAATGGCACAAATCATATATATGACAATGGGGTTGTCATGAAGAAGTGTAGATAGGTGTGGTTGAAAAACATAAATATCTTGTAGGAAAGAGTTTAACCAAGTGAAATAAGTAGATGTGATATACATATTATGCTTCTAGCATACTAGAAATACAATACACTTAATGAAGCCCAAAACTATAAATCAAAATTTATTAGGTCATAGTGATAGTATCAATCAGATAACACTCAATAAATATTAATACACCTGAAACTAGTAACATGTACATGAAAAATCAGTCATGTCACAAACTTTACCAAGTCATGAGTATAAGTCACAAATAGAAGTTATGTGCAAATTCATGTTATAATAATACATTAAATCAATAAAATGTGATATTTTCTCGTTGAGTGTTTATATGTATAAGATGATAAAACAAACAAACCCTAAGTCCAAATGATTAAATGTAACACAAAGACACACATTATATATAAATAATATCACTAGTGACCACACTAAATATATTGTCTGTTATAAAATGGATATATGATCTATTAGGTGAAGTGTGTGAAGTGGTGTACCGCATAAAAAAATTCATATGATGTACCCTAACTTCAATACGGGAAAATAATATACATATACATGCACATCGTACTCTTCATTAATGTTCCCATTTAATTTGGTTGGACTAAGTAATGCCTAAAATGAGTTTATTGTTTTTTTGTTTCAAAAATGTCAGGAGTATGTCTTCCTTCTCCTAAAGACTAAAGGAAATGATTAAACTATTAAACTATGCATATATAATAAGGTAGTATTACTACCATTACATACCCAGTTCTTACATACTATCTGATGTTCCTCAAATATTTGTGGACCCTTGTGATATTTGAAATGATGTTTCACCACATCATCACCTTGTTAGTTACTCTCTCCTAGTATGGACTGGATAGATGCATTACATCACATGAAACATTCTTTAAGATCCCATGGTTAGAATAGAGATGGTCCTATCATATTCTATTTTTGTTGGGTCTACATTTATATTTTTTTTTGGTAATCTTACATCCGTTCATTCTCATTTTCTTTATCAATGTCTATCAATTTTGCTTTCAAGTCTAATATTTCCTACACTATATCCCCTTCTTCAGGATCCAATCTCATTTATTGTTTACTATGCAACATATGGCATTGTTTTTTCTTTTATGGGAGCCATACATTTTGAATTTGAACCAACCAATTATTTTCTATTCCTATTCTTTTTTTTTGGTCGCTTGATTTCATTTTTGTCTCATGGATATTTTCTTTCTTCATGTGCATAAACTACTTATGGATAAATTAGCATGATGTTGAGTTGGTATACATCTATTTTGAAGATCTAGGAATTCCTTCTTTTCGATATTTCTATATAGACAAAGAGAAAGGTTGTCACATATTTATATTCCATCTTAAGGTAATAAGTGAATCATGCATTATGTTTACTTGTATAGAATTTCATGTTTTGACATTTAGTTCCTTGCAACGAAAACAATTCCTAGCTTTGACACATTCTTTCAAGATTTGTAAAGTATCTTCCCTCTCTTCACCACATCTTACGCAGTTGGCATCCATGGAGAGCTTACTCTTAAACCTTTGATAATTCATCATCAAAATTCATGATAAACTATCTACGCAAACATTTTCACCCTTCGAGGTGCACAAACTGTCCTAGTATTTTCCATGCACAACTTTTCTTTGTTGTTTTTCTTCTCACAGCCAGTCATAGGATTTTTTGGGTGCTAAATTTTCATTCCTAAATCTTGTGTCAACCCCAACAATCTTTCCTAGGTTAGGAGTAGGCATGTATGTATGGATGATATAATTAACCACCTTCTTTTCAAGTATCAAAATAGTTAACCCTTCGTCCGATAATTGACTCATTGCTTACTTCATGAATACACTTGATAATTTGATTTATGAGGATTCCTTCCCGATGTATCCACAAATCATTCCCCATTGAGATGCTTTTGATGTTGATATGTGCATTGAAAACATGGCCTACAAATAATGACTTCCAAATGGTTGGGTATGACCTTCTTTTTTTAATATTGATTGTAGCAATTTGAAGTGATGACCCATTCCTTCACAATATTTTACTTTATAATTTTGTCTATTAATTACCTTGAATCTTGGTTCCAATATCTTAAGAATTCACATTTAGACCTCTCAACTCCATATTCTTCATAAAACCCCCCATCCAATAGAAAAGAGATAGCTCAATGTCTCTAGTTGAGAAATAGCATATGAATTTTGTCTAAATTCACCTATTAGATATTCAAATGAATACTTATTACAAGTGTATATAAATAACTCACATTAATTTAACCTAAGTAGATCCATATGATAAATTGAGAAATTAAAGGTATTGTTCACACTAATATTCTCACATTGTTATAAGAAATCCCTAATAAAATACTAAATCTTAAGTATTGTAGATAAATATAAAATGTAATAAAATATATCAAAATACTAATTTGAAACGGTAACTTGTTAAAGCTACTCAATTTATATCAAAGTATTAAATTTAGGATGGAATCATGTTGTTCATTCTTTAGTTATTTATAAAGCCTAATTTTTACTTAATTGGATATGACACCTAACCTAACTAAAATTAATTAGGTAATCCTAATTAATAGTTAGTTTGAAAACCTAATCAAGTGGTTTTCTTTCAAAAATTTAGTTTAGTTGAGAACCTAGATTGCATATGTAGGTTTGTCTCTGCACTATTTTTCCATCCAGACATAAGTCTAATTTTAGGTTTGGATAGGATGTCCATTTATATTTTTACATTGGAGGCAGAGGTTAAGAACTCTACCCCTACTTTACAAGTGTTGGTTCAGGTCCTAGCTAAATTCATACATGAAATCCCAGATATGCATATCAGTTTTATATATATATATATATATATATATATATATATATATATATATAGTCTTTCTATCACCATGAATAAAGCCTATTTGAAAATATTGGTCCGTACTTCTTCCTTGTCCCGGCGTATGCTTGGTTTGTGCAAATCTTCTCATGTGACTGTCTTATTGGAAAAATGTATATAAATACAAATAGATATATATACATATGCATATTATATATATATATAACCACGTGTTTGTATTAATACATACCTTTTGTTTGATATGCTTGAAAACAAACATTTTAGATTGTATTGTATTTTATATATGTTTGTTCGATCATATTATTGAGGCGAAACTGAAAATTGAACAAGAGTACATTAAGGGCTTGTTTGGTAGGAGGAGAACACGTGTATGACAAGATATGGGAAGATGTTTAGGCTATTTGATTAGACAAAAATGATGAGGAAGGCAAAGGAATGAAGCAACATGAGGGAAAAAGATTCATGTGTGCGATCAACCACTTCTCTCCTTGCCAAATTGGAGTGCACATACAGGGAAGCCGAATAGCTAGGTAGAAAATGATAGAAAATTTATTGAAAGTTAAGAAATGTCTGAGAAAAATATGAGGATACTTGGAGTGAATTATAGAAACTTATATATATATATATATATATATATATATATATATAGAAAATTTTGTGAAAATTAAGAAATGTCGGAGAAAAATATGCGGATACTTGGAGTGAATTACATAAACTTATATATATATATATATATATATATATATATATATATATATACACATACACAGACATATATATACATAAATAGTCAAAATGATATTTGGCACACTAATTGGAAGGAAATAGAATATTTCTAAGAAAAACAAAAGAAAACTAAAAACTTTGAATAACTAAAAGTAAAAACATGCAAGAATGAATTAATGCTAGATAAGTAGAGGGAAAATTAATAGAAATTTGTAGGAAAGCATTGAGTAATGGACACACTTAATAAAGAACATAAATAATATGGAGGGAAGCTTGTATAGTCTACAATCAATGTAAGTATACTAGAGTTAGTCTTTTTTATGTTGTAAATATTCTATGCCATTTGGTATAAAATAAAACTGTTAGAGGAAATTTCAGAGGAAGGTTGAAGCAAGCTATTGAAATTCGAATGGAACATTTAAAATATAAAAGGAAAGTTGAGTAAAACCAAGTACACAACTTAGAAGATAACCTAAAAATATTATAAACAAATTTGGTTAATTATTAGATTAACAATATTCATAAAATTACAATAATGAATAAATGAATGGAAAAGCTAAGAGGTTCTAAAGGTTTGTCTACTTATGTGTTTGTCATGCACTAATTATTTCAAATAATATTACTTGTTAAAAAAATGACATGTTAATAAATTTATACCATTCCTATCATACATTACATATAGATATAGAGACAAACAAACTTACATTACAAGGAAAGAACAATCAAGTACATGGGACTACCCACCTAAAATCTAATTTAATGTTAAATAAAATTATGAATAATATACAAATGTTTTATAGTATCATATTGTATATTTTGATATAATCTTGATAGGATTTATTCCTTTCAAAATGTACAAATAGTGGTTAAATGTAATAGTTTAAAGTTATATATATATATATATATATATATATATATATATATATATATATATATACACACACACACATACACACATACATACATACATGATGCATTTTTAATATATGTGACATCTAATGTTCTAGTTCACTATTTTTTAACCATAAAAATGAACTAATGCAAATGAGAAAACATCATGTTTATTATTAAAATTCACCTTTTATTATATGATTTCCTTCCCTTCCCCTCCCAATAGTAACAAAATAAACACAAATAAATGTCTCCATCCATCCCTTACCTTCCATTCCCTCCCCTTCTTTTACTATGTTCCATACATTGGATAATGTTTTGTTTGTTTGTTTTTAATATAACATTTTTGAAATATTAAGAACATCATCTAACATTATTTATGGTTTGTGTAGTACTTACACTAGTTGTCATTTAAACTCTAATCAGACATTTATGCTCCAATCATTAAAATTAAATGTACCATTTTGTAATTTATGTATTGTGCCTAAATTCATGAAACAATTATGTTACTTTTATTTATATCTCATAAACACATGGAATATGGATGTAATTATATTTTTTTAGAAAGGTTATTAACCTTCATTGATAGTACTTAAAGAGAATATGTTAGTGTGTTATAGTACAGTCAAAATTTGTCCGAACCCACGAACCCAATTTTGTTCGACCGAAAAAATAGTGTGCGAGTTTCAATTGTGATGTTCTGGGTCGGTCTACAGTTTAAAATTATGTGTCCGAATCTAAACCCGGTCAGTTTTGGGTTTAGAAACTGGATGAAATCGAGTTCTAAATACTTACTTATATACTATATTTATGGGATATCTGCTATATTTTGAGATGATACATGTGTTATTTTGGTATAATATATGTGATATCGTAACATATTTTAGTTATTTAATGTGATATATATATGTTATTTCTAATAGTATTGTGATATTCCTATTGTGTTAGAATTTACTTATGTGTTAGGGAACACCAATGATGGTTGTTGTTATACAAATGTTGTTATAATATGTATTAATGTTGTTTTAGTATTGTATAGTCGTATTGATTGGTATGATGGGCAATATTTTGATGAAAACATTTGTTGCTTTGGTATACTATAGGTGATGTTGTAATAATTTTGATGTGATATATGTATCATTTTAGTATGATATATGTAATGTTGCACCTGTGTTGAAATTTTCTTATGTTTCGATGATATTATGATTTTATTTTTGGTGTTATTTTATCTATAAAATCAAAGGAAAAATAGTATTACAATTATTTGATATATATGATCTTTTCCATCTTTGGTGGTTTATTTTAGATAATGAGATTTTTTACAATCATGTAGGTAATTCTATCTAAAAAATATTTTTCTAAATAAATCATCTTAAAATCTAGGTTCAGGTTTGGTTTCAGATTTAGATTTTTTGATCTGGTTCAGTTTTGAGTTGAGTGGTATGAGTAAAATCCGGGTTCAGGTTTGGGTTTGGATTTGAAAGTCAAATAATCATGACAAAATTTTTTGACCCAAAACTGATCCAATCAGTGAGTATTTTGACCATCAATCAAGGAACAATGCCCAATCAGTGGATTGGACACTCCAATCGGTCGATTGGTTGGTTCCATCATCTAGTGTCAAATGGTGTTGAACATGTCAACTGGACATTTCATTCGATTGAATTGCACACCAATAGGTTAACTTGACATCTGAGTCAGTCTACTTACAACCAGCTTGCTTAAGTTGATTACCTAAACACTTTTAGTAACCAAATCTAAACATTATCCATGACTAAACCCCTATTCCAAGTGCATCCTATGTGTGTGACCCTATAGGTCCCATATTACATTGGTAATGAGTGTCCATAACCAGATTATGACATCACAAGCAATGAGCGGTATCTAGCAGGCTTATTGATACCTAAGTAATTGGGAAGTTGGAGAACAACTTCAACCTATAATCATTGATTAGTGTTACATTGATCGTATAGTTCCTTCATCTCTTATATCTAGATTGAAAACAAGGCATGGAATTGTCATCGTCTTAACATCCAATCTGTGTTCCTTGAACTGGAGAAGGCTATATGACATGCATGTGAACTCACATATCATATATTGAGTCAAATGAGTATGGCCATGCATTTCTCAGTCTCACTTATCAAGTGGCCAAGATATCAACACATGTAGGAAGGGAAAATCCCATCAACATGTCTTACATTCGATCCCCATGTGTCACAACATACCCAATAACCACCTTTATGGCAACCCTTATTTACGGACACATTATTAGGGGTTAAAGTTCATCGAATGACATGTGATTGAGTGTAGTGACTCCAGGTTAAAGAACCGTAATCACCACTATCACATTGAGAGCTCATTCTAACTACCACCCCATGGATTCCATGTATCACTCTCAATGTGGGTTCGTATGGCACACTGTTCTATAAAGTACATATGTGCTTGACTAGACATCCAATACAATGACTAATGAGACTCTATCATCAGTCAACACATGTTCTAGTCTTGTGCATTATTTTTGTCTACTTTGCTTCCAAAATAGTATCCAACTAGGGACATAACAAGAATGTATGTACTCTTATCATAGATATGATCTCTTTATTCAGGTTCTCGACATGAAGACATATGTCATCAAGTAACATCATTGTTTAGACATCTATCATGTTTGTATCATCATAACATGATTGGGACAAAGATAGTAGATAGAATTACCTTTGTTATAATCAAATCAGTTACAAGATTATCCATTTTAATCATCATATGATAGCTCTATGGGCATACATACCAACAATGCTATCCTTGTTGATATTGGACCCCAAACAACTTGGAAATAATATTGATAATTTTTCTTGAACCTGTGATTGATGACTTAAAGAAACTCTAGGGAGAAGGTGTGATGACATGTGATGCTTCACGTAGATAGATATTTAATTTGCATGACATGTTGTTTTACACTATTAATGACTTTCCAACATATCAGAATTTGTCTGGATAAAGCATTGAAGGATCCAAATCATGCCCTATATGTGAGGAGAAAACTGATTTAGTACAACTAGAACATGGAGGAAAGACTGTATCTTGGTCATTGAATATTTCTTTCAAAAGTACACTATTACCAAAGGTTGTGCAAAGCATTTAATGTATCAACTAAGGAATGAGTGCCCCTAAGCTTATATCAAGGGAGTTAATTATGAAAGAGTAAAAGACTATGTCAATGCATTTGCTAAGAGATCATGATGTAATATTCCTACACATAGTGACAAATATTTATTCAAGAAGAGGTCAATATTTTGAAGTATTTATTATTGGAGATCTTTGATAGTTATGCATTGTATCTATGTCATGTATGTTGAGAAAATTGTCTGTGATAGCGTCATTGGTACTCTGTTGAATATACCAGGTAAGACTAAAGATGGCATCAAATCAAGAATGAAACTATGTGAAATGGGTATAAGGAAAGAATCAACAACAAAAGTTAGTAGTGATCAAAAAATATATTTACCTCATGCTTGTTGCACATTGTTTAGATAGGAGAAGAGAAGTTTTTGTGAGTGCTTTATTAATATTAAGATACCATGGTGATACTCTTCCAATATCTTTAAATTGGTATCAATTAAGGATCTAAAGTTGATAGGCTTTAAATCTCATGATTATCACAATCTAATGCCACAAATATTACTCATGGTTGTACAATCTATGTTGTCGAAGCATGTACGGTTTCCAATCACCATGCTTTGTTTCTTCTTCAACATTCTATGTAGTAAAGTTATTGATCTTGGGAATCTTGATAAGTTACAAAGGAAAGTGTTTGTTACCCTGTGCCATCTTGAGATGTACTCTCCTCCTTCCTTCTTTGATATCATGGTACATATTGTTCTCCATTTGACTAGGGAAGTGAAAATGTTGGTTCCGATTTTCTTGTATTGGATGTATCTTTTTGGATGGTACATGAGTATTTATAAAGATGATATTAAAAATTGTTATCAGTCTGAATGAAGTACTATTGAGGGTTTTGTGTCTAGGGAGGTTATGGAGGCTTGTAATAACTTTTTGATTTGTAATGAAGCTCATGCCAACAAAAAGGATATTGATCCCTTTCTGACAAAGAGACTTTAGGAGCACAAGTGAACGTAATTAATCGTGAGTTGTGCGAAAAAGCACACTTGTATGTTTTATACAACACCAACAAAGTGGTGATTTATATCATTGAACATTACAATTTTATCAAGACAAAATAACCTTGAGATAGTTTCAATGTGGCTTTCTAGACAAAATTATAGGACATTTATTTAGGTGGTTTGAAGATGAAGTTTTTAGTCAACTATCCTAAATGCCAACAAATTTTGCTAAGAATATCAAATGGTTTTCCTCTAAACCAAAAATGAGATTATGTCTTGTGAAGGTTTTGACATAAATGGATTTTCATATTAAATAGAAGATCAAGATGATAAGAGTGTCATCCATAAGGACCCAAATAGTAGGGTCACCTTCAAGTGTCTTCATTGTACTTTTCTACTGTGAAGGATAAGAGTCCATGTGAAGTGAAAATGTCTTATTACATTGTCACATATTTTAGAGTTCTCGTCTTTATGTGTATTTGAGTTGATAGCACCAAAGGAATTGTAGTGGATGACTTAAGTTTCACATTAGTGAATTTTGAAAAGATTGGTGAGAAGGTGAACCATTCACAATGGTATCACAAGGAAGCAAGTATTCTACATAGATGATCTTGCAAATGAAAAATGTCATGTCATTTTTCATGGAAAAAGGTAGTTCATTGTAGATCTTATAAATGAAGAGGAGTACTATGACAAGTGTGATGACTCCAGTCCATTCTCATTTGGCTTTCCAACACCAAACTTTGAAGTTAACACTAACTGATATACGTGAGAAGATCACACAGAAGGAATATTAATTTTTCAAAGATTTAACAAATACAAGAGGAATGTATTTTATTCTCTAAATGTCAGTTCTGCATTTTACATTCTTTATGATAGTTATATATGTTTCATATTCTACATGTAAATTTTACATTATTTATCACTCATATTACATTCTTGGATTGTTTTTAGTATGACACTTTTAGATAACATCTAGTCGTGAGGACAAGCACGGTGACAATGTGCATCTTAAGGGTGGTCTGGTTTAAGTTCTACTATTTTATTACGTAGATGTATATTTTACATTCTCTATCATATTTATATAAGTTACATTTTTATCACTTATATGTGTTCTTTGACAATTTTAGGATGATCATCTTGAGGATATGCACCATGAGGATTTTTTTTGTGTTTTTTAGGAGAAGCATGATCACACACTTAAAGAAGGCATCACCGTTATGAACAAGTCAGTAGCACAAAGGGGTATAGGACTAAAGCTAACCATTCACTTTGATGATGTAGGAAATCCTATTGGGAAGAATTGCAGTCCTTCACACAATATCTATGGGTTATTACTTGCATAAAAGTCCATATAAGATTATAATCTTGGTATAAAATTGATCCTTCCATGAAAGACTACATATGGAAGAATAGGTGTGAGATAATATAATTTTGAAGACATTCACAATTTTGTTTTTAAAAATATCTCACGAAGTATATAAAATGTCATAGAGCATTTTTTACCTTGATGAAAAATTGCATCGTAAAAGGTGATGCAACGTTATAGGAGGATATTAAGGAATTATAGGACAAATATGACAAGAGAATACATAATGGCAAGAAGAATAAGAAGCTTGTCACTGAGCAATGGTCCTATCATGAACAAAAGGTGTGATAAGAATTTGTTGCTTCAAGACAATCCAATGAATTAAAGGTATTAAGCCTCCTCATTCAAAATGCATTCATATAAGTTCAATGTGTTATGAAATTAACATTTGTTTTGGATTAACTAGTCTTTACACGGTGCTCAAAAAAGGTGTCTAAAGAATGTGTATGACCAAAAGTTGGGTCCGGGTGGCTACACAAGGCATCTCCAATAGAGACTAGAAGCATCTTCTTCTAAGAAGCCTACTCCTAGATATGTTTAGTCGTATACTATTCCTACACCTTTACCTCACCACGAGGAGTGGATAGATATGAGGACAAACTGATCTGGAGAAATACCCCACCCCACAACCACTAAGGCGACTGTAAAAATGGTAAAATATAACTCTAAAAGTGCATATTTATTTTTGACCTTGATTGTTATGTTTTGCTAACCAATTAATTTTGTTGATGATTATCAGGAGCTCTACGAGAAAATAAAAGAAGGTAAGTTCATCCCTAACAGACAAAGGGATGAACTGATGGTTACTCTGGGTACTCCAGAGCATCCTAGCCATGTTAGGGACGCTGAGAGTAGTGTCGGTATAAGATCCTTTTTTGGGTCATCAGAGAAGAACAAATCTATCAAGAAAGGATGATTACAACTAGAGTAGGTACAAGACATGATTGCATAGGGAATAAAGGGTGCTTTGACATAGTTCCAAGATTGTCTAAGTCTCAACCTTCTTAGACAATATTTGTTATGTCCTGCTTTTCTTACAAGGTGGACCCTCCTACAACATACTTGGTTGGGAGTAATATTGTGGACCTACAACTACCATGCCCAGTGTAAGTCATTTTGTAATATGTCTTTTAGGTGAACTTATTATATGTTTGTTAGGTATATATAACACTATATAAAACTTTGTAGGGGTCGAGACCATGTTGTCTTACATTAGTAGAATGTGGTTTTACGTTGTTACACTGGGTGACATGTATCCACCCCTTCCAGGTGACATAATTCATGGTTCTCTAATTCCCTTTGGTGTGGTTTATGTGTCTATGAGGCTTGTATATGACTCTTCTAACTAGACACAACTACCATATGTCCACTCTAATCACGATAGGATAGGTGATGCACAAGGTTATGTGGTTGTGTGGCCCAAAATGGTAGTTATGTATTTAGATTTATGCTAAATATTCATTGCATTTTTATTTGTGATTTATTTTTACTTTCGTATATAATTAATAATTGATACATGAATATATACATATAATAGCACCTAATAAATGCCCTATAGTTCCTTCTCCACTACCTCCTCCAGACATTTAATTACTTACTTTGTGTGTAAAGAACTTATTTGACTTGCTAGGTCCTAAGTGCAGGGGGTTGACACTGGGGCCATACAAAATAGAAGAAGGTTTGACTATGATTGTCCATATCCATGAGGATGTTGGAGGTCAAGATCACGATACTGGTGTATTCTTGTTAGATATGTAGAGTTGTTTACTTATGAATGGTTGAATACTACTATGATATAACTTTGTATGTGGTAAGATTTTATGGCTACTTAACCCCAATTTTGGTTGTATTATTATGCAATTATTTCATAAAAGGGGTTTGCTTGACAATTTGTGTGCATTGTTTTACAATTCGGGTTTCTTTGCAAAATTGTCTTGAATTATGAATTCCATGCTTTTCCCTATTTTAATAAGTCAATGAAGTGTGAAAGGATAAAGAACAAAAGAATAATCCATAATAAGGGAAAAGGAAAGAAGAAAGTAAATAACATAAGTTTCATTTAAGAAAAATATGGAATTCTCTAGAAGGTGGCATAAGTCATCACAATAGGATGGTTTTAGTACCACTTGTCTTCTAATATCTAGAAAAGTCGAAATTAAGAGAATGGAAAAGGAAGAAAGAGAAAATAGGAGCTTTAATGCATTATATATGTCTTTTTAGTGCATGACTTGCATATGAATAAAAATAGTTATTCTTTTTTGGTTTTGATCCCAAATTATGTTCAATGGTATATGATATCATCAATAACTTTCCCTTAAAATTTGGAATACATAGCCTAGTGTCTTAGGAGATATGGATTATTTAAAATCCCTAAAATGTGGATAATACAATGGAATACTATTAATGTCATGATTTTTTTATTATTAATAGGATTTGATTTTTTGGCACGGGTGATGTGAGTTGTCGGATAGAGATCCAATGATGGCGTCGTCATCTCCTAGCTTGAGTCAGATCAAGAAACAAGAATAGTGGGAGCTGAGACCTTAGAGGGATTTCATGCAATCTCGATCTTCTTGGCCCTAACTAGCTTTCCCATTGAGTCTGGGAAAGCAAAACAAGCTGACCTACTCTAGATTTTACCCTATTTGGTGTCTTCTAGGAGGTTCGCCCAAACCTTTAGAGTTTGTCACCATGGACTATATATAGGGGATGTACAACCCCTCTGCAAACCTACTAAGTGATCCAGAAGATCACCCACAAGCTACCCATTGCTTCCCTACCCCC
Source organism: Alisma plantago-aquatica (assembly GCA_963693085.1). NCBI lineage: Eukaryota > Viridiplantae > Streptophyta > Magnoliopsida > Alismatales > Alismataceae > Alisma > Alisma plantago-aquatica. The sequence continues at coordinate 87,020,976 of OY856414.1, read as the reverse complement.
AATTGCCCAAGATAGAGAGATCTTCACCTTGGTCTTTGTTGCTGATTCAACGGAGGTTTTTCCTCATTGCCTTGTCATTCTACACCACCTCCATGCCAATTGAAGTGTGTGGTGAGTTCATGGTGCTCGGGTATAGGATCGAGTATCGTTTCTCAGAGCTGGGAAGGCGGGAAGTGTAGATTCAACTCACTAGTCGACTCCTAGCTCGTAAAGAAGGGATAGCCTGAGGTTGAAGAAGGGATATGGTGAAAAGACCACCTTGCCCCCGACCCACTTCAGTGAAGGTAAGACCCTTCTAGTCTTTTCCCCTTTTTTCCTCACACGATTAATCAAATTGTCACACGAGCGAGATGCCTATGTTGCATCCTGTGATTGGTCTAAAAGGTTTTATCATGCAAAAATCCTAATAAATCATAGGATTGTCCAAAAGTAGCAAATAATATATGTATTTGATCAAAAAAATGCAAGCTACACATTAAAAGTATAATCTTGATCAATATCTGCTTCCAATTCAAAAGATGTTAAAAGTTGATGTCTTTAATACTTTTAATGGATTGAGAACCCTAATTTGTGAATGTTGAGTTTAATAGACTTAGTTAATGTTGCTAATCAAAGTTTGCTATTTTATGAATGAAAAGAAAACCTTGGACTCATATAGATATTAAAATCCCAGTTTTGTAGAGTTAGGGTTTCTTTACGCATAAAGGTGTATTAAATGATGGAATTAGGGTTTGCCAACCCAATAAGCATAAAAGTGTCAAGTATTCATCTTTGGACCTCTGTAACCCTAATTTGACCTAAAAAGGATAAAATTGGGACTTTTGCATAGAAGATACCTTTTTGTAGAACAAACATATATATGGAAACTAAAGTAAGGTTTGTGGATTTAGAAAGTGGAAAGGAGCAATAATTGGACTAAAAGGGTAATATGTTAAAGACATATGAAAGTGGACATAAAAACCTAACTTGAGAATCAAGTCTGTCCTTTGATAGGATTAGAGTCATGTAGTTACACATGGGTTTATGCATTGAATTTCAGGTGAACTTGATTGTGTGGTTAATTCTATTATTCCTGTTTGGATTGCAAATTCTCCTAAGAAAGGTATGTGGTTATGCCTAAGATTATCCATTGTAGTTTCACACGGTTTCACAGAGGTTTTTCTCGCATGGTTGAAATTATATGCTTGCTTATTTATTTCATTTCGTGCAAACTTTAAGGTGACTATGATTATCACATTACATATGAACATGACTAGCCCAAATCTAGGCCACCTCTAGATCTATGTAAAGGCCATCTTCCTAAATAGGGGAGGGCATATTTTGGTACTAGCCTGAATGGGGTACATGAGAAGTCACCCGCCTGGATAGGGGAAGACATGATGAAGTACCCTGCCTGGATAGGAGCAGACATGATGAAGTCATCTTCCTGGATTGGGAAAGACGGTGAATACTACAGTATGAGGCGCTGAGGGGTTATGAAAGAGGTTGGAGAAACCTAGATTGGGTAGTCATGGTAAAAATGCTAAATTTGGTTTGTTAAACATTAATTATTGAATTATGTTGTTAGCATTATCCGTGAGATTTTATTCCCCCCACATACCGATATGACTTGTCATACTGACCGACGTTTTGATTGTCGACATTTTTAGGATAATCTTGCTGGAAAATGGATATTTAAAGAAAGAATGGATTGAAAGAAAATAAATGAACTAAATTCCAGAGGATATAGATAGATGGTATATTTCTCAGTAAATCCTAAAACCCATATTTTGTAAACTTTGGAAAATATTTTTTTATCCTATACCAAGTTTAACTAGTTTAGTAAAATTTATTAATTGTTTTTTATTATGTGTAAGACCATTTGATCCTATTTTTGGGACAACGACACTAGTTTCTTGGCCTTCCTTAATTGGGGGTTGTTGGGGAATGGGGTAATTACACTTTCTTACATCATAGGGTATGTTTAACTAGAGTCTTTTTCGTTAGAGTTAACAACTTCAGATCCTCATATGTAATTCATCACTTTCAATATCCTTCATTTATCATCTCATGTAGTGTAAAGATATCATCTGTGACTTTATCATAAGATAATAGCTCTATAAGGAACTTATGAGACATGATAAAAACCTAAGGTAGATAATATTGAAATAATAGGATTCTGACAACCATGGCTCTGATACAATCTTGTAAGATGTATCAACCAAGAAGGGGTGCACTCCTCAATCATTTGAGGAACAAACCCATCTAATCCAAGAACACTAACAAACATTTTGGAATATGTGTATTTTTTCATTTCTCAAATGAATGTATACAAAACAAAAGAATGGCAAAAAAAATAAATGTAGTGACTATATTCAATTTCACAAGTTTACAAAATATTCTTCCACATGGAATTATATGAAATTAACAACTTCAACATATAGGAAAAGGTAAGTTCAAACTATTTCAAGTCTATCTCCCAAGAGTTATATTCACTAATCCAAGTTCAAGTCATCATGTTGGGTCCATCATGTCTTTGACATAAGGGGTTGGAAGCATACCCCACAAGATAAGACAAAATATAAGTTGTCCTCATAAAAGTCCGTATATGCATATAAATATAAATTGAGCAATGTGAAGAAAAAATGACATTAATAAACTACTCAAGGCTTCCGAAGTCAAGAGGGACAAATAACATCCAAATGGATATCACAGAAAATATCAATAAAAGAGTTTCTTGACTTTGAAAACCTCACAATGAAATATTACAATAATAAATAGTTGCATATTGAGTAATAAGTACACTATCATATACTAAAAAGTAGGGTGGGAAATCATATGTATTCCATACCAATGGGCATGATGACTAAAATATCAGTATCAAACAAATATGTAATTTTGTAGGGGAACAAAACACAATGCATGGAACATATGGTAATGTGACACCCTTTTCACACAAAGTGAGATTACTCAAAAGCAAACATATAAATAACACTAAGCAAGTGGATTACCAAAAAACATAGGAAATTAAAAGTGATATCATAACCATGCACCAAGATAAACTCATCATGCCTGAAGCCATAATCTGGAGCCACTTGTATTTCATTCATATCAAAAGGAGTTACATAACATTGCTCACTAGATAACTAGCCATAATCTGTTGCATGTGATTATCTACTCATGTACATAGATCATTTATGTACCATCAAAGTGTAGATTCAAAAACTCAAACTGATATACGACGTTTGAAAAACACCCCCAAGCACCTGAGAGTACAGAGACGACACATAGGACTCTATTACTAGACTCTAGCTGCATATCCATAATCCAACAACTATACACCTTAGGATATCTACCTCAGCAACACGATCTCTATCTCTGCAAACATGTCCACCTAATAGATTGTGGAACCCAAGGGGTGAGAACAAACATCCCATCAAGATTTATAACTCTCGGACAACATCTATTAAATGCATAAATAGCTACATAGGGGACTATACTATTAACAGATAAGCAGATTCAACTAAATGATATAAGTAGAGCAATTGGTATTCTAAAAAGGAATGTGAAGAACAAGTATATTTTCTATCCATAGAACTATACAAAAGTAAAGCAAGGCCTCAACTAATGTTTCATTTTTTATACTAAGCAAATATGCTACACAGATGATTATGTATTTTATTATTCCCTGAGGATTTGAGTCGTACCACCCAAATCCAATCGACCACTACTAAGTCAAAATTGGTGCCATACAAGGTCTATGGAAGAGCCAGAATCTAAAAACTCACCCCCTCAATCAGTATGAGTGAACCTGTAGTGACATCACCAGTCAAACTACTACCAACGACATATAGTCTAGTCGTACAAGTCTAGCCCACCTTGGTACAGGTCACGACATTAGTGAAATTGAGCTATGACCCACAGCCGCACTCCCACTAGGGTATGGCCCGTAGCCAATCCTATATCACATGTCACTGAGCTACGGCCCGCAGCCACACTCCTATCAGGGTATGGCCCGCAACCAATCTGTATAACACATCACTAAGAGACTAGCTCACACATGGTTGTCTCTTATATCATGGACGTAAGGGGATATTTGTCCTCACCCCCGCATATTAAAAAATATGTGCTCTGAGTTAAACTCGTTTCACCATTCATTAAGTGCTAACACTGAATGGATCTATGGCACATGGCAAAACTGCATGATTAGGTTCCACTTGATTAGTTAAGTTAATTCAATGTCTTTTAGCATCAATCAAGTTACAATGTGGTAAAATCATAACAAATTCTACAAATATAAGGGCATATCACACTTTTAGCAGATATAATCATATAGGGTATGAGCTTGTTACACTGTCACCAAATGATGCATGTATTATTTCCATTCCCAAAATCGACAACAAAGTCACATATTGTGGGATATCAATCCCTCAATTCATCTCATATTAGGCCACAAGTCACTTCCAGGTCATAGAACCATCCACATCATTCCTATATCACAAGTGCCACAACATGCCTTACATTGACATATTCAACCTGTGTCATATCATAATCACCATAGCATACACTAGCTATGATTATCAATCTCATGACACCTGCATGATTAGATAAGCAAGAGAGAGATAATCACATAACATCATACTCCCTTCATGATAGAGAGACAAGCAAGATCATTGTTCATGATTAGCGTTAGGGTTTCCTCTTTAGCCTATTTGGGTTTTAAAAGTTATGTCCATCTAAGAACCCTAGACTCATCATCCTCCACCATTTTGGAGTGTACGAAAATTAGGAGACATCACACAAAGTAGATTAGATGACATTTCAAACAACACTTATACATGAGTATTAATTGTTCATACATGAATATCGTTAAGTGTTTAGATGTGTCACACAACCATCTAACATCACCCCATATTGACAACTTAACCATATAGGTTGCGACCTCCTACCATGGTCCATGTCATGACCAACCCTTAAGTTATGTCATGCCTGCATCATTAGGGTTAGAGTTTCACTTCTTCAAGCTAGCTTGACCAAACCATCTCGACCACTATCACATGTCTCCACCCAAGACCTTCATGGTTGTGACTCAACACACTAAAGGGTGTTTCAAACCAAACAAAATAGGAGAAAAGCCCGAACACCAAGGGTAACTAAGCCACCAACTACCGAGGGTCTCCACCTACCTAGACTAGGTCACACTCAACCACAAGAGGGGTATATCAACCAAAGGTTATCTAGATCGCAATCATCAAGAAGTAGGCATCGTGACCACACCATGATACACCACCTAGGTTGCCAAAACAAAGCCAAAACCAAGGGTAAACTATGTCCATCATGAAGAGAAGGTCACATACAAACGGTCACCAAGATCCTAAGCCATGGGTAACATCTAACATGTATTATGTATGTACGTTAACTATTCATCATGTATGTGTTACAACTGCATTAAAACAGATGTCACAATCATAACGCATCTATAAGTGGTTGTTACCCTAATAACCCCAACACTTAGTCACAATCGTGATGCTCCCTTACCATGGTTGCGACCACGATGCCTCATCTCCTAGTTGTGACCATAACACACCCCAGCTAGGTGTCTCATCCAATCATTCGAAACGGGACATCATGTCCAACCAACAACATGGCGTCTTGACCATCATCCATCCAACAACGTCGCAACCTAGACCCTAGAGTAATGTCGTGACCTAGACCCTAGAGTAACGTCATGACCTCTTCATAATGGGGCGTCATCACCAAACAAGACAAGGTGTTGTGAATAAAACCAGAAATAGGTGTTTCAATGCAAATCAAGTACTAAGCATGTATATCTCGATCCAAACACCACATATGAGTATATGTATCGACCCCAGAACATCAAGAACACCTATGTCTTGGTTAAGACAAGGTTAAATGGAAAGAACACCAAATGTCACTAAACTCAAAACTCATGGATCCAAGACCATCAAACCCTAAAATGAGCATCAAGGTGATCAACTAGAAACACCATTAGAAAAGAGAAAACCACATCTTGATACAAGAGGAAAACATCTGAAACTCCACAGTAATCATAAGGACCAGTCTTAAGTCATGGTGATAAACTAAGGCTTAGGTTGAAAGTATCAAGATCTTCTTAGTCAACACATACCAAAATGAATACATGGATGTAGGGTTTAAGAAAAAGAGTAATCTTCATTAGAATACTTCAAAGTATTTAACCCTAAATTCATGATAACATCATATAACTCATTAACATCATATGTGGAGACTAAAATGGAAGGTTACGCCAAAAGAAACTCATCGTTACCAAGGGGAAAAGTTCATATAAAAACATTCATAAAAACTCTAAAACACGTGGCATGAAATCCTTACGAAAGATCCTAAAGAAAGAGAGATAAATCACGTTTGACAGCAACAAATCAGGACCTAATCCCCATAGGACATCATGACACTTCTCCATCATGCATATGATCAAAACCAAGATCATGACCTAATAGATAAACCACCATAACATGCCTTTCTCCAAAATCAGATTCCTTATATAATGATTTCCTCTTTTAAGCATATAAAGCATGATAACTCCCATCATTCAAGATTTAGGTCATGATGTAATCTTTTAGGACATTAAGGGTACATTCTAGAGAGAGAAACATCAACATGTAATTCAGATTAAGAGCACTAATAATAGAGGAGGGTGGAAAGTTATAAAAACCACCTTAAGAATCTCAACACCAAGCATCCTCAAGCTTCAATTTTTCAAACTCCAACCACACGATCCAAAAGTTGAAGAAGATCCACCAAAGGTCCCACTCTCGGATAGAACAACACCTCCAAGAGAAGATGATTCCAAGGTCAAGATTGCTCAAGAAAAGGATAAAGAAAGGAAACCCTAACCAAACCAAGGAAGAAGAAGGAGGAAAATGTGAAAGAACTTCATCTTATCATGGACCATGACCTTAGAGATGAGGGTTTCTTCCTCAAGAATGGCCATCACATCCAAGCATGTTCCATGGCCAAGGAAAGGGAAGAAGATGAAGTGGAGATTCCAAGGAAAACGTTGCAAAAGAAGAGGAGATACTTACTAAGGTTGAAGAGAGCAAGAATCGCCACATGCAAGGGATCCGATCATCAAAGCTCCAAGGATCAGTCCTTATTTTCTCCAACTAGCTCCAAGGATTAGCAAAAGAAGAAAGAAGAAGATAGATGTCTGAAAGGGTTACAAACAAGGAAATATAAAGAGTTATATAGATGAAAGGATGAGAGAGAGAGAGAGAAGAGGGTGAGGTGTCAACACACCAAATAACCCAAGGGACACTTGTCCTTGCATAAGACCAACATGCATCCACATGCAACCACTTAAACATAACATGCAAAACATGGTGATACACTCTAAGTAGTGTCTCAACCACCATGGACTCACTCATGGTTGTAGTCGTGACCATACTAGGGTGCAACCCCATGGTCATGACACCACCCATCACCATCTCCTCTAGGTCGAGACAAAGCATCACCACAAGCCCTAGGTCGAGACACCCCCTGCTGAGTCAACCTTCTTAACCCAAGATCTCCCTAGACTATCTAGGTCACGAACCTACAGTTTAGAGGATGTGTCTTGACAAAGACACCCTCCTAAATAGACCTAGGTTGTGACCCATGGTTGAGACAACACAACCAACTCATATGGTCAAGGAACTCAACACTCTCATCAACCCTAATCACCACATAGGGTGATATTCCTCAACCAAGGCTCAAACAAGGTGCCCTAATCTTTATCTCTCTTTGAGATGATGTCAAGGAAGAGAAGGGAAACTCTATAGGTGGTAAATTCTACATCAACCCCTTACATTGGGTAAATTGAAATTTACACCAAGCACAAACTTCATCCAAACAAGATTAAACTTGAAACTTAAGCTCTCCACAAGCTCTAAGATCATACCAAGGGATTAAGGTAAGGTTATAAGCACATCATCAAGAAAAAGAAAACAATAAGGTTAGACCAAAACCCAGGTCATGGTCCTTACATCCTCACACATGTAGTTGGTGGACAATGAAGGCTGGCAGGTGAGAGAGAGAAATAGAGTTGAGGAGGGAGGTAAGTGGGTGATGTCTAGTAAAATGAGATATATGGAGGGAGAGGTCAAAATGAAAAAGACAGAGAGGTAGGAGTTACATGAAAACAAGTGGGGTCAGCTGATATTAATTGGTTGTGGCTACTTTTGATCATATTTATAATTTGATGGTGAAAAACTTGGTTGTATTTGGGGCAGAATACACTTAAGTGTATTCTAGCCTCACTCTATCTCTCTCTCTCTCTCTCTCTATATATATATATATATATATAGGGGATTTATTTAATACCCACGCGGGTAGCTACCTGCACACCCTTCCTGATTTTTTTTTTTTAAATCACAATTGTAGAGGAGCATTTTATCTAGCTCCCCAAAAAATTTCATCCAAAAATAATATCATTTGCCTCCCCAAAATAAAAAAAACACGTCCGTATATTTACTGACTGTATATTTTCTACGCAGTTACTTTTTTGGTCTTAGAGTTACTCTTGTATACCGCATAGTTACTCTGTTGATCTCAGAGTTACTCTTGTGTATCATATAGTTACTCTTTTGGATGGGCGGGTAGTGAAAAATCAGGCTACCCGCACGGGTATTAAAGATGAGCCCATATATATATATATATATATATATATATATATACACAGTCGTTCATTCACTACCTGTGCATGTAACTAAGGATCTCTACCCGTGCATCTATTTTGTAATAGGGATGCACATATTTTGAATGAGACAACCAACCTTATAATGAGATGATCAAAATTGTAACACAAAGACTCATTTTGTAATACTACATAAAATGTTATCACAACTATCATTTTATTGTATCCAGAGCGAAAATAAAAAGTTCACATTGTAATCACAAAATGAGTCTATAAAAAGTTCACATTGTAATCACAAAATGAGTCTTTGTATTATAATTTTTGTGTGTCATTACAATTTGGTGCCTTCCTATTACAAAATAGTTCCATTGGTAAAAAAAGTTAGTTACATGCGCGGATAGTGAATATATTCCCTATATATATATATATATATATATATATATATATATGAGATTCATTTAAGTTCCCAGTGCAAATATCACTACTATAGAAATGAGCAATTACACTAGAAAAAACACAACAAATCTGTTACTAGTATTGTATAAGCATTCTATTACAACAACTTCGTCTACATGTTGTTATTAACTATTTTATACAACTCAGGGTATATACATTGTGCTATACCCATTATAATATATTTGAGTCTACAAAAGATGATAAAACAATTGTAATCGATCATAATCACACAACATACTCTAACTAGTGTAATATTTCATGATATGACAACATGCTTTACTTGTTGTGATAGACCTGAGTTATATACAACATGTTTGACCCATTTTAATATTTGTAATACTACAATATGTGCTAAATTATTGTAATATAATGTAATTATACAACATACTCTAACCCGTTGTTGTAGACCATAATCACATAGCATGCTCTACCCATTGTAATATCCCTAGTTATATACAAAAAATCTGATCCATTCTAATATACCTTAGACTACAACATGTGCTAAAATATTGTGATACTATAATTACACAATATACTCAGTTAGAATGGAAAATATGATCCATTAAAAACCCCACGCCCCAATTCCATATGCCCTAAAAGACTTGAGTTGTCCCAAAAAAATCACCCCAATTGAGGCAGCACAAATTGATCAAACACTTATACTAATTTCATCAACATCTAACGATCAACTGTGAAGAAGGGGATTGAAACTCTTTCTGGAAGTTTTTATGCCACTCCTCTTTTCTTTCGTGTGGTGTGAGGTTTTTGGATATTTGGGGGGCGATCAAATTTGGGAGTCCGAGTGGTGGCTGAGCAGTGATTCCACATCTGCAACCAGAGGGGAAGGCATGAGTGTTGATTGTAAGCTGATCTCTATGAGAAAGAGGTGAAATATTGTCTAGAACACCGATCTCCATGAGATACAGGCGAGGTGCCATCAACAAAGCTAATTAGTGTAGATGTAGGTGTTGCAACAAAGTCAATCACTGTGAGATGTAGGTGTGGTGCCTAGGACATTCATAGTTGTTGGAATCAACTTATTGAGGTAGAAACTTGAATGGTTAATCAAGATTTGGTTAGTTAAGTATCGAAGTTAAACCTGGGCCATGGATATGTTTCCTGAAGGGAGTTCATTTCTTATAACACTTTCTTTCCATGCTTGATAACATCTATGAATGCATTGTGTAACATATTAAAACCTAGGATCTAATCCTAATATATGATTAGGAGATGAGTATTCTTGGTTCTTTATATTTGACCAAACTAGGATGGAATTATACCTAAATGTAGTTGTTATCTATGCAAAATGATATAGTTAATACACATAACATGGTTAACCCAATTGTAACTCCAATACATACAGGCTTGAAAATAAATAAATACATCTAATGGTTTTAGGTTCTATAATCAACATCACTAACATGATATTTATCATATGTGTTGCTTTTGATAACTAATATTCACATAATCACTAAGATATGCTTAATAAGTGGCACATTATACTTAAACATGAATAGGAATAATGATGTGATTTTCATGACCATGGATATGGATAATAAACCTTTATCTAAATAAATATTAGATTGATGATCTAAATGGTTAGATAAGTAAAATATAGATTTTTTTTCATAATAATAATGGGTAACTCTTTCAGTAACATAAATTATTAATAACAAAATGGTTACTTTTTAGAATTTGAGTAACTAATGTGAGCTTAAATTTAATTTCATATATGCTTCTAATAGGTGGCTTACGACCTGAATGTGGATCTAGTGTTGACCTTGGGTGATATATGTATCTGGGTATGTTGTGTGCCACTATGAGTAATATTGAACAATTAATCCCTTGATTCTCTCTCTTCATCCTCTATGAGGTATTAGCATATTGAAATTTCTCTTTCATGTTTTGTTTGGGCTATATAGATCTATATTACTAAAATAGATCTTGTGTTTTTCTTATGTTGATGGATAAGCTTATTGGATCCTAAGTAGTACCTTGTTCATACTAATCCATCTGGAAACTATAATTTGAGATATTAAACTAGATGAAACCCTAATTTCCAATTGAGGATTTTTTATGATTTTGTGATATGTCTTATTGTAGAAAATGCTAATCACTTGTTCTAGTTCCTCTGACCACACTTTATATTAGTTGGATGTTCTAATCCCTTATTTGAGCATGATTATAATTTATCTTTGTTACCCTATTTGCATGGGAGACTGACTATACATAGCAAGGAGTAGTGACACGATATGGGCACTGGTTTTATTTGTATACCATTTATAATGTTTATATGCATTGGGTTTAATTCCCCTATCATATATGATACTACCTATAAGGACCCTAATCTGGGTTTTGGGCTAATCCTATTTGCTTTGTCTTGTTGATGTGCTAAGAACCTTGCCTTAATCCCTTGTGATGATCTTAGAGCTTGTGGAGAGCTTACGTTCCAAGTTTAAGCTTGTTTGGATGAAGTTTGTGTTTTTTGTGCTAGTTCTGGTGCAAATTTCAATTTATCCAGTGTAGGGGGTTGATGTGAAATTTACCACCTTTAGAGTGTCCCTTCTCTTCTTTGACGTCATCTAAAATATATATAAATAGGAGGGCGACTTGTTTGAGCCTTGGTTTATAAATATCACCCAAGGTGATGATTAGGGTTGATGAGAGTGTTTAGTGCCTTGACCATATGAGTTGGTTGCATTGCCTCAACACCATGGGTCATAACCTAGATTAGTTTAGGAGGGTGTCACAGTTGAGACACCTCCTCTAGAGTGTAGGATTGTGACCTAGATAGTCTAGGGAAGTCTTGGGTCGAGAAGGTTGACCTAGTAGGGGATGCCTCGACCTAGGGCTTGTGGTGATGCTTTGTCTTGGCCTAGAGGAGATGGTGATGGGCGTTGTCGTGACCTTGGGGGTGCACCCTAGGATGGTCGTGAACGTGACCAAGTGGGAGTCCATTGTGATCTAGACACTACCTAGAGTGTATCACCATGTCTTGCATGTCATGTTTAAGTGGTTGCATGTAGATGCATGTTGGTCTTATGCGATGACAAGTGTTTATTGGGTTCTTTAATGTGTTGAAACCTCACCCTTTACTCTATCTCATCCTACATTTGTATAACTTCTTATCTTTCCTTGTGTGTAACCCTTTTGGTCATATATCTTCTTCTTCCTTCTTTAACTCATCCTTGGGGCTTGGTGGAGCAAAGAAGGACTAATCCTTGGTGCTTTGATGATCAGATCCCTTGCATGTGGTGATTCTTGCTCTCTTCAACCTTGGTAAGTATCTCCTCTAATACAATGTTTTCCTTGGAATCTCCACTTCATCTCATTCCCTTTCCTCGTCCATGGACCATGATTGGATGTGATGGTCATTCTTAAGTAAGAAACCCTCATCTCTAAGGTCATGAGCCATGATGAGATGAAGTTCTTTCACCTTTTCCTCCATCTTCTTCCTTGGTTCAGTTAGGGTTTCCTCTCTTTTTCCTTTTCTTGAGCTATCTTGACCTTGGCATATTCTTCAATTGGAAGTGTTGTTGTGGCTGAGAGTGGGACCTATAATGGATCTTCTTCAACCTTTGAACCATGTTCTTGGAGCTTGGAACCTTAAAGCTTGTGGATCCTTGGTGTTGAGCTTCTTAAGGTAGTTTTTATAACTTTCCATCCTCCTCTATTATTAGTACCCTTAATTTGAACTTATGTTGATGTTTCTCTCTCTAGAATGTACCCTTAATGCATGAAAATATTACATCATGAACTAAATCTTGAATGATGGGAGTTATCATGCTTTATATGCTTAAAATCTGAAATTCTAATATAAGGAACCCAGTTTTGGAGAAAGACACGATATGGTGGTTTATCTCGTAGGTCATTATCTTGGTTTTGATCATATGCATGATGGAGGAGTGTCATGATGTCCTATTGGAATTATTTCATGATTTGGTACTATTAAATGTGGTTTACCTCTCTTTCTGGAGTATCTTTTGTGAGGATTTCATGCCACATGTTTTAGGGTTTTTGATGAATGTTTCGATATGAAGTTTCCCCCTTGGTAACGAAGAGTTTCTTATGGTGTAACCTTCCATTTTAGTCTCCACATATTATATTAATGAGTTAGATGATGTTATCATGAATTTAGGGTTTAAGACTTTGAAGTATTCTCATGAAGATTACTCTTTTTCTTAAACCCTATATTCATGTATTCATTTTGTTATGTGCTGACTAAGGAGATCTTGATACTTGCAACCTAAGACTTGGTTTTATCACCATGACTTAAGACCAGTCCTTATGATTACCGTGGAGTTTTGTATGTTTTCCTCTTATATTAAGGTGTGGTTTTCTCTTTTCTAATGGTGTTTCTAGTTGATCACCTTGATGCTTGTTTTAGGGTTTGATGACCTTAGATCCATGAGTTTTAAGTTCAATGCCATTTGGTGTTCTTATCATATGACCTTGTCTCGACCAAGACATAGGTGTTCTTGGTTTTTTGGGGTCCACACATATACTCATTTGTGGTGTTTGGATTGAGATATACATGCTTAGTACTTGATTTGGATTGAAGCACCTATTTCTAGTTCTGTCCACAACGTTTTGTCTTGTTCGGTGGTGACGCCCCATTGCGAAGAGGTCACGATGTTACTCTACGGTCTGGGTCACGATGTTACTCTAGGGTCTGGGTCACGACGTTTCCGGATGGTTGATGGTCGAGATGTTGTGTTGTTGATTGGACGTGATGCCCCATTTTGAACGATTGGATGAGATGCCTAGCTGTGGTGCGTTACGGTCACAACCAGGAGATGAGGCGTCTTGGTCACAACCAAGGTAAGGGAGGACTGTGGTCGTGACTACGTGTTGAGGTTATTAGGGTAACAACCACATGTAGATGCATTATGGTTGTGACATCTATTTTAAAGAAGTTGTAAAACATACGTGATGAATAGTTGACGTACATACATAATACATGGAAGGTGTTACCCATGGCTTAGGATCTTGGTGACCATTTGTATGTGATGTTCTCTTCATGATGGCCATAGTTTCCCCTTGGTTTTGTTTTGTTTTGACAACCTAGGTGGTGTATCATGGTGTGGTCATGACACCTACTTCTTGATGATCATGATTAGATAACCTTCGGTTGAGATACCCCTCTTGTGGTTGAGTGTGACCTAGTAATGGTAGGTGGAGACCCTCAGTGGGTTGTGTCTTAGTTACCCTTGGTAGTAGGGCTTTGCTCCTATTTTGTTTGGTTTGAAACACCCTTTAGTGTGTTGTGTCGTAACCATGAAGGTCTTGGGTCACAACATGTGATAGTGGTCGAGATGGTTTGGTCAAGATAGCTTGAAGAAGTGAAACCCTAACCCTAATGATGTGGGCATGACATAACTTAAGGGTTAGCCATGACATGGACCATGGTGGGAGGTCGCGACCTATATGGTTAAGTGGTCAATATGGGGTGATGTTAGATGGTTGTGTGACACATCTGAACACCAAATGATATTCATGCATATACAATTAATAATCATCTGTAAGTGTTGTTTGAAATGTCATCTAATCTACTTTATGTGATGTCTCCTAATTTTTATACACTTTAAAATGGTGGAGGATGATGCGTATAGGGTTTTAGATGGACATAACTTTGTAAACCCAAATTGACTAAAGAGGAAAACCTAACCCTAATAATGAACAATTATCTTGCTTGTCTCTCTATCATGAAGGGAGTATGATGTTATGTGGTTATCTCTCTATTTCTTATCTAATCATGCAGGTATCATGACCTTGATAATCATAGATAATGTATGCTATGGTGATTATGATATGACACAGGTTGAATATGCCCTTGTAAAGCATGTTGTGGAACTTGTGATACATGAATGATGTGGATGGTCCTAGGACCTGGTAGTGACTTATGGCCTAATATGAGATGAATTGAGGGAGTAATATCCCATGGTATGTAGATTTTTTGTCGATGTTGTGAACGGCAATAATACATGCATCATGTGGTGATAGTGTGACATGCTCATACCCTATATGATTATATCTGATGAAAGTGTGTAATGCCCCTATCTTTGTAGAGTTTGTTGTGATTTTCTATGTTGTAACTTGATTCATGCTAAAAGACACTTAATTAACTTAACTAATCAAGTGGAACCTAATCATGTAGTTTTACCCTGTGCCATAGATCCATTTAGTGTCAGCACTTGTTGAATGGTGAAATGAGTTTAACTTAGGAGCACATATTTTTGAATATGCGAAGGTGAGGACGAATACCCCCTTACGTCCTAGATATATGAGACAACCATCGGTGAGCTGGTCTCCTAGTGCTATGTTATAAAGGATTGGCTACAGGCCATACCATGACAGGAGTGTGGATGTGGTCCGTAGCTCAGTAACATGTGATACATGATTGGTTGTGGGCCATACCCTGGTGGCAATGCGGCTGTGGGTTGTAACTCAATTTCACTAGCATCATGACCTATACCAAGGCAGGCTAGACTTGTACAACTAGACTATATGTCACTGGTAGTAGTTTGACTGGTGATGTCACTGCAGGTTCACTCGTACTGACTGAGGGGGTGAGGTCATGGGTTTTGGCTCTTCCATAGACCTTGTATGGCACCGATTTCTACCTAGTAGTGGTCAGTTGGATTTGGGTGGTACGACTCAAATCCTCAGGGCATACAAAATATTTAATCATATGTGTAGCGTATTTGCTTAGGATCAAATACGAAACATTGGTTGAGGCCTTGATTTGCTTTTGTATAGTTCTATAGATAGAAAATATACATGTTCTTCATTTTCCCTTTTAAAATATTAATTGCTCTACTTGTATCATTTAGCTGAATCTGCATATCTGTTAATAGTATAATCCCCTGTGTAGATATTTGTGATTTTAATAGATGTTGGTAGAGAGTTATAACTCTCACTGGGATGTTTGGTCTCACCCTGTGGGATCCACAATCTTTTAGGTGGACATGCTTGTAGAGATAGAGATTGCGTTGTTGAGGAAGATATCCTGAGGTGTGTAGTTGTTAGATCAAGGATATGCACCTAGAGTCTAGTAATAAAGTCCTATGTGTCATCCCTGTACTCTCAGGTCCTTGGGGGTGTTTTCTAGATGTTGTATATCACTTTGAGTTTTTGAATCTACATGATGATGGTACATAAATGATCTATGTACATGAGCATGTAATCACGTGAAATAGATTGTGGCTAGTTAGCCAGTGAACAATGATATGTGACTCCTTTTGATATGAATGAAATACAAGTGGCTCCGGATTATGGCTTCAGACATGATGAGTTCAGCTTGGTGCATGGTTATGATATCAGTTTTAATTTCCTTTGTTTTTTAGTAATCCACTTTCTTAGTATTATTTCCCTATTTGGTTTTGAGTAATCTCACTCTGTGAGGCAAAGGGTGTCACAGGGGGCATCCTATAGGCGGACTGTGTAGGTGGATATTCTCATTTCTCATGCAAAGCGTGCATGCTAACCCTCTTCTTACTAGTATTTTTTTTGGTATTGTTGTCTCCATTCACTATAGATCAATGCAACTCCCTCACTGTTCTTCATCATGTATTTCTTTCATTGCTTGTCCCCATCCATAATAGTTCAAGCACATGAATCCATGTGGCTCATCGGAAATGTTTTAATATTACAGTGATCAAGAGTCAATTTTTTTATGATTCATCTTTAGCATGTGTAAGATGTTTTCATTACAATTCAATTCTGCCACATGGGGTTCTTATAGCTCTTGCTACAACTATCTTTACATTGGATGGAAACTGAAATTCATGATAGAATCATGGTGTTATAGCATCTTTTGCTATTGTTTGGCATCCAAGTCGTAGTCATCCATGAATCAACATCAACATAAGGACCATCGGTTCATGGACATCGTCGAGCCCGACCAGAGAGTTTGGTGAAGTAAATACATGTGTTTGGACATGCAGTGGCAAGCATCACAATCATCTTGAAGATGTGTATCCACTTGATTCTAGTACATATATGAAGGTAATATAAGTAAATAAACAAGTATCTGTGTGACACCACCAACAAACCATTGGCTCCATGAATATCACACGCCAAGCATGAGGCCGCAATCTATAGGCAAATAGGATGAATGCATAGCAGGATTCAATGACATGGGTAAAAACCTTGAACAACAATAGTAGGG